>JAOEFI010000003.1:31150145-31206886 GCA_034621735.1 Anopheles plumbeus
AAGTTTTGCCGATGTAGATGCTCCGGTTACGCAGGACCCGTCACTTACGTATTGCTCCCGCACTGTACGACTCGCATGGACGGCCTGCTCCAATCGCGTTACCTCTTGCTCAGTCTGCAAAGGGAATCTGAATCCCGGCACATTGCCGGTCCGCAGGTGCTGCCGCAACGTCGTTTCCCGGTTCAACTTCTGATCTAGCTCCAGGAGTTCTTGTTTCAGTTTGCTGAGATCTTTTTCCGTTTTCGGTACGGCTAGAATAAGGCAAAAGCGTTATTTGTTAGCTGCTTGAAGTTGATGATTTTTCAGTCGTCGTGGCGGTGCTCGGAAAGCTGTTGTACGTAGAGAAGGCTAAGGGTAATTAAAAAACCATTCTAAGTCGCATGAAGTTGTGTTGCTTCAGTTTTTATTTTCCCTTGATCTCTTTTATTGCGATGCTCTGGGACCCAGTTGGCGTAACATGTTCTGAATGCATTTCGAGCGCTGGCGACGCTTGTAGATGCTTTGCTTGCGAAATTCCAGGGCGGCCGTTAAAGCTATTTGTTGTTCGTATCTCAAGTCTTCCTCCGTTAAACCATGCGATTTCCAGGCCTCTGGAAATATGCAAGCAATAATAGTTATATGCGAGTGAATTACCCATGTATATTAGTATAATACGACAGCGAATGCTGGACGTTGCCGGTACGTTTAAAATGCGCAAGTATTGTTACCTATCATGCAGGCGGTAAATATATCATACTGGATCATCACTTTTTTCCCCAAGGCAGCATTTTCCGTTTTACACAGACAATAGTTGTACAACGACAAATGGCTGAACAAATGTTCGAAACATTTTGAAACTGGTTCGTTGGGCAGCTTCTTCGATGCCAGAAAGTCAATCTGAAACGAAAACGCGTATGTGCTGAGTTACAAGGCACACCTCATTTGAACGTTGCGGGCGAGAGAGATTCTTACATACTGTGCACGTACGATGGGATCCGTTTGAATGGCATGTTCGAGACGTTCGATATCCTCCTGACAGGAGAGAGGGAAGCGAAATCCTATCACCTTGTTCGTTTCATTATGGCTTTTGCCCTGGGCATCTAAAACATTACGAATATAACAACAGAATATGTTAAAGAAGTTTCATCTTTTTTACTATTGCTCAAATGACTACGTTGATGAATTTAAAGAACTCAAGAGTTGTGCAGTTGTACACGCTATACTAAAAAAAAAAAAAACCCCCCGAAAAAAAATTTAATTCTGATTCTTTCTTCAAACTCAATCATCGGAAACCGAATTGTCCGTTTATTAGTAGTAAAAAACTAAACCTCGAACAAATCTACATTTTTGCTGCATTAGAAATGGGTTTAAGTTTCATTGTATATTCGCAAATGCGATCAATTATTTGCTTCAATCAAATCCTTCGTCGTAGTAGTCCGGCTACTGTGGAGGGCGGCATAGCGTCTTCTATTGGTACACAGAATAACTCGGTGTAGCTCGCGGGACAGCTGATCCATGTCAATGTAATGTTCCTGCCAGGCTTCTACAATCGAAGAGAAAAGTAATAAAAGTTGGCCTACTTTGAAAAAAGCTTCCACGACATCGGACAAAGAGATTCGCCCGGCGTACAGTACAACTAACCTAGCATACAGGTCGTAAATATCTCATACTTATTCATTTCTTTACGAGATGTCTTGGCGAACGATAGCGGCCAGCTGTAGTTGTGCATTGCTTCGCCGGAGAAGAACTTTCCGAAACATTCGCCAATATCGGCACTGAGCGGTTTCTTGCAGCGGAGTAGTTCAATCTGCAACAGAAAAAATGGTCGGTCGTCTATATGGTCGTGTTTGATCGGATGAAAATTCGGACAAAAATACATACATATTGTATCCGAATTTTTGGATTTCGTTTCACCATCAGCTCCAGCCGCTCGACATCCTCCTCACACTGGAGCGGCATGGGGAAACCGCTTACCGTGATCGGTTTTCGCGGGTTGATTCCATGCAGTTTGTAAAAGCGGATGTCCATGTCCCGCAGTGTGTGCTGCATCCTGCGAATCTCAACGATGTGTGGATTCTGCGACAACTTATAGCCCTTGCACAATTCTTTGATCCGTGTTTTCAAGTGGTGCGCCATTTCCACCAATGCTGGAATGGGGACAAAAGTTTTATTAGAGAATAAAACGAGATACGTATACTGTCTTTGCTACCAACAGGAATACGATTAAAAGTTACACAAAAGCTAGAAAAAAAACCATAACATTTTTTGGGCAAATTTATTTTTTTTCATTTTCGTTGTGAATGTTATAGGAAACAATATTAAAAAAATTTAAATGAAACGAAGTCCGCGATTTCGACGTAGTTTTTTTGTGAAATTGGTAATAAAAATCCAGTGGAATCAGTCTATTATCTGGAATGCAGAACAAGAAATATTAATAATACAGAAGTGAAAAATGTATTCTGCTCGTAATTTTTAAACGATAAATAAAAAAACCCACAAGTGAGACATAATCGCTCGTTAAACAAAATGAAATTTATTGTTTGAGTCCCCTTCGATCATTTTGCGCCGTTATGTCCGCTGCCGATCATCCGTACAACTCTGCCCTCGCCGACTACTCCGTCTTCACGTTCGCTGGAACGTACAGCTGCTTTTCGCGGTTTTTTCTCGCTCGGAAGCTGCGCTGCCGCATTCGGTTGCGACTATGCTTGATGGCCGACGTAAGTTGGGACTGCAGTTCTCTATCGTTTATGCCGGTCCGTTCGTATGCTTCTGCAGAAAATGAATCACGTAGCACATGTTGTGGCAGAGAAATCAAAACGTAAGTAAAATAAATCGTACAAGATAACACTTGAGTGGTGTATGTACCTAGGAAACAGTCAAAAAATATGGAATATGTTTTCATCGGAATCTTCGCACGGCCGCTTGAGTTGCAGCCATGGAAATTGTACGCCATTAGAGCTTCGTCGGAAAAAATCCGCGGCAGGAAGTGTTGTATCTTCATGGATTTCGGTTTACGCTTCAAGAGATAGTTGATCTGTAACGGAAAACATCGAGAACAATACAAGTACAACTGCCCATAAGACATTTGTTTCTACAAAGTGTGCACCAGAGGTGTTCAAATCACATTTACTGGCACAGCGCGCCACACACAATAGACGGTCGCTACTTACGTATTGGGAGCGAATGTTCTTATCCAAATGGATTGAGTCCTCTAAGCGCTCCACGTCTGCTCTTCGCTGTAGCGGAAACTTGAATCCATGCACCATAGGACCGTCGTTGTCGCTGGGCTCAGTCACCGATTCAGCAATGTAGCCTTGCAAATCAATTAGCTGTATTCCGCCCTTAAGACTTGTAGACTGCTTGGAGGGGGGTTCAGTTGGTGGTTCTCTGAAGCTGCCTGTCGTTCTGGAAGGTTTTCTTTGGACGATCGATCGTCTGGAACGCACTTTGAGGGCTATTTTTTGGGGCATGGAACAACAAATACAAAGAAGAAACACAGCACAGGCGTTAGTCTGATATGTACTAAGTGGTTTGGCAAAATCTCTCAAAGATGCCAACACGCTTTCACAGCAAATACTAGACACAACTTCAACGAGTTTCTTCTCCATTTATTTGTGTTAAATACTATCATTATATCGTGTTTCCACGTACCGCAACATTTACTCGATGTTGAGGGTTAATGAGTACTCGGATGCACTGCCAATGCTGTATCATGTATGTACATATGTAACCTATGTATGTAAGTATGTTCCCTGTACACCACATACCCCGTATCCGGCGAACTTCAATACAAATAATTTATGTAGATGTCATATCCGATGGAACCGCATGCAGCCGATGATTCTGGACAACATCGAAAGCAATAATTGCCATGGTATTTCCGCACGAAGTTTAAATTCGTCGCAGACGTCGTCATCTCCAAGTGCCTAAAACGTAAACACGGAAACAGACCGTTAGTTAATAATCTTCTAAACAAAAACTCGATGCCAGTACATAGTAGATTGTTTCGAGACAGCTGATTTTGGTTTTACGGCGAACAGCTCTTTCTTCCTACAGACTTCTGAAAATGAAGAAATATATTAGATCCATTTTTAAATAAGCAGCAACTCTCAAACTGTAACCTATAATCGACCCAGCGTAATATTTTATTGCAATATTTTCTTCCATACTTGCCTACATTATGGAAACCCTGGGAGAATCCATATAAACATACATACTCTTCGAATTCACATACTTTATCCCTTGATTTCATTGCACTTTACTACTCTGTTTATTAAAGAAAAGCTTTCCTTCGCCGATCGAGTTGTGTGGGTTCCGTCAATGTTTAAATTATCCCCGGTTTTTATTCCTGCAAGTCATGAGTATGATCGAAGCATTGTTCACAAATCCACTGGGAAACCGGACATGCGGAGCAATACGTGATAATTTTCGTCAGCCTCTTCTTATAATCCGGATGCTGGTAACGGCGGATGCAGTACACACAGTAGCCTCTGACGCGCTTCCTTACTAGATTCATCAGTGTGTGCCCATTGGACAGCTGCTTCACGATATGGGCCGGATTAGGACTGGAGTTATCGTACATCTTAACGGTGTCCACATTCGGCGCTACCCGTTTGACCGGTGAATCGAATGGCAATACCATTGCTGTCCACTGGGCGGCAGGAATCGATGACGATTGTGTCGGAGGTGTGGTGGAGGCTTCCGAGTTTGTTTGTTGTTCTTCCCCTGTGTCGGGTCCGTGTACTTTTTTCAAGATTCCATAGTTTCGCTGGAATTTGGACAAGGATAAGGCATCCAATTTTGTACGGAACGCTGTTGGGCCATCCACGTGCCTGACGGAAGCTGTTTCTCGCGAACGTTGGGCTGTAAAAAAGCAATAGGAGATTAGTTGATGCAGTAAGGAGTGTGTATAGCTCTAGTACAAGTGGAATGAGACAAGGGAAGGTAATACAAATACAAATAGTTTGCAGCATGTAAATTATACGAAAAAAAAATGAGTTCAAAATGTTCCAAGGTTATTTTATTCGTTCGGCGTATTTTCTTCCAACGCATCAGGAGGTGTAGCCTGTAATTAATATAGAGTGAAAAATAGACAATTAGGGCATCTCGAGCGGTGAGACAATGTACAGCATACAGGTAACAACAGCTCACATCAAAAATTGGTAACGTTGCCGGCATTATCCGTCCATAGTTTTTTGGCTCATGGTTGTGGGTCGCATCAATAACGAAAAGCTCTTTGCGCTTTGTCTTCAGCGAGGCACGACATTTCCGCTTCCGGTACTCGGTGCAACGCCAGTAGATGATATTGGCAACACCGTTGATGCTTGCTTTCGAAAAGCTAAAGTTTTTGTACACTAAATTGCCACGTTGGTTGTATCCGTACGCACCGTCCGTGTCTTCCAATTTACCAGTCCCTTTTCGCGCATCATTAGACTGAGCTGCATCTAAAAGAAGAGCAACACTTTAATTAGAACATGACGCACGATTATTAATCAGGCAGGCACATGAGGCATTGAATAAATTTTAATCAAAATTACACTCTGTAGTTCATTTCGTGGCAAGCATTCACCGCGCTACATTTTGTATCAGCCTGTCGTAAAAGTTTTATTTGTTGCAAATATTTCCAGACATTTCACGATCATCTACTCAGTTTTTATAAACTGTATTATCCTTGGGCTGTTTACAAAATGATACAATTAAGTTGGCAGTTCTCCTGATCTATATATATGAGTATGTTTCCCAATATTTTTAACGTTTGTGTTTTCGTTTGTTCGATCGCATTCACTTTCTTTGTAATTTGTTTCTTCCGGCTGATTGCCGTGGCAATTTGGTGACCCGAGTCGAACGTTTTCTCTCATTCAACAGTGTTCGCAGCACGCCTTTTTTCCGTCGATCCATGTGCACCGGATGATTATGGCTAGCATTGATGACCTGCAGCTTACCGGTCACGTTGTCGGTTTTCGCTCGCGCCCTACAGCTGTGACGTGAAGCATAGAAACAGAACGGGCATGTAAGAAATCTGTAATGTAAGGATCAAAGTATCGATGGGCGTTGTGTACATACTCGAGTGGTTTGTAGTGCACACAGCGGTACGTTGCCGTTCCGCCTTTAATACGGTCCCGTGCGTAGCGGAAGTGATCAATGCTTAATTGCAATCCACCGCGAGCTGTTACGATGTACTCGATCTTGTGCGCTCCTGGTGGAAGGATGAATAGGAGAAACACTTAAAAACGGGGCCGGGCAATGATCGTTTTCGCTTCACAGTGTTGCTGCTTGGAGTTATAATACATATTTAACCTAAAGCTGCAAATTTTTAATAAAACACTGACTGATTTTGTATCTCTGCTTTATTGGTTGACCCATTTTCCCTCAAACTTCGTAAGGATCCTCGGGGCCGACGTTGCCAAACGATCTCGTGGTTATGTTCGCCTCTGACAATCTGGAAACGCTGCTCTTTGAGCAGTTTGTAATTTCGCCGTTCAATAATGCGTGCTTTGCAGCTGTAAATTGCGTAAAAGACAGTGTCACCAGTTAGTTGGAAGTGTTCATCGCAAGAAGCGTACGGTTCACTTTCATAGTCCTAGTTTTCCAACATACCGTAAGCTTTTCGCCTGCGAGCAACGCCAGCTTGAGGTCTCCAGCCGTTCCTTCTCCTTCTCGAATGTGTGTCCATCATGTACCAGTTGGGTGTTGCCTCTCAAGCTCAGCGTGAACGAAACTGCAGGATTGATACAGGGTGTTAATACATTAGATGTTAATACATTAGAAGACGTTGTGAAGACTGTGAAGACGTTGTGAAGAAAACTGATTTCTATGGTGGAATACTAGCGGGTGTGTAGGTATCAACAGAATACCAATTCTGATGATTCCAATTTCAGATTTTCACATATAACATAACACTTTACACCGGATTTCGATTTATTTACATTAGTGCAACCGCAAAACGAAGCGATTATTTTCTGCATGCGCTTTTTCGGTATAAGTACGAAACTACTCATTCCCTGTGCGATTGACTATTGCTAATGGTCAACTGCAACTTGGACCGCAATCTTCTCCGAATAGATTTCATATGTTCACGATCTTCGGTGGACTGGCGTTTGCTTTGCAGTATTTTGCTAGTAGTATGATTGTGTACTGTGCTGGACTTTAGAATGTGCTTTTCGCGTGGGTAACAAGAAGTTGCCACAAACGCTTCGCATCTGAAAAAATGGATTTCTGGTTAGTGTTTGTGTTATTGCGGCGACCTAGTGAAACCTACCCAAATTGTTTCTCCTGTGTGCAGCTCCAGAAAACCATGCCGGCTTCTTGCTTTTGTCTGTTGAACGGTTGTCCATCAACAACAATCTGTACCTGGGCCTGGCGATTCAAGATGAAAATCGGCCAATTTTCAAGCGCTAGAAAAGAAACACGATTTGAGCGGTTTAAGATCAAATTCCATTGAAAATAGCCACAAAATTCATACACAGGCACGATAAAATCTAACAGGAAAGTATTCGGGATGTTTTATGATTAATAGAGAGATCATCAGGAGCGTTTATTTTAGACCAGGGTTTAGACCATTACTAATGATCCCAGATGATGCTTTTCTGGCCATCGCCATCAACCATACGTTTGTCAGTCATTTCAATGCTTCCATCATCAGTCGGCGAACAACATTTTCTCTTTCCCTTTGTTCTAACAGTTTTCGCCGCGCACCTGGTTTGCGTCGTTCGGTGACCAGCTCGTGATTGTGAGCACCGCGCAAGACATAGGACTGCGGATTCCGGTAGGCCGTAACAGACGCTGTGCATCTGAAAATCGAGAACACTGTGTTAGTAGAAGTTTCCCACCCTAACTTCCACCTTCTCTGTAGCTTTACAGCGCAGGAGTGATCCTCAATACCTTAACGGCTTTGCCTGGCAGCACTTCCAAAAGATCACGCTTTCACGTTCGATTTGTTTCGCGTATGGGAACCCATTCACCAATAGTTGTAAGGTTCCCCGGCTGGTCGTTTTATAAAAAACATTATTTTCATCTAAAAAAATATACAACAAAAATATTGCTTTAAAATCCGGACAAATCACACACACAAAAAAACTATATTTGCAGTGTTGCTTGCTCAGTCTCAGTAACAAATGTGTAAACTAATTCAAGTCCAGACATTATATCGTCCAGGAAGAATACATTTATTTTGCAAAGGTACCCCGAGCAAAACTTCAATGTCTTACGAATTGATAGCGGAAATGGCTCATAAAAAAATATTATATATATATGTTAGCACATACAAAATTTGTGATGCATCTCCAACTTGGATTTCGAAACATAGTTTCCCCTTGCAAAATATCTAATGTTTTACAATTAATTTGATCTGGATATTCGTACTTTCCGCCCGTTACAGTCCACTTTTCTGTAAGATTTGTTCAGCCTTTTAGCGATTCGAAGAATAATACTTCTCGATCATTTCTTTCCGGCGTTTCAGATCCTCGATCAGTTTCGCTCGGACACCCCGTTTTCGCCGCATGGTTATGATATTGTGATTGTGGAATCCCCGAAGCACCACTTTCTCTGGCCTTAATCCGTTGTTTTGAGGAACGTTGGTAGTGGATGCCCGTGCCGTGCAGCTAAAATAGGACGCAAAGGTGTTATTCATAAATCGTACAGGTGTATAAAAACTTTTGCTCCCATCTACACTGTGATTACCTGAACACCTTCGATTGCGTGCAGGACCAGAATGAACATTGCTTCCGAGTTTTGTCCTTCGTGTACAGATATCCTTTCACACACAGCTGAATGGCGCCCCGCTTCGTGTGCACAAACTTGATGCCGTTCTCGCGGGGGACTGGAACATCGAAGGGTACATAAGGTTTTTATCAATAGGGATATTTATCACTCTTGTTATAAAGATAACAAAACGAATGTAAATTCCAAACGTTTTGTTTTGCACACTCATTTCAGAAGATGTTACCAAATTTTCGAACTTTTAATACTTATATATCGTTATATATCTATTTGCAACACCACAGATCGTGATCTAGTGTTTTGTTGACGGCACTTTTTATAGCCTACATAACAACTATACTATCTGAGTTGTTATCTTCTTTCCCACTAGTTTCGACTTTTGTTTTTAACCTTCATTTCATACAACTATGTTTCCTGATGTGTAGGAAGAGAAGGCGTAAGGCATTGCATACGTTCCAACCGGCGTCGCTCGAGCAACTTTTTCAGTTCACCGTACTTGCGTCGCTCGCTTATTAGCGGGTGGTTGTGGAGGTCCGTTAGAGAAATCACGTTGTCACCATTCAACCGGTTTGTGGTGGCACGTGCCATGCATCTAAAAATATAGTTGCTAATGTTATTTTATTGCAAAACTCCTTTATCTATTAACTTACTGCAGTGCCTTGAACTGCACGCAACGCCATCGAATGGTGCGCTCGCGGATCCGCTGCCTGCAGTACGTTTGCCCGTTGATCATCAGCTGAGGAGCTCCTCGCTTGCTCCTTATATACACAATGTCAATCTCACTGAGGTCTGCAACGAAAAAGAGCACGTAAAACAGGGATTTCGAACAAGCAAGAGCGCTTCTGCCTGATGCATCTAACTGCTATTTGCTGCCTAAATGTTATTTTTTTAATTATAATATAGCATGTGTTTATGAAACTTCTGCAATAATATATTTTAACGAGGTACGATAACGAGAATCCTACACGTTCCTCTATTTTTTTTCTTTATTTGCGTTAAAACTTCCATCATCTTCCGCTGAGCTATAATTTATGTTCTGCATCGCCCGCTGGCTTATCAATTTCTTAAGGGTACCACGCTTGCGTCGGTGCAGGATAAGTTCGTGGTTGTGCTTGGATTGTACGATTTCTAGCACTCCCGTCGACTGTCGTTGCCGGTATCTTGCGGCACAGCTGAAATTAAAGAACGTTTCACAAATTAGCGTAACATCTAAAAAAAACGTTAAGCATCAATCCAACCTAGGTTTTACTCACCGGATGGCACGGAACTGGATGCATCGCCAGTACACGGTATCATTGACAGTAATGTGTCGCGTGAAAGGGAATCCTTCGATGTAAAGCTGCCTGGATCCTTTCCTGTTCGTGAGGTATATCATCTTCGGTATTGCTTGTAAAATAAAGTGATAAAAATAGATTTTAATAAACAGCAACATATGCAAGACAGCATTATATGCAGCCTCGAAAAACACACCTTCACCATAAATGGTTGCAAACCAAATCAGCAACAAATTCGCTGACAGTTCGCTGACAAAGTCAGGGTCCCTTAATTTTCTGAAACAGATTTTTATTGTATCGGTTAGGTTACAAAACATTTTTTTCGTATAACATTGGGCTCTTCGCATATGAAGTCTATGTAATAGCACAAGAAAAACATGTGCCCTATCTAGAAAGTAGAAAACTATCATTGCTACTTGAAAGGACGTAACTCTATTCCCTATTGTTCAACGTAGTCTTTCCCAGCACATCCGGATGCAACTTCGATTGCTTTTCATGAGTGTGATTGTCACGTATGATATAAAACATCTTATTGTGCAGCAGCACTTGCGCTTGGCAGCTGTGCGCACTGTGCCACGCACAGCGGTACACTTTATGGTGGTGGCGTGTGAAGTGAAACGCGAAATGATGTCCCTGGTGCTCGATACCGGCGCTACCCTTGCGGGTCGGCACGAGTGTCATTTTTGTCGGTGGCCTATTGGTGATTTGGCTGAAATTTAGTGCAACTTTTCTTTTTGTGTTCACCCCCTGACTACGGAACGCATTAGATGAAACTGGACGGACTTCGCTGGTAGGTGTAGCAGCGTTTGAAGTTTGGAGAGTTTTCGCCACACCGATAGAAAGCATCAGCGGATGTTTTTCTTTTGCCGATGAAAAAGTACCGGCTAAGATTTGATTTACTCCTGCAAATAGGCGTAGGGAGAAGAAAGGAAAAAGAAAACAGCATAGCATTAGAAGCATAGTTAAGAAAAGGTGGACTAAGTGGAACATTGGACAAATAATTTTACCCCAGTGAAGAAAAAACGAATGAAACGACGTAGATCACGTGGACGTATTCCTAGACTTTTTTTTCGGAAATCATATTGGTAATTTTTCATTTAGAACGCCACTTATTTAAAACAAAATCATAGCAGGACCTTACATGTATAATGAATCGTACATCGCATTCGTACCGATACGTTTTCTTGTAAAACATTGCGTAGCGGGAGGGTCAACGGAACGATTTACAAACAGGACGCTTAGAAATTCTATCATCTTTTTTGTGCTCCATGCGTTCAAACATTTTGTTTCATTCGTTTTCGATTAAAATTACTATACAACTCAAAAGGAGCCTTTACCTTTGCACGGTTGGCAGCAAAGAAGGCTTGATTAGGCTTATGCCAAAAATTCATCATATTAATGGGTTCGAAAAATTCACTACACGAGTGCGTCTTTATGCGTCTAACGGAAGTGGCGCCGAGACGGCGGGGCACGAATGCATCGTCAAGCCGATGTGTAACTCGAGCATCCCTGTTCTTGGTTTTTCGTATCAACGGCGTGCGTGTGATCGTTGTTCACTGGGTACGTCGTTCCGCCAACCACCAGGACTTGTGCGGGACACTTATGCTTCTTGTAATGCTCGCAGCGATAGTAGCTCACTCTGTGGCTAGCGAAGTGGTATAGATAGTGATGGTCGTCCAGCACCACCTTGGCCGAACCGAAGCGTGACGCCAGGTACACGACCGGCGTTCCCGGACTGGCCTGAATTTCGGCCAACGAGAGCCTTTGACGACGCACCTTCGACGTGCCTCTACTTCTTCTTTCCTTACCGTCAGCATTGCCGACCTTGGCCACCGGCTGGTAGGATCGGATAGCGGATACGCCCGGACGTACCGGATCTGGAAGCTCGAATTGGTCCGGGTTGTTGCGGTAGTCGTCTTTTTTCATCAGCTCGTTTGTAACTAGAATCGGGAGGAAAAACAAGAAACATTTTAGTACACCATATACATACAAGATTCGTTGATGACTAACGTTTTGATCGGTACATTGCCTACGTTGTTGCGTTATTCACATAGTGCGCAACGTACCATCTCAGTCGTGCAGTACGCCAGCAAATTTTATTCGGAGAGTAATTTGTTTTCGGATCGAGTGTAAAAAATCAAAAAAAATACTTTTCTATCAATACATCGTCGATGCATTTTTCGGTTCGTGGTTGAAAGGCAAACGTGGTAGAAAAGGTACTTTAAAAGTAATCTCAAATGGTGCATACAAACCATTTTCTTCGAACAACTCAATTCAAAATGGATGCAAAATGCGGTAAAGACGCAGCGTGCGTGTGGGGAAGAAAATCGTACGACAGTGCAATGCATCCTCGAACAGTTGCCACCTTCTTCGGAACCCTTCAACCCAAGCTGCTGTTGCCATCTAACGCCTGTGCACGTGAACGTGTCTGGTCACAACATCGTACACCCTGGAATCTTTAACAATGATTCGAGCCGGACAGTTGTACTTGGAATGCTCGACGCAGCGATAGTGCTTCACGGGACCCTTCGCTATGTGGTAATCGTAGTAAAATGAGTGATGGAACACCTTCATTCCACCGAGCAGACAGGGCACTAGGACGACCGGCTCTGAAGGTTGCTGCAGGATTGGGGCAAGATCCATCTTAAACCATTTCGGTCTAACGTTCTTCCTAGCAACCAATTTCCGGCCATCTGAAAAGGGGGAAAGGGAAATAGTAAGTAAAATAGAATTAGGAAGTGTACCCCTGGCATCCAATTACAAGTTTTGTATAAGTTGCTAGGTCGGTATTATTTTACGTTCACTTTAGTAAAACGGTGGAAACAATTTCAACGTGATCATTCGTCAAACCATATGCTTTATTTAAAAAAATCCTAACGTCATGCGGAAACTATTTTCTTCCGTGAACATAACAAAACTTAATACTACCGATTCTAACCTAATGGACCCCTCACTGTGCGACCTAGATACCTTCCGACAAATAGGTCCAATATCGCATCACTCACATTTATGGGATTCCTGGATTGCACGTGTTCCACATTATCCTTGCGGCCTAAAGAAAGGTGCAAAGGACTATGGGTCATAAACAAACGTGCTGAATTTAGCGTAATACGGCATGAAGATCAGTCGTATAAGATATGTTGAATACTGAAAATCGTTACGGAAGGTACAACGAAATCCTAAAACATGTTCCATTGAGTTGTTACAGAAACTTAATGTACATGAAGTTAAATTTTTTCTTTTCTTACTCTTTCCTCTTTCTCTTCCCTGTTTTCATTTAGTTTACTTTTCCTTCCCTCTTTCAGAAATGCGGTTGACCCAACATCTTTCTCTTCTTTTATTTGCCATCCTCTTTTTGAATTCACTCGATTATTTGTTATATAGGTTCTATTAGTTTCCTTCTGAAATTTGTCCGTCTTCTCGGATGTTTGTCCAGATAGAAGAGATGCGATACACTTTATCGCTGTCCCTATCGTGTCATAGGCATCGACACTCCAGTGTATCCTACAGTGAGCTGTACAGCTACGTACCCTTTGTTTTTCGACGGCCAATTTCTTTCTGACGCCTATAGAATTTAGAATAGGATTTAGAAAATAGGAATAGTAAACAACTTTTTTACGTTCCCACTACTTTACTGAAAAGTAAAACACAGTTGTGTTACTACCTATTACTCTATTACTTTTCCATGTTCGCATTTTTGTAAAACTTACAAAGACTTGGTTAACATCGTTTAGTAAATATTTCAATAGGGAACGTGCGGCACTTTTCAAAAACATCTCTCTCAATCATCAGCGCCCAGTTGCTCATTAGAACATTTACTAAGCGATGTTAACAAAGTCAATTGTACGTTTCACACAAATACAAATATTAGAAAAAAATAATAGATAGGTAGTAAACAAGACAATAATGGTTTACTTTTCAGTTCAGTTGTGAGCACGTGGTGTATACAATTTTTTATACACAATTATTATAAAATATTTAAGTCCTTCTTCTGCACCTGTGCAGCTGGTTTATTCATCCTGGCGCTTTCCCTTTTTGGTGTCCTTCCGACACCGTGGTATGCTTGCGTCCTGTACTTTGTGAGTACTTTTAGTTTTCTTGATGGTGGCGGTAGACCTAACATATGCTGGAGCCGACTGATTGTGTTTGTCTTGGTCCTTGAGGTCTTTGATACAAAATTGCATCGATGGCACCACCCGCCTTGGGTGCGTATGTATCGGATTCGTGATCAATATGCAATATAAGCCTTCCTCCGTCAGCGTCGTAACGATTCGCGAATTACACCTTTGACCCTTGTAGCTAGTACGGCACGCCCAATAAATCGTATTCGAGTTCAGATGGTTGTTTCTTGTATAGGTGTAGCCAGCGACCTCCAATAGCTTCCTACCGCGTTGGCCTTGTATTAAAGGGAGTCGTTTCCTGTACATCTTTATCCTGTTCTTTACCGCGCCTACCGTGACACCTGTTGAAGAGCGAACACAATATATGAAGTTAGTGAAATGAAAGTCTGAAAGAACATTTTTATGAACGCCTGTTTATGCAGTAGAAGTAACGAACTGTACTACGAATCAATTTATTTTTCACACTACTATTACAATCCGGAAAATGTTTGGGAAATAATGTTCTCTTTCTATTCCTTTCAACATACCGGTTGAACCTGCAATGATAAAAAGTTAGCCTTGTTAGTATGAAAATTATATAGAAAGAAGATAAATAGAAATGTCAGAATATCCATTAAACATTTTAAAAATATGTAGATACTAACAGCACAACCCAAAGCAAACATATTTACAAGAACTATATAATCTCGCTTTCCTGATTTTATAATATTTTATCATCGAAGAAAACCAGCAACGTTGGAGTTTCAGGCCAATCCTCTCTGCTGACTACCACAAAGTATCCCAATAAGTTTGCATTTACGTCATTTATTAAGTAAATTTTAAATATTGAACATAAACGTTTAGTTCATGACATCTGTTGCGGACAGGCGAAGCTATTCATAAACAATTCTGCCGGCTAATGATATCTAGTATATGGGATTAATACACGCTTCTACTCCCTAGAATAGGTATTATTCGAAATCACTTTTCGTTCTTTTTCGGGTTCTTTAAGTTGTCCTTTCCTCGCCGTATATTCGTGTTACGTTTATATATATGTTTATGTTTTTTTTAGTTAGCACACCAGCTTTTTTTTCATTCATTTTTCATTTTATGAGTCACTGCTGCCAATATCCTGTGTCTGTTGGTTAATCTTTGATACGCTCCTTTTCACGATGGCGCGGATCTACCTTCACATAATTTGGCACCTGCCGAAGGTACTGATTACCATCCAATGATCCGGCCAAGAACTCCCTCGACAGCGTAAACCGCCTTGGGTGCGTATGTTTCGGATTTGTGATCAAGATGCAATATACGCCTTTCTCCATCAACGTTGTAACGATTCGCGAATTACATCTTTGATGATCGTAGCTTGTACGGCACGCCCAATAGATAGTGTGGGACCTCAGATGGTTGTTCCGTGCGTAGGTGTAGCCACCGATCACCAACAGCTTCTTACCACGTTGACCTTGTATGAAGGTGAGCCGCTTTCGAAATACTTTGATTGAGCCATTCGGGAGTCTTATGATGCCTGCGAAAATGCGAAAATATTGAAAAACTCTATTAAAGACCAGTTTAATAATCGAAGCTATAAACATTGTATAAAATTTAACCGATTCGTAGCGTCCCAAAGCAAACGCCTTCTCACTCAAAAGCAAAAGTATTTGAGTTGAACTGGAACCACCATCTTTCCGGTAGAATTGATTGAATTACAAAAAGTCCTTTATCAATCAGACCGTTTATTAGAATTACAGTCAACAGCGTTAGTACAGGAATTCAGAAATTGACACAGTAATTACAACAACACATCGTGGCCATGCTAGAAATCTGACATTTTCTCTTCTTTAATATGCTTCAGATTCTCTGGCGGGTGCGTATGAATCGTGTTCCGAGTGATTATCATCGTCATCGCAACGTCCGTTATCAGACGTGCGTTGCACTTGCGGCTGCGTTGCTTGGAGCAGGTCCAGTACTTGCGATTTTTCAACTGCTTCACGCAAATGTATGTGAAATCGTTGTACACAATCTTTAATGAACCTCTCTGTCCTCTGACGAAGGTGAGCACCTGAGGGAACCCTTGATGTGGAAATAGACCTAGAAGTACAACAAGAAACAGCAACGTTAATATTCGAGCAGCATTGGAACATGATGGTTTCGGGAAATTTACGGAACACATTACATTAGGTTGAGGCTAGAGTCATTTTAAAAGATAAATTTATTGATTTGCTACTGTACAAATCAATAGTAGCTTCAATTTGATGCTGCTTCACTGCATAAGTACGGATCATAGTTCAGGTGCTTATTAGTAGTCGGATTGATGCTTAGTGGACAATGATAACCATCTCACGGTGTTAGCGCAACGCCATAACAACATGTGCTCCGGACCACCATTAGAATTTTTCTACACGTGGGTAAGGGTTTTGTTTATTTCACTTCTGGGTTATTGATCAAAGTAAGATAATGAATGTTTTAAACAGGTGTGATTCAGGGTCAGAAAGAAAAACCAAATTGTCGCCACCATTGGGATTGTGAAAATAATGAAAAGTAGTGGCGTTAATGTCTGGTTCCACGATATATGGATGGATATATCTAACGAGACGAGCCACGATCGCTTCCGTCACCATGAACCGTTTGCGATAGAGCGCGACTGCACGGTTGCGTCCGCGTACGTTCCACTTTATAGATAAATGAGAACTCGACATTCCCTGCCGATAGCGACTATCCGTTTCGTATACGCTCGGTAAAGCGTTGCACAGAAATCCGTTTCAACATTCACACGAAACACTCCTCTGGGGCATTTTTACCGCCACGTTCTCCACGGTTACGAGGAGTGCGGCTATGAGTCGGTCGGCGGATGGTTGTGGTGCTGATTCTTCAGAATCATGCCGGAACACCCGTCAATGGTTATTATCCGCGCCTTGCACTTGATCGTGCGGTTCTTCGAGCATAGCCAGTATGTCTTGTCGTTGTTGCTGTTGTTGCGGAAAAACGAGTAGCCACCCAAGACGAGCTTAGGCCGTCCCTTGCTGCCCGTCTCCAGGCGAAGGTCCAGCGCAAATTTGTACTTCACTTCGGCCGTGTCGTCTTCCGCTGTCACGTACTCCATGCAGTACTGTTGTTTCTTCACCCTGTACTGCTCGCTTTTGCAAGGCGGTGGCGTACCTACGAAAACAGCAGGATGTGTTTTTTGTCAGTAAAGTTGAATGTTTTTTTTTACAACGTCTAGACATTTTAAATTAAATTCAATATCGATTGTAGTAAATATTAAACTCAGGATTTGCGTTTTTATTCAAAGGTTGTTATTTTTTCGGATATGTCCTTCTGATCTTATTCCGCTATTGCATGTGGCTAAGAAACCGCCTCACGCTGCGATGGTGCTGTCGAATGCTATCCGTGTGTCTTCGGTATATGATGTCCTTTTTTCCGCCTACACACACTTCATTTCTAGCACGGCGGACATTGCTTCCAGTGTGCTAAAATCCGAAAAGAAACATCCATTAGCTACGAATGTACATTTGGTTTAAATCATTATTTTAGAAAAATTATATTTTATCGTTCGTCATCCGAACAAACTATACTTAAACCATAAACAATCGAGAATTAATCTTTTACGTAGGAAAAACAGCTTCATGTGGTTATATATTTATTCGCTAACGATGCATTCTTGGGGATTAAAAAAAATTGAATAAAGTTTACTAAGTTGTAGTTATAAACTGAGTTCCCGTGGTGTGATAAAATCTGCTGCCGGTTAACTGACTTTAGTTAACTGACTGTCAGACACTCGTGTGCGGTCGCAACACACGAATTACGTTGCCAAAAATTTCGAATCTTCCTCCTTAATGCCCCGCCCGTAAAAATCGTCCATATCCGCATCAAGAGGAACGAATTTGGACGGTTCGGCATACTCGTCGGGGTGAGTGTGGAATTTGTTGGTGAACTTGACCACGAGACTGTTGCGATGTGTTACCAGCTTGCAGCGACACTTTTTCGACTTGTACGACGAGCACGACCAGTACGCACGCTGACTGTCGCCCTTGGTACGGAAGAAGGAGTTGTTCCCTATCACCAGCTTCGGTTTGCCACGCTGCCCCGCAGTGAATATCCATCCCTGCAAAATTAGCATACGCGATGAACGATTCCGTCTGTCTGTAAAGTAAAAGAATCAGGAAAGGTGGATAAAGGGGCAAGGGGATAAGAGAATAGGAAAGCGGTTATTAACAATACGATTTGCACACTCGTCGCGAGCACATCAAGAAAGGGCGGATTTCTTTACAGTGATCGCCTTGTTGTACGGCCTACACAAGTATTGAACTAAACAGGGGTTTATAAATATATTTTATTCGTTGTTTCTGTTCTCGACTGAATATCGAGTACTCGACAGCCACATTTGGCGATAAATCGTAATTGCATTACGAGCAAGCACTGACTTTTCCACGCGCAGCACTATTAGACGTCGTCTCTTTGTGGGTATATATTTCCACACTCTCTCGTTCCACGTTGAGGTCGTACCTAAAATATGCGTAACATTCACAAAGTTAATAAAATACCGTAATATCCGGTCAATGAGCAGAAGATAGACAATTCTCAGAAGGCAGAAATGCGAACATCCAAACGTACCAATCCAAACTCGTGGTTCGCTGAGACGTTTGCTGCGCGTACGGCTGTGCTTGGTAGTTGTGAACCGGGTTTGTCACTTTGTACGTACGTTTACCGTCGAATATAGTAATTCGACTTCGGCAGTTTTCCTGCATCGATCGCATGATATTGGATGACCCAATAAGTCGAAGCGGACGTTCGGTTTCTTCGGCAGTAGTAGAAGACGTTGTAGTAGATTTTTTGTACAACCTTGTTCTTCAACGCCAAACTGATGAACACCATCGAGTCGACTGGCCCACCGTCGAGTCCATCTGAAATAGTACAACCATATATAAAGTGTTAATTTTTGAAAGGGACCAACAAAGCTAATATGAGCTGTGCGAGAGAAGAAATAGGGATCCAAATCAGCGGCTGATTTAATCAAGCTACAACCTAACACACACGTTCAGTTAAATAGTTCAAAATTTACTTCTCAGAGAACGGAGGTGTTTGGTTTCTCCGAAAATTTACATACTACAGAAGTTTCAGATTTATACAATGACTCAATATCGCACGTTTTACCCTACGCTCCACTACATTATCATGCTAGCATCCTGGTCGTCCTGGTTTTCTTCACCGCCCGAGAAAAACTTCACGTATGCAAATTCGCTCCGCATGGATTCGACAGGCTGTCTGCGTCTGCTATTTTTCCTTACGACGTCATTCGGATCGATTTGCAGCTCAACCATGCCGGAGTTAGACCGTAGTGCTTTTAAGCTCTTCTTCATGCGGGGCGGATGGCTGTGCGTCGGCTCCGAGAGCCGCAAGTACTCCAACCCGTCGCACTTCAACGTGATAGCCTTTGCCTTGCACTGGTGCTTACGATGCGACGAACAGCGCCAGTTGATGCTGTCGGTAAACTCCCCGTTTCGTACGAAGGAGAAACCCTCGTGCACGAGAAGGGGGCGGCCGCGTTGCGATAGGCTAAACTTAGCCAGCATGGTGTGGTCCGGTTGGTGCTCCCGCCCTGCAATGTTTAAGAAGAAAATTGCGACCGTCGGCGTATTAGAGAAAGCGTATGTTTCATGGACGTACATGCAGCAGCAGTTGTTTATGTTGTAAATATATTAGAACCATTTCGTTTCAAAAGAGTTTACCGTATTTATTGAGACGTTTTCCACCATATGCTAATTTTGTTTCTATACCCCCAACGGCAGCAGGAGGCTAAACTTTTAGCCTTTAAAGTATAAATTAGTTGTGTTGGCGTTGCCCCGGCTAAACGCCAAGGGGAACGGATGTGAAAAGACGCGCTAAACTCAAAAAAAAACAAACTATTACCACAGATGGCACGTCCTCATCAACACACGGATGAACACTGAACTCATACCATCCGCCCTGCACTACGGGTTGAGCTTCCTTTTTTTTGCTTCCGGCGTACGGTCTTAAGGTCCTGCGGGTGAGAATGCTCACCCTTGGTCACCTTGACATACTCGCTGCCTTCGATGACCTTAGTCATGGCCCGGGCCTTGCATTGCAGCCGGTGATAGAACCGGCACTTCCAGTTAACTCTCGAGCCATTCGCGTACGTCTTGTTCCTGCTGTAATGGTAACCGTCGTGCACCAGACATTGTGTTCCCCGTGAGGTAAACTCGAACCTTGCCCGTTCTGTGTAGTTGGTTGTTAGAAGGCTGGCTGTCTTAGCGGCTGCAACAGAGATGACAGACACCAGTAGAATATGAGTTAAATGAACATATAAATGGATTAGCAAATTGGGCATAGATAAATATATGGCAAACAAAATACACAACTTTCGTCCAGATACTCTATTTCTTGAAGTTTCAATCATCGAAGTTGATCGAAAATACAGTTGCACGTAAAGATATAACATAACGTATTATGGAAGGACGGACGAACTCCTATAAGAAAACACCGACGACTTCCTCTTCACCGTCACTCGTTGTTAATAAGTCTATATATTACTCTTCGATTGTTTGAACTTCCCTCATTATGAACAGAGAAAAAACTCGATGCTAGAACGAATTACAAAGGTCCAAAACTAAATCTATTTTGAGCGATCGTACATACATGTTCTTCTTCTTCTTCTTCTTCTGCGAGCTAGGGTATATCCTCCTAGGCAAAGTTGAACTTTTGTTCTCTTACATCCTATTCAGAGACGTACCAGCTCTGTTTTAGCCTTTCGACTGTAGCGTCATTTGGCTGGACAGATATTTTTACAGCATCTCTGCGTCTTTAGACAAAGGCTATTGAAAAAGCCAATATCTGGATCGGGTCAGCGGGATTTGAATCCACGTCACTCGGGTTGAGAGAGGGAGACTCTACCACCTGAGCTACGGAGCCCGATCACATACATGTTAACATCTGTACGAGCCTCGCTTCTGCGGCATATGATGGTGCGCGGCCCATGCGTCCTAACGTCCCTGACGCTACTTAGACTTCTCCCGCTTGATCGACAGCATATACTCTTCTTTCGGATGGTAGTGGATGTTGTTGGTCACCTTCATGTGTATGACACCATTTACATCTTTGGTTACCGCTCGCGCCCGGCAGCGATACTTGGTAAACAACGAACACTTCCAGTTGCATGTCTTCATTGACTTTCGGTCTCGGGTGAACGCGTTCCCACCGAAGAACAGCTTCATTTGACCCCGGCGTGTCTTCCCGAGCATGGCCGGTATGAAGGTAGCTAAAAGTACAAAGTATATGTTGGTTCGTGTTAGTATGGCCCTATGGTGGTGGGGCTGCGTCCTTGGCGAAACAGACACAGTATCATAATTTGCATGAATTATGTTTCCATGAAAGGGAGACTGACAATGTCACAAATAATTTCACAAACAGCATAGCTACCGGCGCAGGAAGATGGTAACATTGCAGTTATAAGATCGCTTTACGTAGGTTTAGTTTATTTAATTTTTTGCCGTCACATTTTCTCGTTTTTCAAATCTGTCGGGGGATGCGTGTGAACGTCGCAAGTCAGGCGCATCAGGTCATGCCCATTGCAGTTACGGGTAACGGCGCGCGCCTTACAGCGAAACTTCGAGTGCAACGAACACTTCCAGTTGGAAATTCTACCCTTCCGCTTCTCCCGCACGTAGCCAAAGCCGCCATAGAGAAGCATCTGGTAACCTCTGCGGGTTATGCCGAATGTTGCCCCGGAGAAACCATCAGCATCTACAAAACACGTAGAATTTAAAAAAACGAGAAGTGTTAGAAGAAAGACAAATTTGTTGACTGAAAGAGTCAGGAGGACGAGCTGAACGTTGGATGCGGGAAAGGGATTTCTCGTTTCCGACTACCCCTAAATGGATCAGTTAGATTAATGTGTATATGATCAATGAGCGAAACTCTACCCATGTGTCTACGATTATTTATTACATTGTGCTGTGTTGCTACAGGTGCGACCGCAGATGCAACATTATCTTATCGTCGCTGCTTATTTTTTCTTTCTTCTTCTCACGGTAACTGCAACTATGCATTGAGGTGGGCCTTGTACGCCTTCCGATAATCCTTGGAGCTGTGACAGTGTTTGTCGTTCGTTGGCCGTACGTACGCTTTCCCGTTGATTACCTTCGTGACGGCGCGAGCGCGACAGTTGTATCGCTTGAACAGTGCGCACCGCCAGTTGGTGGAATCCGGAAAATCGCGATCCTTGATGTACTCGAACTCATGATAGATGAGCTTCAGTGCACCGCGCTGTGATAGACCGAATTCAGCCTCCTCCACTTTTTTCACGGTCTCGGGCCGGCTGCCTATTGGTTCGTCAACGGTGGTGTTGCACGTTACAACCTTCCCGGAGAACCCTGCAATGGAACGCGAAAAGGTATCGTTAGCAATCAGAGCACACCTGTACTGAGGACGGTGTTTGAAATTTTGCCCGATAAATACACACAAATAAAAGCAGATGCACTCAGTCGCTGCCCCGAGACACGTTTTCAACACATTGGGTTCTTTATTAAATACGGTGACAATGTTTCACAGATTTTTCGGCTGTCGGCCTGATTGGACCCCTCCTGCTCGCATAGCAACCGGCCGCACCGGAACATCCGGCGGGTGCGTGTGCGGTGAGCCAGACAGGCGTATCATATAGTCACCGGTGGAACCCTTCGCCGTGACACAGGTCGCCCGGCAGCCGTGTTTGACGTACCGGGTGCAGCGCCAGAAAATGTTTTTAGTGCTCTGTCGGTTCTCCACGAACCGGTAGCCGCAGAAGTTCAACATCGTCCGGTGGCGCTGTGTCTTGGTGAACCGAATGGCAGGCTTTTTCACGGCGATCCACTTATCCACTGGCACAGGACCTGCATTGATAGCCAGAAGAAAGAGACAAACAGTAAAACGAGAGTGAGAGAGTCGCTTGATTTCACTGCACGAGGGTAGGTAATTGCATTCTTCACAATCAAAACTAATTCACAAGCCGCTTTAGTTGGCGGATCATATTCTGAAAAGCGCGAGCGTTGTACGCAAGGCATTTATTTCACTTTAAACTTGTTTCCCCTCTGCGACGTTCCCGAGCCGCTGGCGCCATCGGCTGTTGTCAATTCCGCTCCGTGGGACTGTTTATCCCACAGCACAATCTCCGAAAGACGCTTGTAGTCGGAACGCTTAAACAGCTTCGCCGCGTGGTTATGTGGCCCCATGTATTGCACCTGCTCCCCGATCGTGTGCAACCGCCCGTGGCACTTGATCTTGGTTGTGTAGTAAATGCACCGCCAATATTGCTTCTCGTGAATGCGTTTCTCACTGCAATAGTAGAATCCGTTGTATGCCAGCTGCAACTTTCCTTTCTGGCTTTTTCGGTACATTAACATCATCTTGCAGTCTGCTGCGGAGGGGAAATCAAAGAAAACGTAGAACATTATATGTTAGTGTGATGTTTGTTCAGTTTCGATTAGCCACGCGTTTTTTCTTTTCTATTACTAAATAACATCAAACAAACACTAAATACCTGGTACAAGCCGGAAGGACATCCGCACATCCTGTTCTCATTACTGCGATTAGATCACATTTTAATATTCTTGCTATTTATTTTATTTCTCTCGAGTGTAAGCTACTTGGTTCCTATATGCATTTGTTTTGGAATTTATTAACACCAACCAAAGACATTCCCCTCAGAAAGAAGAATAAAACGATGGCTGCACATCTAGGAAACTGAAAAGAGATCCGAGTTCAGCTCGCGGGTGGGTGTGCAGCTCGATTAGAAATAATTGTTGTTTCTTGTTTTTAATTCTAGACATATCAATCGGATATTTCCATGGTTGATAACATCATATCGTTACATCTAGCCAGGAAAGACTTCCATGTCAAACGGATGTGCCTTGCATTCAAGACAGTTCCGCCACGGTTCCACACCAGTTCTGTTCGTCCTCAAATAGTTGGCTAGATTTGAGAGCAGGAATTTTCTGCCCCGCATGCACTTTACTACAAAATTACGTCGCTACGTGGTAACATCCATGGTAGTTAAGGTTCATTTTATTCCTTTTCGACGGTGCGTGTATGTGCTGCTTTTCCTGGAGAAACACGAACCGCTGCGGATTTTTGTATTCCATTATTCGCGCAGGGCACTTGAGCTTGTCCGTGGCCATCATAGAACAGCGCCACACGATCCGTTTGGTGTTTTCCGACATGAGCAGGTACTTCATTCCGCTAATGATAATCGCCGGTCGGCCACGGAACGATTTGGTGTAGAAGATGTCTGTGCATTCGGGATCCAAAGATTGAGCGGAAAGTAGAGACCGGGAGAAAATGAGACATGTTAGTACGTAATATCGAAAAGCGGTTTACTATGCAATAAGAAGATAGAAAACGAAATCCAACAATTCGTAAGCCCAGCGTCCCACCGCGCCGTGGCTGTTTTGTCGGTATATTTTAGGATAAATATTTTATCTTGTTTGCTTCTTTATTATTTTTTTATGTTGTTGATAGATAACTTAATTTCAAGATTTTTTGTACAGTAAAATTACGTTGTATCAGTGGAATAACAAAAAACTCCATAATTTGTATGCATCTTCGCCGCACGTACGGAGTACAGGTTGTTGGTATTGGGTTAAGACTCACGCTGCAATGGCAACAGCTTTGTGAATTTCCATGTCAAACCCATATTTCCAGATTGTTGTAACTGAGTGACGTAGTAACTTCCTTCCCTTGGAGTGAACTTGTTTAATGATGATGAAATTACATGTATTGTGATGTTATTGCGTTACATTGAAAATGAAATCGTATTGTTTCTGCGATCTCTAACAAGCACACTGGAAAGATTTGTTTCCCCTTCTTTTAGTATGTATACTAGAAGCACCTTTGCAGCAGCTACTCATTAGCCATGAGTATGGCGAATGTGATCCAAAGTTACCAGCCGCTGCTCGTTATAAAAAAAACATACTTCAAAGAAGCCGGGTGACAATGTTCACTCAAACCAAACATCATATCGAAAATATAAAAATTAAGAGAACCGTGTGTGTATGCTCTGCTGATTACTACGAGAGAGTGAAGTTCAATCCTGGGAACCCTATGCTGGATAGGGAAGTTTTTCGTGGACTAACGCTGCTAGCTACCGAGCTGTGGCGATCAGTCTCGTTAATCAACCATCGACAATGTCTTCTGTGGGCAGCGAATAGTACTGCTCCAGAACCGGAAGCGATGGTTGTTTCGAATCAACTGATTGCACTCCGTTCGTATCGCTCCGTCCGGTAGCACTGGAAGAAGCCACACTCCCGACACGGTTTCCCATACCCCCATCGCCGGTAGCCGCAGACGACGATACCGACGAGGGTAGCACGGTGTCATGATTATGGCAGTGTTTGACTAATAAGCGCTTTGTCGATTCCTCTATGACGACGATGCACGGGCAGCGGCATTTGTAGTACTGGTTACATTTCCAGTACTGCTTGCCATTCCGCTGACGGTTGCGGAAGAATGTGATACCGTTCACAACCAGCAGTTGACGACCGCTGCGCTGCGACTGTTTGTAGCTATACTGCATTTCCCGCGAAGAAATCGATGACATGCAATATGGAAACCAGACCGATTCCTCGATCGCCATTGTACCTGCAAGAAAAAGACAGAAACATTGTTAGGGAAAAAACTAATGAAAGTGTACATAAAAGATATCGTTATCCTAGTTATTCTCGTTTGTAGGGGCCACTTAATTATACTTTTCATATACGCTCCTTCCCTCGTAGCACTTTTCTACCGATTACGACGATGGTATCAATTCATGTTTGTAAAATCAGTATCTTTTATTTGACGAAATATATGTGGTAATCTTTCTTGCTCAAAACCTGATGACAGATATCTGTTTTGAGTACCTCACAGACTCCAGCCGCAGCAGCACACTTTCTACAGCTCCAGTGTGTGATTATGGGTATTTTTCACGATGCAGTAGTCGGGTGTGCTTGCGTTGGTGATGGCACGGGCCTTGCATTGGGTATGCCACTTGCTACACTTCCAGTATGTTCTCCCGCCGTGTACATTGTTTTTGATGTAGCGATGGCCGTCGTAAACGAGCACATTGTTTCCCCGGCCGCTGGTATATCGCACCTTTCCAAATACATGTTCTCCACCATCGTACGTGTTGATACGGTCCGGTGTCGTGCTTCTGCTGTCCCTGTCCTTGTCAATGTTTTGTAGCTGGCAGTACGCAGGGTTAAATCTCCCTCCCCGCGATTTTTCCTTGGAATGTTTGTCGTGGACCACAACTGGTTGCGGTTCGGGCGTGCTGGTCCCCCTTTTTGTAACCAAGTAATATTTTTCGAACCCTGGTGAGAAAGCGCATTTTTAAAGCAAACAGAGAGAGAGGGGATTAGTGATCGACTACAAATGTAACAAAACAAAGAGCTTCAGGCGAGTGCTGTTAAAAGGGGCGCACTTTACACATTAGCGGTGCGAGCCGCAAGTGGAAATGATGAATGAAACGAGAAGCAAGTTCTACGATCTTTATTTTTTCGAGCCTAACGTTTAGTTTAATTACACGAATGAAACTAGGGCTACCTGGAAACTGGGAACTTCACTCCGTGTGGGAACCAAACTCTGATAAGTCGTTCCGCACTGTGACCCGGTCGGATGGGGACTGTGTCAAATCAATGGATAAACTCTGTGAGCCGGATGTATTGCCTAGGCTATTAAGGTCCATTTCGACAGAAGATGCAACAACTCCAGGGTCCTCATTGGTCGATATATCGAGCTCGTAACATTTGGGTCCTGCTATAGGGACTGGTCGAAAGTTGTCCTCCTCCGCTCGCGGCTTGCGCTGGCTTTTCTCAAGCACATCCTCCTTCGGGTGGCTGTGCACACCCGTGTGGAGCAGCACTTTCGGCACATGACTTCCGCTCATCCACATCGTCGTGATACGGGCCCGACACCCTTTGCTTGTCTAAAAGAACAAGTAGTAGTAGGAAGTAGAAATAAAAGATAAGATTCTGTTTAGTCGACTACTTTACGCTTTCACCATCATCGCCATTCTGCAGGTTGAAACACCGACGCTCCTGCACCTACCTTCCTCGCGCAGATCCAATAGGTTTTATCGATACCTTTACGGTTTCTCACATATCGGTACCCATTTACGCCAAGAAGGATGCAGCCGCGCTGTCCAACGATGTAGGAAACTTGATGTTCACCTTCAGCGTGAAAAAAAGAAAAGAAAACAGGAAAAATGTTAGTTACAACCCTGGTCGGTGTGATAAATCGAAATGTCGCCTTTTCACGGTGGTAACAACCTTCGTCTATTGTAAAATCTATAATATAAGCTGAGTAGTTCGATTTATTTACACATTTCTCTTCCTTCTACTCTTCAAACTTATATTAGCGTTTAACTGAGCGTACATCACTGTACTTCACTCCACTAAACATAACGACACGAGTCGCCACCACTTCGAATGACCACGAACGATCATTAATCTCAGCACGATGTTCTAGAACGGGGCGTGATTGTGCGCCGGATAGCGTACGACAAGCGTCTGTTCGCCGCTTTTGAGGGAGTAGGTGAGAACGCGCGCTTTGCAGCGGTGCAGCGCAGCCCGAGCGCAGGACCAGTACGTCTTGTTCATGCACTCCTTGTTCTTGGTGAACGAGTAGTTGCCGACCTTCAGTTTGCGGCTGCCGCGGATTCCCATGATGTACCGTACGTCTGGAAAAGAGATGAAAAGTAAGTTTAAGAAGGAAAAAAACCATAATTCATCTGATATTAAATATTATTTCCCCTTTTTTAAGTAAATCAGCGCTGTTGAAGAACGTACGAAACGCGAGAAAAAAAGGAGATTCTAAACTACAGACACTGGCATGTTTTCTACGCATGTAAGGTTTTCCGACGTTCTTTATTATAGTCCAGCACAGGATATTCGGTTGCTTCCGTTAACGCACTAAAAACCACTCTGCGCAGTATAATCCAGGATGTTCATCGCGGCCACAGTTTCTCCGCCGTCAAACGAATCATCCATCATTATCTCATCTAACCGGGTGAGCTCGTTCTCGTTCAGATGGAAGTGTTCCGGTGGACGGTTCTTGAAGTAGTCCGACGTGCAGTCGTCGTTGTGCGCGACGGTAATCGTGATGAGACCGCCTCTTAGCTCTTGCAGCATTATTTCCCCCGGACAGCCGTACTCGATGCACGTCCAGTAGCTCCGGTACGCCCGACCGATCGTTTTGCGGTACAGCTTATCGCGCAGCTTGAATAGTTGTTTCTCCGCGCTGATGGCAATGAAGAGGGCTAAAAAGACGGGCGACGGTGAAAAAATCATAGTACTATCATCAGACACGTGATGCTGGTGTGTTAGTGTGTACGGGGACGAAGATTAAGATACCAACAAACAAACTTCATCGTTCGAAAGCATTCAATCGACGCGAGCTTTATTTTTTCATGTGCTCGAACACGTCGCGCTTCTTGAGATTGCGCTTGCGATTAACACCCAACCCATACATTAGACGACCCATCGGAATGTGATTGTGCCAGGACCCGTTTATGCGCATCTTGGTCTCGTCGGTTACGATGGTCGCCTTACACTTCAACCGCGCGGCCTTCGAGCAGCGCCAATAATCGCACGTTGCCGTCCTTATGTTCCGATGGTAGGTGTAGTTTTTGTACACAAGCTGCTGCGAACCGGTCGGCGTATCGTGAAACATCACATCAGGATTGTTCAGCATAAGGACGAAGTTACGTGGCGCTGAAACGAGAGAACGGTGCCGTAGAAAGTTAGTATAAGTTGCAAAGTAATGACATCAATCATAGCTCAAGCATATTAAAAAATAGTAATGTAGAACATTTGAAGAAAACGAAACCATCCTATCTATCTATTATATTTTATTCAATACATAGATTATATTTTATTAAGAGTAGTATTTGGTTTTACTTGAAATATAATGCGCATCATGTATTAGTATTATACAATCACTGACCGGTGGAGAAATTACTTAGGGCAGCGCAGTGTTCTGCGTCGTTTCTGTCGCAAGGTGTCCAAACGGTTGCGGATGAAGTTGGTCACCATACCTCTTGAAAGATCCTGCTGTTGCTGCTGGAAAACGTGTACTACGTGTGCTGTGACGGCAAGTTGAAAAAAAAAACAATTGCATTTCGTCAAAATCGATCCATGGAAGTCGCACCTAATGTGTGTATTAATGGTAAGTGTTCAGTTGCTTCTGTTACTACTTACTTATCACCGCGTCTAAAACCGTTCGGTCCAACGGAACCATACTGTTGCCGTTGACACCAGCTTCGCCGCTGTCGAGGCAGCTTGTACTAAGTGTTTCGACGCCGAACATCACCTCGATTAGGCGGCTCGTGTAGAGTGCTGGCTTCGCGGTGTAGATCGACAGCAGATGCTTCGTGCCGATGTATACCGAGCTGCCCGCGTGCAAGGGAACTTGATCGATGCTTTGTTGCCTGATGCCAATGCCAACGTCGTCTACTAGCTCGCTGCTGCTTATCGATACATCCTTTTTCGACTTTTTCCGAGAGTGTGTTGCTGGCGGGGTAGCTTTTCGTCGCCTACCGAGTTCTGCTGGTCGCAGATGATATGAAAAAATAAATCAACATTAGTACAGACAAAGTTAGCATATGTATAATTAACAAAATCATCCTTCTTTCAGCCTCTGAAAATTTGAGGGTTGTGACACTTTTCCTTTTAGCGAATGACACACGATATATGTAATGAAAAAAGATCTCTTATTATCTACTCCATTTCAATTGGACCTATTTTATTATTATAATAAATAGTAAGCGGCATTCGCAGTTCACGACTGGTTATGCCGTTTTCTGTGTCTCCGCCTTGTCAAAATAATCTTACTAAAAGTCAGAGAGATGGATCTTTTTCCCAACGCTCACTTTGCCACTTGGCCCACCACTGCTGCCACGGTCGTCGCCAAAACCCATCCTAGTGAACCCCCCACTAACGGCCGTTATAACGAAAGTATTGGCGGTCGTCGTTGCCGACACGGATTCACTCTTTAATGGTCTGACGGAGTGTAGGCTATTTGCATTCCGCTTGGACGTGCGCTGCTTCCGCTTCACGATGTTAATGTGCGTGTGGAACCGGTTCAGGGGCGTAATGTGCCGATCGATTGTGTAGACGCGCGCCCGGCACTTCTCGTTCCACCACTGGTTACAGCGCCAGATCTTTTTCGCCTGCCCGGTCGCCGTCAGAACCAGCTTCTCGAACACGAATGGCTGCCCTAGGTACAGCAACTGCTCCTTGCCGCGCATCGTCCTCGTGAACACGGCTATGTGGTCCTGATGCGAACGATCATCTTCCGCTGGCTCGGGAGGGGCGTAGCTATTGCTACACGCAACGTGTCCCACCGTTGACTTCGCTTTCGCTGATAGGTGAAGTGAAGAGGAAAAAAAGGAGAGTGATTAGATGGGCATTACTTAGATTTTTCTCAGGTGAATGAAAAAACGATTTACCTAAACAACATTTAAACATATTACAACAGTATTGTAAGGTTCCAAACCTTACAGCACCTTAGTTGCTAGAGGGGAAGCCTACGCTGGCGGGTGCCATGGTAGTGTTGTTAGTAAATGATTTCTTTCATATTTCTTGTATATTTCTCTGACTAGTAACACCCTGCGTAGGCCTCTTGGTTGTTCTACTGTACACACTGTTGCCCGTAACCCTGGGGTGGATGATTGTGCGCATGTCGGTTCAGCTTCAGTGCTTTATCGGTCATTCGCTGCACGAGGCGTGCCTGGCAGCGTTGGGCTTTAGCGAGACTATTTCGGACGCACACCCAGTTGGTCGTGGTACGGAAGCTTGCCTCCTTCCGGTACGCGTGCCCGAGCAGTTGCATACTACTGTTCCGTGCACCGGCGTTGGTCACGACCCTATAAGGCAGCTGCTCCAACCACTCGCCTTGTTGAAGTGTAGTGAATTGCACTGCAAAAAAGTAGATGATTTCCTATTAGATAACAGTTTTAAGGGAAACGACGCGGGATCATTGGTGTCACTAGGGACGTGTAAATAGAAATGATAATCACAATTGCAACCTACAAGGGCGCTTTTTTGTTTTCTTCAATAATCACATTTATTGTAGTAGCACTGTTCCGGCGGCGCAGGTTGATTTCAATTCAACCTAGGGTTTCCGTGTCACTGTCTACGCCTTCTACCGCGAAAACAAACGCATGATTGTGACCCTTTTTGCTAAATTTGATTCCTCCCGTGCGGTTCGTTACGCAACGGGCGCCGCAACGCCCTTCATAGCCGAAGAAGTCGTTCGGTTTCGTCACCGGGTTTCCACACACCCAGTTGGTCGTGTGCATGAAGTCCATCTTCCGCCTGTAGACGTAGCCCCCGTAGTGCAGATTTACGCCACCCTTACGGTTGCTGATCAACTGGTAGGGGACGCAGTACGTGAACTGTTCGTCTTTTGGGTATCTGCCACTCGCGGAGGTTGGATACGCTGATTGAGCTGGACAAAGGCGAGATAGAGAATTGAATTTAAAGCATTATTTTCTGTTATTTGTTTTTGTAGTAAATTTCCGATGTTTACTGGCAGACCCCTACAACCAGCAATATTCATGATTTTATTGGCATTCATTTTATTTGTGTTTTATTCCATCTATAACGATCAATTCTGTTACACACACTTTTCATCAGTCCTGGTTCCGGGCGCGCCCGCTCCTGCTTATTTTCTTCTATGATCGAAGTCTCCATTCCATTCTTGTCGAACTTCCGTATCCTGAAACTGGCACGATCGAGGATGATTGTGATCATGCATGCTGAATCTTATTTTGCTATCTCCCTCGGTCGAGACGCGTGCCTTGCAGTTACCCTGCCCCGCACTGCTCTTCAGGCAAATCCAGTTCATCGTGCGATTGTGGCGCTTCTTGTGCACGTACACGTAGCCCCGAAAATGTAGATTCTTAGTTCCACGTCGGTTGGTGTGGAAGGCAAGCGGTGCCGTGTACCAGACCTTCGGCATTGGCACCAGATCCCCTAGCGGTAGCGGAGGCGTCGGAATTTTCGTGACTAAAAGTAACAACGAGAACCAATGGTAAAGAATTAAATTCACGGAAGAAAATAAACCCAGCACGGTGCAGAAATAAGAGAGCTATGTAACTAATTATGCATTATACAAAATTGTAACACGTTAGCAGTAGCACACCGTACCAGTCCGTCCACGATTCGCATTTATGTTTCAAATTTATTGGATTTCGTGCTCACCACTGCGACTAAGATAGGCGTACACAACGTAGTGCTTCCCAGTGTTCTTTATTCTGGAAGCTTTGAAAAAAGACAAACAAACCTCATGGCGAACGAAAAAGTCGATCCTCGCGGCGAAACTGGCCTTCTAGCACTATCATTAGGCTGTTGCTTCGTCGTACACATAATCCACCTTGCAGTGCTGTTGGCGGTGCATTAGACGCCTCGTAGGTGAAGGTTGGTAGCCGCAGATCCTCGCCATTCGTCCTTGTTTGATTTTTGCCGTCTCCGGTCCGTGGGTATGCCTCTCGATGCATTCCGGCATGGTGGAATCCTTCAGTATCAGCCGGGCACGGCATTTGTACTTGGTGCAGCTGAAAGAAAGGAATAAAAAACAATATTCACAGCGACAGAAAGTGGTTGATTTAGGCATCAGTGTCGTACCGTATGCAGCGCCAGTATGTGTGACGATTCTTTCGGTACAGAAAACCGTTCAACACCAGTAGCGGATGACCACGTTGACTGTAGATGAATTCTGGCAATGAATCTAAAGGAGAAGATGGCATAAAACAGCTATCCATTACTGTTATTATCACTCTATGGTTCTGCGTTCTAATTAACGTATAAGGAATGTGGCACGTTTCGTAGGTAATGAAATACATCTTATACCATTGCTTGGTTAGAGAAAAGGAATATGCAAACTAAACAACGATAATACAATAGCTGTTGCATCAGAGAGATTCTACTCGTAAGACTTTATATTTTTTCATTGTGTTTCCCTTGCACATCCGGAAGTCGTCGTTCCGATTTTTTAGTTTGCTTAGTTTCCGTCAATCTTTGTTAAGCCTCTCAATTAGCCTTGCTCCCTTCGCCGCAGACCGCCGTTGCTGCTGGTTTGCCGCCGCCTTGATCCAGACCGCGAGGTTGATCTTTGTCAGATCGTACATCGACGTCTCTGACTGGCCCAGGCGGTCCACGTCGTTCTCGTGACAGTGGTAAGTTTGCTTCAGCACAGCGTTGCCCTGGCAGATGATGCGACCGGTGCACTTGTGTGTCTTGTACCGGATGCACAGCCAGTAGGACCGATTGCCGCGAGTCCGCTCGCACCGATAGATGTAACTATCCTTCACCAGCAGCGGCGCACCGCGCTGGCTGCGTATGAACGTGCGTCCACAGTTGACAGCGGTTCCTGATTTGGGCCAGTCTATTCTTCGAACGGGCATCCGAAGCGTCGTAGCAGTGGCTGCAGTTGCAGCGGGACGGCGTATGAGGATCCGATGTACAATTGGAGCTGTGCAGGATGAGAATGTAAAACGTATGTGTTCGATTAGTACATATGATTGGGGTCTTTTATGGTATTGCTAACTACGGTGCGCTGTTGACAGTGCGTGTACACCTTGGACAGTAGAGAAAGACAATAACGTACAACTATCGTTTGTTTTGATGAGGCATATAGCGCATGATAATAAATAGTGACTGTGTTACGTTTTATTCCATATCATTATCTATCGCTGCTTACGGAAACTTGGCTCAGAGGTAACTATTATTCTGCTCATGGAAACTCACGCAGTGTCTCTTTCTATTGCACATATTGAGATACTGTTCGCGTGTTTCGTAAAGATTGCTTGTTTAGGGGGTTTCGGTTGAATGGCGCCATTGAGGAGATATCGCTGTCAGGACGAGTTCCCGCCTCGCCCGAGCTCCGGCAACAGCAACCAAATCACCGCATTGCTCTTGTGATTTTGTGATGGGCCCACCCGCATTTTACTGAAGAGTCGTCTCATCATTCCACCCCACCAGACACTACATCTCCACCACCGGTAGGCAGTAGTCGTCCATTTTGGGAAGTATCTCCATCTTCATGAGATCCGCAAGCACGGACGAGGGAGCGACGAGCGATGCACTGGAAACTGCCAGCGTCGAAACACCGACACTCGCCCCGTTGGATGTGGCAAAGGATGAAGACGTGGGTACGGATAGTACTGCGGATAGAGAATCCACAGCTGATGTATGGTGCTGGTCATGGTTGTCGGTGGCAACTAGCATCAGCATCTCTCGCCCGTTCGCATCATTGTCGTGATGATACTGTTTGTCGTCGTCGTGGGGCTGCTGCTGGCGTAGCTGCTGTTCTTGTTGGATCTGGTGCAGCTGCTGTTCCTGCTGCTCGTCGGCGTGATTTCGACGCACGATTCGGTCGATCTTCTCCGTGTGCGGTGGGTGATTGTGCTGGGCGCCGGTGAGGGCGCTCAGACGGCCGCCCTTAACCACGCACCGTGCCCGGCAGCGCTCCTCTTTGACTTTGCGCGAGTAATTGTGGCACCGCCAGTAGGCGATGTCGCCCCGCGTGCTGTGGCAGTTGTACAGGTAGTCGTTCAGCACCAGACACGGCGTCGACCAGGGACTCGTAATAAACTTCAGCTCCAGTGACGACGAAGTCGACGTCATTGTCGTCATTGGAGATGCAGTGGTACAGGAACATTTTGAGTTAGGGGAAGCTTTTTGACGCAAAAAGACAGATAGATAAACAGAAAGTGGTAAGTGTTACAATTGTACTTCAAATGCAGACAACAACAACGACGTTCAACAGTGAAAACGCTCTTGACCAGTTGGAAGCGCTTTATTTGCCACTGTTTGTCTGTCTAATGAATGTATTTCATTGCAGAAGTTTCTTACTTTATCTTGAAACATGGCAATCCAAACCAAACATCCTCGTATCTTGATTGTATTTCGGTCCATGTTCATCTCAGCGCCGGGGACATGATCGACTATCTTATAACCCTATCTAATTACATCGAAAAAAAAAAACTTTGGGCTTTCTACTTCCCTGGTTCGCCTCACTAGCTCATTACTTAAAAGCTAAACCGGCTCCCCCGGCGTCTCTACGGATCAAAAATGCTATAACTTGTGTCCAGTTGCTTCCCGAAGATCCTCCTCAGCTCGTGTGGATGGTTGTGCACGCCGGCCAGCTTCACAATCGCCCCGTCCCGGACTGTACAGCGTGCCACGCACGGCGCTGTCATGTTCCGGCGACTCGCATGCGTACAGCGCCAGTAGGTGGTGTTCGTCGACTCCACACGCTTGTTCGACGCGTACAGGTAGCCCCGGTAGAGCAAACACTTCCGTCCCCAGCGGCTGCGCACGAACAGCAACCGATTGTGAGGCGACACCATCTGCTCCCCGTCCTCGTCCTCCACCTCCCGGTAGTCTAGGTCCAGTTGGTCGGTGCAGTCGTGCTGCTCCCGGCACCGATAGTCTTCTGTTGGCGAAATGATAAAGAGAAGCGAATGTTCTTCTACTAGGATGCACTGTGATGGTGTTGAGTTCCAATGTATGACACAATTCCAAAACTAATGCTTCATCATTTGCCCGGGGTACATTCTATCACTGTCCATATAACGCTCGCGTGTTCGGATAATGCTTGATGTATGTAGCTATTGATAGATAAGCCAGGAACCGCCACCCAGGAGAAACTCGCGAAACAGCGAAAATTTTCTTGTAACTTGCTTTGTACAATCAAGTTGCCTCGTCCGTTTATTTAATTTTAAGGTTTAACCCGCGCGGCGCATGGAACCAGTACGCAGCTGAGATATGGTCGTCCTTCCAACCAGTGCCCAGGAATATGGAGCAGTGTTGGTCCAGATTTCTGCTTCACAAGGCACATATGTCTTTGTACGTCACGCTACCGCACAGCGTTGCGCTGGCGATACGGACGTGATCGTTCCCATGGTTGTGCTCGACTGGAATGGAATGGAATGGGGATGGTCGTGAGAAAAGCTACGTTTAAGCTGCATTGTGTACATGGAAGTGCCACTGTGCCGTGTGATGCATACCTCTGCCATTCGATACGTACACCTTGTTCGCGACCGTTTTCAGTCGACCGCGACACTTCTGTCCACGATTATGCACGCACTCCCAGTAGAGGATTTCCTTGAAGCGACCCTGGCGGCGCATGTTCGATCGGTAGAGAAAACTATCGTACACCAGCTGCAGGCCACCCTTACGACTGGTGAGGAACATGTGCCTGTTCTCGCCCATATAGCCCTCTGCCGACTTTAGCCGCGGCTGCTCTTGCCCATCCGTGACCTTACTGGAGGACCGCCGTCGCTTGGTGGGTGTGCGTAGCGGGTCGTGACCCGTATCTATGATGGGTGGATGATATTGTTCGGTGCGGAAAAGAATCATGAAAAAGGAACAGCAGACACAGGAGCTGTTTGTTTTGTTCTGTATGTAGGTGAAACACATTTACAATCAGCAACGATCACGGTGACAGGATTGCACTTTCGTTTATTCTGCTTATTCAAAATTAGCTTAGTAGAAATCACATTCGAAACGATTTACTCCTATCGGGCCGCTATGAGACGGCATTCGCTGAACGAATTCCTATTTGAGATCATTACTTTCATCGAGAATTGGGGACAACGCTTCTTTACGTAGTGCGTGCGTTCATAACGAGCCACACATCGTTCCACCCCCCAGGTCCACTGTCCGCTGGTAACCGCTATGAAAGCGACAAAGAATAGTACTATTCAGTTTAGAAATGATGTCCGTTCCGCAGAGCGTTTGCTTTTCCGGGGAGCGCCGTTCTTGCTCGTACAACCTGCGCCTTCCTCAACTTCCTGTTTCTTCTCGATGCTTTCCGGTTGCTCGTCTTTTGTCGAACAGGGGCTACTGTTATCCCGTAGGACCACCTTGAACTCGCCACCGGCATCTATCACGTCCAGCTTCTGAGTGCTCGCATCGATCGGATCTTGCGTGAAAATGTTTAAATAGATGTACTCCTCCAGGTCCTCCGGGTAGTCGAACAGGGCTTTGCCACAGATTTTTTTCACGTGATTCTCGTGGTGATGCTGTCGGCGCACGCTGATCAACTGGTTCAGCTTGGTTACGCACGTGGCATTGCAGCGATACTTTAGAAGATCGCTGCAGCGCCACGTCGTGCGCCCGTTCTGCTGCACGATCTTGCGATTGTAGATATACCCGTCGAACACCATCTGGGCGCACTTCTTCTGCGACCGTATGAACTTGACCTCCCCCCTGCTCGGGTTTGCGGGCTTGAGCGAGGAGATGCCGGCAACTGTACTGTCTGAGGAGACCGAGGGCACGGAAGTTGAGGTGGGATGGGCATGGCGGAGACCAACAATTGACTCGGAGCTGGACGATTTTTTTTCTTTTTCTCTAACGGGCAGTTTTCTTTTTCTCGACGGAGAGATACTCCTCGCCGGATCCATCGACAGTGGTGCAGGTGATAACAAGGGTTGCACGGCAAACTCCAATGTATTGACATGCTTGCTTCGGTTGGCGACTCGATCGGAGGACGATGGCAGTCCTAAAACGAATGCGCAACAAGCAAAAAAATAGAGAACTCCAGAGATGCAATGGAAAAGTCTTGCTTGGTGTGGAGCAGGAACACAGGAGGACGACGGTTTGAAATCCTCGTAGTACGGCAGGAAGGGAAACACTAAATTTCGGACGAGTTAACGAAAATGTGAAGAATTGAACACGTGCTGATTTTCATTTGTGTTTTATTCCGCAATAAACGATTATAACATTTTTTTCAATAAAGGACAACAATTTCGCGTGGTGAAGTTGAATATAATACGATTGTGGTTATGAGACATTTCACATGCCTTCTGAGAAGGTTCTCTATACAATCCTAGCATAGTCCAATAGAAAGTATTGGAAAGTCTAAGACGTGAATGTGTATTGTTGGAATTCTTTAGCGTTTGTAAGTAAATAAGTTACGAACTTTGAATCCCACGAAAAATTTCCCCTTGAACAGTATTTTAGATTAACAGCCTTTCTATTCCCAATTCGATTGGAGCCGGCCTTTCAATATATCAGCAAGTTGATACGACAGGGTGCGCAACGCCGAGTTTTAAACAAATCATAGATACATAGATTCTGCTAGAGCCCTGTTGGTCATTTATCAACTGTTCGAACCAACTTACTTTAATCCCCAGAAACGGATAAAACCAGCTATGAAAAACGCACATAGCTGCGCCTAACTGCGAGAGGAATGTTTTATTCACAAATATCTGGCAAACCAGAATTCCTTGAAGTTCGCCACTATTAGCTTCGATGCCACGTGGCATGCTGTAGCGCATGCAACAAAGCATGGCATGGAAATACTATAATTTTCCTTTCGTTGCTTTCTTCTGTGTGTTGCAATGTATTCTGCTAAAGCACAGGATACACAAGTACGGTTTACCCGGACAATCTTCGCAGAATGTGGTCACCCACTTGGTTTTGGACCTAGGCCGCCTCTCCGATTGTAACAAACTCTGACTTAGGCACGAAATGCACGTGCCGCGTTCAGCCGGCGTCCCACTGCTCTTCTTAAGTTCATGATACTTTTTCACCGATCCCGCCTCTTTGCTACAGGACTGCTGCGGCATCAGCGGCGTGGGGAGAGTTTTAGGAATGTGAGCCCAGCACCATTTCTCATGTGGAAGACAATTGGCCTCGTAAATGCCTCTCCCGTTGCCACCAGATAATGTAGACGATGGATTCTCCATCAGCTCTTTCCGCACACGAATCATACCGTCCCTCTTCGAACGTTTGTCCTTCGTCGTTGTCGAAGAAATGGGTGCATCATTTTTTGATGATCGCATTGCTATCAGATCTATAATGGTGTAATATGCAGTACAACAAAAATAAGGCGCGTTGTAATAATGTTCAATACATTTATGGAAGGTCCACGTGGACAATAGCGCAAATATGCATAAGCAATGCAACTGACGGAACATAGAAAAAGTTCCAGATCGAAAAAGAAACGCGCATATTTTAAAAAAACGAATAACGCTTTCACAGCAAATGTATTTCACTTAAAAACAACCTCTGTGGAACGTATCCGCCGTAGACCAAAAAGCGTTGGTTTCGACGTAGCGTTTCGACATCAGCTTACAGTGCGCGGTAACAATAGCTACGTCCATTGTCTCTAGCGTGTAGTGTCTACATAATTTATCCTGTGTACATGAAGCATTCTACAGTTGGTCTAATCGGTTTGAGATGCAAGACCCCTAGAATTAAACAAAAGTATTTGCTTCGTATCACTAAGATGTACGTGGAAGAAACTGGTTGATCGTGCAGAGAAGAATACTAAATTTCGCCTACATCACTCACGTACATAGAAAGAATGTTTTCCCAAGTAATTTTTGTCGTTTAAGGAAACCTCAATTAGATCGATCAATAGCATTTTCGATTCCTTAATTTCCTTGCACATAGATGCATCCATAACTAAAAGCATTCGACGGGCATCCTACTACACTGCGCTAGACTTTTTTCTAAACAATTGCTTCGTGCTTCGACGAGAAAACTTTTTAGGATTGATCAAACCCTTTTGTAAAACGGTAGTGCGAACACTTCGGTACCACTCCCCCCTTCCATCTATCTGAATAATAAAATTGGACTATTTCCCTAAACAATTTTTCAAAAGGAGGCATTCCAACTATCAATTGCATTTTAGGTGAAATTTGTTGAATCGTAACAATGACACCAACATAGCTTAATTGTTTTCATGGACTATATCGGCTGCTAGTCGTATTGAAAACGATATTATCAGCTTTATATACACTAACTACCCTGCCGCTGTACAGGCTGTGTCGCTCAAGGATCTAATTGCTGAAGATCAATCACGAGGGGTCAAAAGGAAATTGGCATTTCTAACGAATTTCGAACACAAACACGTTCTCAATCTTCTTCTCTAAATACAAGCGAAGTAAATCTAGATTGTCTAACGTGTTATTCGAATGAGAATAAATACAAGTTTAGCAAATCAAACCAACAAGGGGATGATTTCTCTTCTACGCTCGATTATTAAATACTTACGTGTTCATATCAATATACCTGAAACGTATGTTCTATTAGCAAATGTTTTCATTAATAGCCTTCATTTTTATTCATCCTATAAAAATTCCTGATTGATTGATGCGATACATTTATCGAAAAATATAATTTTGTGTCATACATTTGTAAGTGAATGTTCAATAGAAACCGGAAGGCTATTCGATGAAAACATATACTGATAGATTGCTGGATGAAGACGAGGTGAAATATGTATCGACAAAGAGCGAACGTTTTTTCTCATATGTAAACCGAAGTCTTATTATCTAACATTATTATTGAATAAAAAAATTTCATACCCACCTGCTACCTTTTTAATCAGAGACCCTGGACCAGGTCTCCGAATTCACCAAAACCATCTTCTCGTTAGCATTCAGGCAGCCTTTACTTTCGCCTCAGCATGGATCATACGGAAGTAGGATGCGCATGGACGTAATGCGAGCAGCTGAAACGTACAATTGTCGTCTCTTTATACTTACCAATTCTTGCATTGATGAACACTTCAACTTCAAACACTACACATTGCGCTGACAGACGATTGCTACTGAACAAGACCGGCCTCCAGTTGCTCCAATCGCGTAACGTAAAACAATCAAACATTTGTTCGTATATGGCACACCGAAAACGCGCACTAATAGAAGAAAAAACGCTATCCGATCTAATAAAAATCACATTTTGAATTGAGCGATTGAGAAAACAGAAAGATGTAAACAAAACAAAATATCAGAAATTTAAAATAAACTAAAATCTCTCGCATAAAAAGTTACTATTTTTCGATCTGGCAACAGGTACCCTCTTCCATTTTCCCCGAATCTAAAGGACGAACGCGACACGCACTCGAATTTCGTTGATTTGACAGATGTGAAAATGTAAGGTTACGAAATGTACATATAATGAAAAAAATAGATACAGTCAGTGGTATATAATATACAGTAAACAAATGGTTGTATGAACCATTGCAACTCATGAAGAACACATGGCAGACATTGTTATATGTTCAATAAGCCAGGTGGAATTCTTCAGAGTGGCCCCAAGAAAAGAGGATTGCCAGTAAAATTTCTCGTGGCGTCATGCAATTGTTCCTTTTATTATATGGCCCTATATTTTGGCCTCTTCTACATTAATTTTTTCAAATTGATCTTTGCTGAGGGGAGTCGTTGGGAAGAAACGCAAACATGTCAACATACCTTTTTCCAAGTCCCTTGTATTCCTCCTTCGTCCGTTAATAACCGGGAGAATTGGAGCACTACGTCCCATCATAAATCATGAAACTTTCTTATTTTCCACGCCACAGCATCAACCACCATTCGTAGTCACACACACTCGCGTTTCGTTTTGCACGTTACAATTTTTCACTGAGGAAAATGTTCAACATCTCAGTCTTATGACTTAAAATCACTTCACTTAAACAGGGTGAAGTTCTACCCAAGAGAAACTCATCACAAATCACATTCGCATTTTGGGCGAGGCGCTTTTCTGTTCCACACCTTCACGAAATGTTTGTCTTCACACACATGTGCAGTGAAGTAACCTATCTTCCGGGTTAGTAAAAACGCATCGACTCCCCTGGTGGTCCCTTTGCGTTGACCATTCATATCAGTTGGTAAGGGGAAATAATAAATTTAATGCAGATGCGCAAGGGAAGCAAAGATCAATCACTCTACCAGCCACAAATGAGAAATATATACCGACGCCACTGATTTCTTGCACATCATTCGAATATTCTCAGGACACCTACCTTGAGCCGATTGTTCCGTGCCGGTTCCACCGTCCGATGTGTACGCATCTGCGAATCCAGAAGCTCCGGGTTTGCCGCCTTCCTCTCCTTCCGTGAAGTATGATTCGTCGTACTTGCTCATTTCTCCATATGCTTCGTCCTCCACGTAGGTGGCATCATCTTCGCCCTGTTCGTGGTCCGCGGACTGATCGTGTTCCTGTTCCGTGAGCGCATGTTCCTGTTCCTGTTCCGTTTCCGTCTCAACCGTTTCGATCTCCGCTGCCTCCTCGGCGTAATCCGGTTCTGCCTTGGTATTGATCGAGTCCATGGGGAGTTCAACGTATTCTGGTTCGAGCGCTTGTTTCACTATCTGTACGGCTTGCACTTGGGTTGTGGTTTCCGATGCGTCCAAACCTTCAGCGGCGCTAACGGACATCTTCGTGCGTTTGCTGACCTGACTTGGGGCTACAGTACGATGCAAACTACGCTTCTGACTCCCCGTGTGCAAATGTTGCGTTTGTTGGTGAGCTTGTTGGGATGCATGGTGAGAGGAGCTTGGTTGAATTTGTACTTTGTCATCGCCACTCTCTTCCGATTCGAGTTTGTACGATTGGATACGGTTACGCTGTGCCTTCATCCGCGGAGATGCAGTTGGGACTACCGGAGAGCTAACCGTTGCTGGGGCTGTAGCTATTACTTCTTTGGCAGGAGACTGTTGTACCGGAGCGCTATCTCCCTGCATGTGTTAAAGTAAAAGTGAGGAAGATATATCATACAACCCGACACTTTATTTGTTCGCTGGTGCAGCCAATCGTACTTACCGTCTCTGTCAATCCTTTGATTTGCAACGCCTCGGCGGTACTGATGAAGGCGGGTAGGGCGTCTTGCTTCACATTCACCTCGCCACAATACATAAACTGTATGAGATCCTTGAGTGCCGAATGGCTGACATCTTTTAGGAAAACTATAATATGGAGAAAAACAAAATGTATACTTCCAAAAATAACTGGGAAGATAACAAAGGCGATGGACACGTCTGCGCAAAAGCAACAAATCGATCGATGTGCCACCACTGTGTCCAACATTGCGCTGACTGAAACATATTACATACATAGTAATGAATGTTTCAACAAACAAGTGGAATATAGGAATTAGAAAAATAGACGTATATATAGTACTTACTGAATGCATGCTGGTTCACAGGGACCTGCGTGAACATTTTCCGGAAATATGGCGAACATACTGATAGAATAAGGCGATGCGCCTTCACAAGTTGCCCCTCGGCAGCAAGCGTCACGTCAACTAAATCGCCTCGAAGCAGCGATTCATGGAATCCAGCAGATAGGTTTGTGTTGAAATTGTTCCAACACAGAGAGAACTGTTCATCGTCCGCCATCTTGGACGACGCTGCACCGCTTAGCAGCAATTATGGATGTAGCTGAGCAAATGAGGAAAAAACTATTGCTTTAAACTGAATTTACACGATGCATGGCTCATGCAGCAAAATCCGTCGGAAAAATCTTTTCAAGTGTGCAAAACTCTCGTTTTACTCATTTCAGTGCCTACTGCAAATGATGACGCAAGCACATGATGGCGATAGGCCCTAACCTTACGGCGTCATTTGTGAATTATGCAGCTTTTCTGTACCAATTCTACAAATTATTCTCAAAAAATAATCGCCAAATTACATTTACTCTACTTCACATCACAACAATCGATCAATCGCGAAAGAACTCGAAATCCTCAAATCGCAAATCTCGAAATAAACCCGACGCTTCGTTTTCGAACATCTGCCAGAATCGAGCACACCTAAAACCGCCGCCATTTTCTCGACATCGATTTCTCGACGGAGTGGTGAAAAAGTAACATGGCGGCTGCCTGTTAGGTGGCGTAGCGCTAGCGCTACACCGCGGGGAGTCCCTGCTAAGGTACCGTAAAACACTTTTCCGCATAGGATTTGCAATCGTATTTTACACTGCACCATTTTACTTACCTTTTTTTTTACTTTTACACTCAATTTTAGTGTAATTTACACCAAGTCTGTGGAATAAAACAACTTGCACATACGAACGACACGTCCTCACGTCCGAACTCATGCACCGCTTCTTCTCGAATGATGTGCTGCTTGGATTTTCGAAGCAACCCAAGCCATCGAGGAGAAGGGGAAACTTTTTCGAACGCGAGGATGTCACCAACACAACTGCACCAACGTAGGTACAACGGTGTCTGTAACTGGTGTTCGAGTTTTAACGGTTTTTATTAAAACCTAGACGCCGTGCAGTTCGAAAACGATTTTTTGCCGCCAACTTCTCCTCCCAAAATTTGACAAAGCAAAGTATTTATTTTTTATGGCTTTTTCTATGGAAATTTTCTTCTATGTTGATTCTTTTACCATGCCTATCAATTTGCTAAAAACACCTGCGAACCTCGTCATTGCAATTTTACACCGCTTAGTCGCATTTTGCGTCTAGTAGCTACAACTAGCAACATTTCTACGCATTTTACATCGCAGTGAAAGTTACATCAGCAGCATCGTAGCCGCTGTCTTGTACATACTTCCCTCCCGCAAACCGGACGAAACATAGCATGGAAGCAGCGACCGTCAAGATGTGTCTGTTTGCGACCGTCGCGCACAACCGGCTACGAATAGTCTTCAACACAACACGGGTATTGCCATCGGCGTGTCGCTGTCCACGGCCACTGGTTACTTTTTCGCGTTTGATGTGCAGCAGTGCCCCCGGAGGGGCGAAGGAACGCCAGGTACAAATCGGTTCCAATGCAGTGCACTTCATCGAGGCGGGCCACGGCAACCGCGGCGTCATAATGCTACCCGGAGCACTTGGTACTGCTTGGACGGACTTTAAACCCCAGATCGAGCGACTGCCGGCGCTGCTTCCTCAACATCGAGTGATAGCATGGGATCCGCCGGGATATGGTAAATCGCGTCCACCGAACAAGGAATTTACCATTGACTTTTACGAGCGCGATGCGTCTGCTGCTGGAGACCTGATGCAAAAACTGGGATTTAAGCGCTACAGTATTCTTGGCTGGAGTGATGGTGGAATAACCGGGCTGATATTGGCCGCCACTCGGCAGAAGCAAGTGGAGAAATTAGTCATCTGGGGATCGAATTCATACATATCGGACACGGAAGCAAAGATCTACGAAGGTATGTTGAGGCGACAGGCTGAAAAGAATGTACTTACTCCCATTTCCCTTAATTCCCAGACATCCGAGATGTTCAGACATGGTCCGCAAGAATGAGAGAACCAATGGAACGAGTTTACGGCGTGGATCACTTTCCGAAGTTATGGTCGGCCTGGGTGGATGGATTGTTACGCATCTATCACGAACGCAAAGGAGACATATGCAGTGACAAACTGAAGCATATCGTAGCTCCGACGCTGGTCGTGCACGGAGCGAAGGATCCGATGATCATTCCAGATCATGTGCCTTATCTATTGAATAACATCAAGAATACTGAGTAAGGATTTCATTTTCGTCCGCTGGTAATACCGTTTCGGCATTTACAAATTGCGTTTCTTTCGTCAACAGTCTACATGTCTTTCCTGAAGGAAAACATAATATTCATCTCCGCTACGCCGACGAGTTCAATGGAATTGTATCAAAGTTTCTTAGAGACCAACGACCGTGAAGGATAATCTCTTTGCGTTTAGCTTAAAAAATCTCTGAAGGAAGTTTACAACAGCCCTAGGAGATTGTTTTAAACTGTTGCTTACTTTTGTACCGTTTCTGTTGATATAAATGCAATATTAGTTGTTGTTCGAAATGTCAGGGTTGAATTCAAACCTAAAGTGAAGTCTACTCTTTCGATCAGTTAGGTTTGCGCTTCGTTCAGGGAGTTTGCGTTTCGATCGGCGAGCTTGCGTTTCTGTTAATTATGTTAACGCGTTTTCGGTAGTTGAATTAAACACCAGAGAAGGAATCTCGGCCTACCGCTCGCGAGCCGTTGAAGCAGCACGTAGGTAAAGAAGTCAAGAAATGTTTTTTTAAGCCCAGGAGAAACAGAGGTAATGTCATCTTATCTGTCGAAAAATGATGGGTTGTAGAAAACTTCATCGATTACTGAAAAATAAATTATTACATTTTTAAACAAATTATCGCTCTACATTTAATGTATTTTACATAAATAGTGGAACGCGTAATTCAACGCGAAAGGGTTGAATTTATCGATCTATAAAAAAAGCTTCTCGTAACGGGCGAAGCTCGCGAACTTCGTTGGGTAGTGTTCCTAATCAAAAACCACTACTGCTTTCTGCTGATTTAAAGTATCCATGCTAACTTCATCTTCATTTTTCACTTCATCACTTTTAAAGAAGAGCTATCTATGATGTTCACTTGTTTTTTTTTGCAACACTGTGCACGCCTCGAGCCCTCCTGGACGAAAGATTCACTGGCGAAAGCTGTCGTGTCGCTATTTAAAGAGAAATTCTTGATCTTTATCCATGGGATTGATAGCGCCGATCAAAATGTAAAACATCAAAATAAGGAAAGAGAAATAGCTGAATTACGGCGGTGAATGCATGCTATCTTGCACAATCACATATATTTATTCTTTTTTTCAACTAGACATCTCAGGGATTAAAAAAATGTACACTCTAACGATGGCAGCACAATTGTTCTATGGTAATTAAAATGGCAATAGGGAAACATGAGACACGAATGTAGGACAGCTTGGGCAATCAAACGGATATCGATAACTATCAAAACATATAACATTAGCACTCAACGATGCCGTTTGCGTATTGAGTATTGCATTCCAGCTGCACTGTGAAGCACGTCCGCACCAACGGTATGAGGAAAGTAGCTTGCTCAATCAATTTAATACTTCTACACGTTACACTCGAGCGGCAGATTGGACGGTTGAACATTGGCCAGTTCTTGACCACGAAAATGCTCGCACTTCGGAGTTCCAAATGTCCTGACAATGTCATAGCCGGGTCCTCGCCGATGCCCGCCTATCCGCACGCCTACCGTGTACCGTGTGTCGAACTCAAGTTTCCCGAACTCGTACGAGTTGCGCCGCAGGACGACGTCGTGCCAGTGGTGACTGGAGCTGCCGGACCCTCGGAATGCCGCCGCCAGACACTCCCTGCTGCCGCGGCAGATGTGCACCCGGTAGCGCCCGAAACCCTTTTCGGACCAGCTCAACCGTACTGCTAGGCCCGTCTTGCGTAGGGTGAACTGATACCTGATCGTAGACGAGCTCAACCCGGCTGATCCAGTGCGCCCACCACCGACCGTGGTGCCGGCTGCTAATGGTTGCGAACCTTCCTTCAGACCTGGGTGGGCTTTCGGTCGACGGTACGCTGCGTCACCCATGAGCAGGTTGTCCAGGTTGATGACACCATCGTGACCGGGCGTGCTGGAGGTGTTCACGAGCAGATGGTTGGCCGCCGATTTAAGACGTCGCTTGCCATACACGCTGATGGCTTGAATCTGCAGGTAGTAGTACCGATTGGGTAGCAGGCCGTGGATGTCATAGTGTCTTGTAGGCTGTAGGACAAATTGGAAATATTCATCACAGTCTATCCCCGCTAGATTGAGCAACATGCTATCCACCGCGTCCACTTACAGCTGAGATCGTTGCCATCTCCTTGAACAGGGACGAGTTGTCCGTTTTCGACCGATTGCTGGTGAAGTTCAGGTACAGGCTCCAGCTGAGCTTGTACTTCTCTACCGGAAGATCCGAACGCGACAGGCTCCACGAGACGCGACAGTTGTACGTGCGGTTTTCGTTCAACACCAGTGCGCCAACCGTTAAGCTTTTGGGCGTCTGTGGTGGATTTGGTTCTAAAAAAGAAACGGTAGATGAAGTAAATCAATTTTGCGGCTTATACACTTTGGCTTCCGTCATCTCACTCAAATGGTAGACGCACAAATAAGGACCTACTTTTACTGAGCTGGAATGGCCTCGAGTGTGACGAGTAGCCGCGCGTACCCAAATCGTTGACGGCCGCCACGCGGACCTGGTACCAGCGGCCCGGTTTCAGCTTCAGCTCTCCGATGTACCGCTTCAGGGTGCCAAGGTCGTCCTGGATGAAGCTGCCCGGCATGTGCAGCTGCCAGTCGTTCTCCATCTTGTGCTCGGCGTACGTAGTGCCGATGTGAAACCGCGACTCGACGACGTAGTACGTCGGGCTTGGCTCCTCCTCTAGCTTCATCTCCCACTGAATCTGGGCGGTCCGATAGTTCCGACCCTTCTCCAGCAGCAACACGTGAAACGGAATCGGTGGAAGACCACTGACCTTGTCCAGTCCGTACGGGGACTGGCAGCTTTGGCCGCACGAGTGGCCGCAGCACTTCTCCACTCCCGGACACTTGTAGTCGAGCCCGTCGCAAGTGTTAAGGCACAGGCTGTCCAGTTTGCTCGGCGGCTTCGGCGGACAGTCGCCATACTTTTTGTATGCTGAGTTCTCCAGATAGTTTCGCAAGCATTTGCTGTAGCACTGCGAAAAGAAAAGCGCATATTACATTCGTGGCTAGATTTGTTCTCATTATGGCCATTGTATCAACCATTTCGTAACAAGTGTGAATAATTACATTTTCTATTTTGTTTTAAAGTTGAATGTCTTGGATTACATGAATTTACAAAGGTTCAGTTTCGATAAATAAGTTTGAAAGATGAAGGATTATAGTTATGTGAGCAGTCCTTATTGGAGTCCTTGAATTTGGTACATAGATGTATAATTGTGTTTTCTAGAACTGCGACAACACCCTCGTGGTCCAAATAAACTATTATGTATGAAATACTTACCTGTTTGTCGTAAGTACAATTTGATCGACATCGTGCTATCAGCAAGTAGTCGGTCCCGTTTATGTTGGTTAGGCTGCCGGCAAGTACGGCCAGTGGAATGTAGAAGAAAAAGTGCTGAACTATCACTAATTTCAATAGCTGTGTTTTGCTTTGGAACATCTGAAAAATTGATAGAAATAAAAAATAACAGTAATGAGTACACGTTTACACGTTTAGTTGTTCTTTATGGAATGCGTCTACGAGCAGCCTCAGCAGACTGCTGATTGTGCATTACGAGCAGACACAGTACCTTTAATCGCCCAAATCACCACTTGTGTAAAGTAAAACCTGCATAAATAGGAGACAAATGGACAAAATGTCCAGCTGTCGTTTTTTACGTTTCTTTTTTTTTTTATTCGAGTCCTCTCTATCGAAGATCGAATGCTATAGGCACCGTTCTATGTTTCCTCATTTTTATGGAGGTCATGTGTGTGTAGCTTTAGAGGAACACTTTTACATCCGTAGAATCAGTTGAAATAATAGTGAAATAGCGTGAACGTTGAATATATGAAACGCGATGTACTGTGAATTGCATACCTTCAGGCTGATTCGAATTTATCTTCGATTACAAATAATTTAATTCTAGGCTTCCTGTTTCAGGATGATGCCGCTCGCTGTTCGAATAGTATATGAAAGTGCCGAAACTATTCTAGGCTTTATAGTTATTAATTCGTTTTCAAGTATCCTGCTTTCGCGTGACATAAAAAAATAGCGAAACGCGCGATCATTCTCGACGTACAAACGTTCGCGAAGTTCAATTTGCACTGCTCCCCAGAACATTATATGTAAATGCAATAAGATAAGACAAACAAGTGAACAGAAGAATGTGCAACGACTGATTAAAAAAAAGCACATGTGCTATATCGGCCGCTGCACTTGTCCGCCTGCTTGTACCAAAAACCCATGCGTTGCCACAGATCGCATGTTGCAAATGTTGCCAGTATAGCAAAAATAAAAGTTGCATTATTAAGTGCATAGCACGCTCCCGGCATCAACGAGTAGTGCACCGGACAGCTAAATAATAATAAAACGTAACGAAAGCAACGCAGAAATAAACCGCACGACACAGCTGTAAACGGCACCCATCAAACACAGCTCGAACTCGAAACGGAAAGAAATAAAGGTTAAATTTAATAGGGCCCGTTTTTGCACTCCCCACCCCCTGTCCGAGGGGCGGGCAAAGCAAGGGTGGCAAGCGTTTTGTAGGTTGTATGAAAAAGAAATCTTAGGAACTCCACTTCTCGAAGTGCTGGGCCTCGCATCCTTCGATCCTGGGGGTGCCTTCCCTGGCACCACCCTGTCTCCCTTACCCTTGAGAATGTGAAGCAGATCAATGCTTCAGTTTACGGCTCCATACTGGAATATCTACGCATACGAAATAACTCACACGATGGGTGCGAAGCAGCAACGAAACCACAAAAGATAAAAACTTCGCGCAATTTCAATACCATAGCCGAAGGCCCAAAAGAATTATGACATCGAAAACAATATTGTTTATTCGAAACTCGATCCAGTACATTTCAAACAATTGCAAGTCCTTTTTTTTCTTTCCTTCCGTGGCACGTGGACGTGCATGCTGGGCAACAACTTTTTGCACAGTGGCAGACATACATTTGAGATGATATTGAATACTTTGGCCAGGTGTAATCGAATCATGCCAGCAACCACACACTTGGAGAGCCAATAACTTCAAAAGCTGATTCAAACCTAAACTGTTGCAATGCAAGGATTATTTTCTTGCAACTTTCATTTTTTGTTCGATGAGTTTGGCTTTCCACGTCTGAATTGTATTAGTGGAAATAATGAGATGTGACATTCGTAACGTTATACTTTATAAACATCGCAAATATTTTTCTCGTTGAGCTCTGGGCAATCTGGGGGGAAAATGGTCACTACCTCCCAAGTGCACGTTGCCATTACATTGCTGCATGCGTACGCGGTTACTCATGGTCCTGCTATCTTATCTTTCTTTAGTTTGATTACAAAACAAGAGACAACCTTCGGGCGATGCGATACTGGGATACGATCCATTATGCAGTTTGGATTCCCTTTTGGAATGCAAAACGAAAAAAAAAAAATGACCGCGCTTAACATGATCACTATTCCTCTGGCATTGGTCTGCGCGTGCATGGCCGAAGGATCTGGCCAAGCACGAGGCGAGGCACGCGGGGATCCGCGTAAGGTCAAGCGAAAAGAAAGTCGTCACTCACCTTGACCTACTAAGAAGCGCGCTGCGCGTTCTTTCAACTGCACTGGGGGTCGGGTTTTGTTATTGCATTCGGTTTCCTTTTTTTTCCACTGTGTGTCCACTGGCGGTGCAAGATTGCTGTGTAGTCCTCTCGGATGCACTCGAGGATGCTTGAGGATTGGTTGTACCGAAATGACACACCGCACGTCTCAGACAACGGCACACACGAGCGAAAACAACCGAACACCCGCGTACACATTCAAGGCCAGTGCAGTCACTGATAAAACACTGAGGCAATTCACTGCTACGAATTATTTTATCCATAAAAGCACACTACTGGTAGAGGTACACATTTCAGTGGCTGGCAGGGTTCACAATTTCAAACTGTTCTTCGTAAGGATGTTCTTAAACATGCACCGCGTAAGGATGCGTAAGGATGTTCTTAAGCATACACCGGTTCCTGCAGGAAATGCGTTTGGATCACGTGCATTGCAGGACACTTTCAGACGCCAATAATTCCGATTATTGTTTAACAATTTACACAAGAAATTTCAGTCGCGGAAAACGCAAGATGGAACGTTTTGAATAAACTGACGCCTGTATCTTGCGCTCCAATCGGCACCAGAGGGACACTTGCACGGAGCGGTTGCGTAAACTTCGGGCAGGGCGCGAACGGTGCAATGACAGCAGACTGCAGTGCACTGCTCCGGTGCAATCGACGACCGCGGGCGAATCCGGAGCTCATCAGGCGTCGTGTGGTTTACTTCCGCCTTGTTACCTTAGGGACACTTCGGAAAGTCGCATCCACCACCCGGAGCTACGCACGAGCAGCTTGTGCCTTAATTTTCCATTATCCGCTTTCGTTCACACATCCGGACACACCCGCGGGGGTCGTTCCACCGTTCGAGAACTGCGTTCGGAGTGTGCTCTCAGGTGCGAAAAGATCGAACCACAGCTGGGCAGATAAGGTGCAGCAGGTAGCGAAAAGCGCAGCGTGCGTTGCCGTCGAGTGGCCTGGGGGGGGGGGGGGGGAGGGTGACGCGTCGTAAGGACAATAACAACTCGTAACGGGAACACGGCCCGCACCAGGACTAGCGCCGGAGCATCCAGCGGCCAGGGACGCCGTTTCGCAACTAAGTCATGTACGCTCACTTGTGTGAAGATCGCACCAGGGGAAAGGGCACTCCGCTCGGCACATCTTCAGCACGCGAACACTTACTTATTCTTCTCGAGCCGCGACGAAAGATCACTATCTGCGGTGCGGCCGAAACCTAATTACGCTCATCACGCTCACTGCTCACCGCGGTCGTCGCCGGGCGGGCTCACCCAACTCGCGGGAGCTAAAACAGAAAACTTGAGCTTCCCTTTGGCTGTGGTCACGCACGACCGTGGAGTGTGTCGAGTAGGTGGCGCCGGGGAATGCAACCGCCACTCGAGGCGAGCCGAGTAGAAAACCGAAACGAACGAACGAACGGACGAACGGCGACGAGCCAGCGAGCGAGCCTGCAACACACAACCGTCCGCCAGCGGAGTCGTTTGCGGAATGAAGCCTTTTTCTGTCGGTTCCCAACGGCGAGCTTCCATACCGTCCGTCGCGTTGCTGCACTTGCGGCGACGACAGTCCCACCATCCACCTCCTGGCCCGGCTGCCACGAGAGTTTCTTCTCGTCCCGCGCGCGCGAGAGTTGACGGAACGTTTCGGTTCTTTTGGTTTTTTTTTTGTTCAGTTTGGTCGTTCTATCTCACAACCGCTCTACGAGATGAGTCGAATGAGAGCACTTTGGCGAATGTTGTTCTCCAGCACCACCCACCGCGGAGTCCGCATGCATTCTCTCTCTCTCTCCTTCTTTCTCCCTCCTTCTCTCTCCCTTCTCTCTCTCTCTCTCTCTCTCCTTCTTTCTGTCTTTCGCTCGTCCCTGTGCGCGAAATTGCACCGCGGTTCGCTTGTATCGCGCTGAGGGATGCTGCTGCTGTTGATGATCAACACATGATCGTTCTTGTCGAGACTCACGACGAGGGTTCTTTTCGCGTATCGCGCCGCCAGTCTTCCGGTAGTCGTGTGGGGGATGATCTACGCAAGTTTTTTTTTCCACCTTCCTTGTTCGTCTGGAAGGATGTCTCCTCATCCTCGGCGCCAACGATGCTGCGACGGGGCAATTGGACACCGCAGAGTCGTCATAGTTGAGAGCGGTTTTCCTCCCGGAGTTGAAAGATGAACCCTAGACGCACGTGTATTACGCAGCCTAATGTGTGGCATTATGAGGGGCCAGACTGCCTGGCATTATTAGGGGAACCCCAATAGGGAAGGGAGTTTAATTTGCAAAATCCTAAATATACCTACCGCGTGTTCTTAGCACATTTTTATTTGCTTTTTATGTCACTACGACCCGGGACAATTTTTTCAAGAGTTTCACTACATACAATGCGGGTTACATCGACACTGACAAAATTCTGGAGATTCTCAAAATATCAGATAACGGGTCATTAGACCAAAAAAACCAAGGACAGCAGGCCTAGCCTTCCAATGAATGAGGATTCTTCGTTATGCACACTTCACAACATTTCCCCTTCCATTTGTAATCAATAAATTCTAAATACATAGAAACTCTTTATAAGGGAGAAAGGAACGAATGACAGGTTTCGTTCAACTTGTTCTGAGGAGTGCAATTCATAGGATAGGGCTATCATAGGAATCGTGAACAGATCCCGCTTAATAGTTCTTGCAAAAAATTGTAGTTTTATCTAGACTTGTGCCCAAGTATTCGAAGGAAATGAAATTATGCTAATGTAAAAGAATGGTTCCAATCCAGTAATCTTGTTCACCTTGTCTATTCAACTGCAAGCAGTCCTGAACCATTTACCAAAAAAAGCGTGCTATTTTTTGGGGGAAACAGGCTCATATTCCACCAGCCATATTGAATAGCTAAAGTGGTTTCTCGATTCGTTGCCATACCTAGGTGGCACCCGCGGCAACTAATGATCGATTATTTCGAACTTTTCGTCACGTTGGGGCCTCCGGTGTGGGCCGGTTTGGTTGAACCCCCGAAGGGAACTGCAGTGAGTTCGGCCTGCCTGATGGCTGCCCCCGGTCGAGTCTTCGCTGGACAAAATGGCATGACACCGGCGACCTCCACACCGGGCTCGGCGGGACGATAAGATTGATGAAGGCCCAATGCAGCACGGCTGCACCGCGGACACCGTACAAGGCGAGGGTGGGGGTGGGCAGCATAAAGCGCAGCGCGCACACCGGCACACCGGCGACGGCAGACTCTCGTTGACAGGGCCCAATTTTCGATCCGGTTGATGTTTGACAAATGACACCCGTAGCATGGGCACACTCATCGTGTTCTGGGACGGTGCCGCACACACACGCGCTCAGACACCATCCGGCCAGAATGCAGTTCTGTGCAGCTGGACGGATCCGGGGATGGGAAGTGCGGAAGGTTGACGATTTTTCCGTTCCGTTGCCATCCCCAAAGCACCCTCAGCGCTGGTCAGATGTGCTTCGGTACCGTTTGCAATCCGTTAACCGGTATGGGCCGCGATCGATTGCGACCGCACCGGGCTCGACGGGGACGGGTTCTATGCTAAAGAATGACACAGAAAAAGGGAAAGGAAGGGAAGGGAAGGAGGGGTGGGTGTAAAAGAAGGCCCATGCTTTATTGATTGACAGTTTGCGGTTAGCGGTTAATCATCGACTCGACCGGCCTGTATCATTACAGTCCTGCCCCGGTTCGCGCGAGGGCAGGTTGCTTTGCAACAAGGTTGTCACTTGAATAGGCTCGAACTCTAAAGACGCTTTAAACTTTGGCGTCACTCATCGTGTTCAACTACATTAAGCTACATTATTCACGTGTAAAATGAAGGCGAAACTGGGTACACTGGACTAAGGCAGAGGAGAATCTTTGGCGAGCGAGAGCGAACGTTAAGTTTCTACTATTTACCCGACCTTAGCTCAGTTATTCGATGAAAGGAAAATCCTGGAAGTTCAAAAGGAAAAATTTATACCTTATTCGGTTCGTTTAAAGAAAGTATCTCCTTAATTCCTGGCTCAAGTTTTAAGGTTGTACTCTATTCCAAAATAATGTCCAATGTACAAAAACCACATTTAAAATCTGTATAGTGTAGACTCAGGTGAAATAGAAATCTTCAACTGCGAATGGTACCATCTGATTCCTTCGGTGTTACCGTAAGACGACAGTTAGAGGAGAATCCGGGATAGAAGCGTACGGAAATCATTAGAGCTACAAACACCCAGATGTCGAAACAAACGTATTCCCTATTTACATGAGTCACAACACAACCATGTGCCTCAGCTCAAAGTGACATCATCGAAAGCGAACCACACGAAGCAAGAGAAGGGGCGGGCACCAGCTTCTAACTCAATATATCAAAAATGTAACATGACCACCAATACAGCAAATGACCCTCGGCATCGACAGCAGTTGCCTCTGCAGCTCCCTGCACCGATGCAGATGCAGCCGGCTGCAGTTGCCGCACGCCGGACAAACTCCTTCCCCCACCCTTGCTGCCGAAGCTGATTCACTCATAAATCCGTCAGGTTCATGTTGGACAGGGCGCGTAGAATGTGATGTGGCCATGTTTGCCAATTGACCCGAAAGAGACAAAAACAAATTGGGTTTTCCATTTGACGTGCAAGTGACTCGTGTGTTCGCGTTTCCGGGGGGAGTGGGCCGGGGCGCGGGGGAGAGAGGATTTCGCTAGAATAATGTCACCCATTAGCCTTTTTAGTATTTTTTTGAAAATAGCTCCGAGTGGACGGGCCTTCGCGGCGTAATGTTTATTCAAAGCTCGACCCGCAGATACTGCGGCCCTTCGGCGCGTTTATACAGCTGCATTTCATCCAGTTTTATTGAGCCGATCGACGCCGTCGAGGACGACGAGGACGCAAAATGTTTAATCGTACCCCGGTAACAAGGAAATCGATGCAACGAAAGCCATATGCGTTCGGCGACGTTTTGAGCGGAGGTGCCGGAAAAGGAAAATGCAAACCACCCCGGGGCCCGGTGACACACACGTTACACGCCGCAGTTACCGGGCGTTACGTCAGGCCGAATAAATCAAACACCCCCCCTCGCCCCGTTTCTTTCTCGACTTCGACCCCTGCTCAGTCGAGCCGGGCGACCCTCGGGCGGCTCGAAATAGCCCCGGGGAAGTGGATCCATCCGATGGCGCCGGCAAACGGTCAGGCCAGGGACCAGCTTTATCCGTACGGGTCACCAGAACTGTCCCTGAACAACCAGTGCCGGTACCGGTGTCTCTGTCCCTCTCTCTCACACCCTTTCTCTTGACGCTTCCTGTTTCCATCATCCTTTATTTCGCTTTCTTCGGATATCGACAAAGACGCTTGCAAGGGATCCGAAACCTTAACCGTATTTGCTGTTCGCGGTCCGTGGTCCCGCAACCTCTCGCTAGTAGTCATCGCCTAGTAGTTTGTCCGTTCCAGGCGCGAGTAGGATTAAGCCCCCTGCAGATTGCGCTTGAGCGGTGGTGCAGCGAATGCACTTTATGGCTACGGCGGCTAACATGAACTTGACAGAGGCGACGACATTTTTATATTTGTTCTAGAAAATGAAAGACGTGTGGGAGGGACCCGACACATCGTTGGGTGTTGTTGTTTCATTCCTCGGCTCCCGTCTTGTTGGCCGTCTTGTGGTTAAGCCTCCTTACAATTTATCAAGGTATTTGTCAAGCCTTAATTTATTCGCTTCGAAATTAGCCTTAAGCCATGAGTGATGAGTAAGTATATAAATAACAAATTCCTTTTTTTTCTTGTCAAATAAAATAATTAAACCGTTTGAAGAAACATTTTTATATTTATATTATGAATATAAAATATTATGAAGAAAAGACAAAGATTGATGAATTGCTTGAAG
>JAOEFI010000003.1:31211154-31242178 GCA_034621735.1 Anopheles plumbeus
ATTGGAAACTGGGAGCTTCCCAACCGATGTTTTAGAAACATTGATTTTTTTTTAATAAAGGGTTTCCGATCTTCACTTTTGTTTGCAACAATGAGTGTCATTAGTTACTGTGTGGTGTCATTTCATTATTGCTTAAAACAGGTTTAAATTCTTCTGTTTTGTTGCTGCATTCGTGCATTAATTGCATTGTTTTTCCTTTGACACCATGCGACTCCATTACATGTCTTTTCCTAAGCGTATGTAATATGTATGTTCCGTTTATAAGGTGAAGCTTGTCTCCAGTTAGAACAATTAGCTAACTATTGTTAAGTGGGTTATACTGCACACCTTAACGTAACTCCATTCAATCAACGACAGCAGGAAATGCGGTTGAATCCTAAAACACGTTTCTTGTTGAGTTGTAAAGATCTTCGCGGTTTCTTGGTGCGTTCACCTGACCTAGCAACATTTCCACCGACCGATACCAGGCGACAGGCGCTTGCCCTTATGGCGGCTCTTAAGTTCCTAGCTCGTTCGCATCCAGTGTTTCCCGCGTCCTCCTCCCCCCCCCCCCCTCCTCCGCCTCCTCTTTTCGGCGTTGCTTTCCATTTGGCATTGTCGACGTATCAGATAGCTGTCAAAATCGATCCGCAAACGTGTTTTGTCACACTCCGAACCTCTAAAGGTGCCGACCGAGAAGAGGGGGAAGGGGCGGGGCCACCCGGTATCCTTTCCCACACCCCGAAACGTCCGCTTCGCCAAACGGATTGTGCAGTTTTCGGGCTCTTCTTCGAATTTTCGTAATCCTTCGGTCTTATCGCCCAGCGGCCCGGTCCTCACTTTCTCTGTCCCTCGCCCTCTTGTTTAGTCTTCGGTTTCGCGCTAGCAGACGGGCCCTTGGCTCAAAATGGTGCACTGGGCGCCTCTGGAGGGGTTCCCCGGAGGTGGGACGGCGCGTTTGGGTTATCATATTGCAAATGTGTAGTCTCGATGGAAATTTAACGGAACATTGACATTACCTCAACCGTACCGAGGGAGGGAACGGGGCGGGGGAAGAAAACTATCTTAAGCACTTGTTCTTTTGCGGTGTTTCTTGTCATACCAGTTTCGTTTCTTTTTCTCGTTTTCCCTTTTCTTTTTCCAATTGAGGCGATGAAATGTAAAACGCATTGTACTGGAGACATGGGGTGCGGGAAAAGGATGTGTCGCCGATTTGGCCACCTCGGGGCAACGAGAACATGGCGGGGGTGAAAAGAGGGAGGTTGAAAGGTCCCGTCGCCTTGAGGTGGTTTAAGTACGTGCAGGCGCACGAGCGCGGTGGCGTTACGATGGATGTGCCAATGTTCGCCTGAAAGTGTGGTTAGTGTTTGACAGAATCAGAGGAAGCCAGATGAAATCAAACACTGCCATAAATGCAGTGCAGCCGTACCGGCGAGTCTGGGGAGAACAAGCGTTCAGTTGTTCCCTCCATATACCCCTGGAGGGAGAGAAAAAAAGGTGCGATAAGAAAAGTTGTGTAACAAAGACATCACATTCTTACCATTGTTTAATATACATTTTCAATAACTTTACATATTATAGAACAGATTATATGCTTTTCTGATTTTTATAGTTTAAAATCACTAATCGTTGGTTGATAATTTCTAACTGAACATTCACATGAACAATGATTTATTTGAATACTGAAACAGTAGATCTTGGGTTGATTAACCCCGATCGGCATTGTTTTACATTACTTCAGGTAGTTTTCTTTAAAGGATTTTTCAGGTGCTGCCTTTATACATATACCCTTTCTCTTAGTTTTTGTAAATTTTTGGCAGTTAGTTTTATTCCAATTGCAATACTTGTGTGCCAGGCTGCGAAAAGTAGTATTGCATATTATCGCTTTTCTTCCTTTTCATTTCAAATTCATCTTCAAAACGTCCCATACATCAGGGGCGAAAACATGGAATAATGGAGAGAAAGACCGTGGGTACACACACACACAGGGGCGCAAACACAAAACCGCAATCGGCAACCGCCTTCCGGCAGAAGAAGGCGCCGGCACATTTAAATAAGATCGGCGCATTCCGGCGCTGGAACACGACGTAAGTGTTCTTTTAACGTGTTACATACCATTCCATCCCGCGCCGGGCGAGTTCAGGTTTCCTTTCGGATTGGCCCGTTTCCCAGCGGATCGGCCACTATATACTCGGGAGTCCGGCGGCAACCGGTGGACTATTGTGACACAACGGGGCGATGGGGCGCGTATAAAGCGTAGAGTTGAAGGAAGCCGGGCAAACCATGCCAAACCCAAAAAACGATGCAATGCAGAACAGGCAGCAGCAGCAGCAGCAGCAGCAAGAAAAACAGATAAATAAAAATAAAACGACAGCACCAACGAACCTGAAAATAAAACATATGAGAAAGCCGACCTACACACAATACCTTCTGCAACAAAAGCATACATCAAACAAAAAGGTACAAAATAACCAGCAGAAAAAGGAAAGAAACGTATATCTTCCAACCATCCTCGTGGACGGGGGGTGGGGCCCGGAAGGGCGCCGGAGACTTTTCACGCAAAAGCGATCGGACGAATTAAGGAGAGCGAAAAAAGAAAGCAAAAAAAAACCAAGACACGGAAACGCGAAGGCAAACTGAGGGCAGCGCTATAGGGCCGCTCGAGAAGCGTCCCGTGTGTGGTGTGCACAGCAAAACCCAAACAAAACAAAACGAAGTATCGGCCCGTGCATTTATGCAGCAATCGGCAAATTTGCATGCAATCACAGCAGCCGCCGAGTTTCCAGGAAACGAAACAGAATGCATCCCGGGCTGGAGCCGCTGCGGCAGCATCATCAAGGCTTCGGTTGCCGCAATTTTTCTCCATTATAGGTACGCGTGATGGAAACTCGGCAGGCCCGGCGGGCGCACGCAGGTGGGGAGGCGTTCGAAGTGCGGCGGTCCGTTTTTTTTTTCATAATTCTTCTTTGTGACGCACGTGCGCAGGATAAATTGGAAAGTTTCGCACCACCATGGAGACCACCACCTTCTGGGAGGGGGATGCATCGAATATGTTTCGACGTTTTCCAATCAAGTAAAACCGGGAACCAGTGCACTCGGATGAAGGAGCAAACTGTCTGAACGGGTGCTGACACCAGGTTGCTCGGTAGGATTTCTTCGGCATGAATACACTGTTTTAAAAATATTTTTCTTTAGTATTTATGAGGTAGGTAGTTTGGCCGCACCGCCAAACAGATCCGTATGATTTAGATATAGTTGAGTGGCGCCAACTCTTGAACAAACTCCACACACAGACACGCGAATGAATCATGAATGAATGTCATCCATAAATCATCACAAGGACACGTGGGAGAGGTGAGAAGGAAACAGAATTCGTCTTTATTTTCATAAAATAAAAATTAATGATATCTAGAATCAAATGGTGAAGCTATGGAGACATTCGACGCCGGGGATTGATTTCAAATGGTTCGCAAAAGATCCGAAGGGTTTAGAACATCCCTTCCAGCTCCGCTTGAACACCGTTCAGTCGCAACATGAGATCCAGCAGGGACAAACCCTTCGTCGAGTTCGCCGACTCGCCGATGGCACTAGGGCTGCTGTTGCACGGCGCGTTGAATTCTTTGTGCACCATCAAATCCACCATCAAACGCCAGTTGAGCTGTGTGGTGGAAATTACGAATGAAAGTTTAGAAAAAAAGGCGTGCAGAGACGGCGCCCAACCTCACCTTCCAACCGAGTGAAAAATCGAACCAACTGGCCGCCAGGGCGGTCCCGATCGGGGCGCAAAGGAGCCAACCAAACGTTGCCAGGTTTAGCAAGCGTTTTAGCAATCCATCCAAGCCAAACATTCTGGTCCCCCGGGGGCTATGATGCCTTCTCGTTCTGCGTTTTGTTATATATATATATATATATATATATATAGACTAAAACGGAGCTACTTTCTTACGGGTTGTGGCACCACTTGTGACCGCATACGTAAACCGAACGGGGTTAAGGTTGATTGGCCAGTGACGTTTGACGATCGTAACTTTCGCTACAATGTATGGCTGCGACCGAGCGTTGCAGTTTGAACACAGGTCGTGGACAGCCAGGGAACTCGCTGAACTTAACAAAAGGTACAGTAACGAAGGAACGTAAGGAACGACGGAAGGAACGTAAAATTTCTTCAATCTCGAGTATGTAGCCGATTTTTTTGCCGATCATCGTCCAACACGAACTCATCCACTATTGCTCACGAGAACCAGACACCGCCACACCTTCCGTACAGCTAGGTACCTCGGCGAACGGGAAGGAAGACCGGCAACCGGTGAGCTGGGCTGGTAAGCATTTAATTGAGTTATCATTTCATGAAACTCAATCTCCATTACCTCAATTAATGGGATCAAGTTGTAATTTGCCATGGGAGGAGAGAACCCCCTCTCTCTGGGGGGGATGGTTTTGTGGGGGACATTTACATAACTACAGCGGACGCTTGCAGATCACCCAGGTGCACTCTCGTGGGGCTCCCTCGCACGGGGCCACCCGTTTTCTTCGTTCTACGGGGGCACAATTTGTTTAGCAGCATTTAAAAGAGAGGAAAAACAAGTAACGAGTCCAACAAGGGCGGGGCGGGGGTCTGGGAGGTACTGCAGAAACATGACACTAACGACACACGAGCAGATGGCCGAGCACGATCGTTCGCCATGATGCCGTTCAGGTCGTTGGAAGACGCATCTTGGAACTGAGGTGATCATAGGTTGCTAGATAAACCAATCCTAGAGAAAGAGAGAGGGAGAGAGAGAGAGGTTGAAAAGAGGAACAAAACAGGAATCGTTAGTAGACCACAGCTCCCACGTACCGGAGACCGCAGGAACCGCAGGGGATCGCGATCGCCCGATCGGGTGGAGAGTGTCGCGCGGTGTACAAAACAAAAGCCATTTTTGCGCAAACACCGCACCGCCGCAACGAGGGTTTAATTGATAAACTCTGTTAATTTGTGATGAGCGATAAAGACAGACATTGATTTCCCGCGCACCGGTACCAGCTGGAGGGAGGAAGCCCTACACCCTGTGGGTCGTCCGCTGTCTCGGAGACGAACGGGAGCACGGTAGGGATGAAACGTAGAACTCCAGCACCGTCGCGCACCATAGATTGAACCGCAGCTTAGCAGGACGGGGGGGGCACAAAGTTGGCCGGTTTTCGTTTCTTCATTTCGATTACAAATGGAATGACACGCGAACGGTCCATTTATCACCTGGAACCTGGGAGTGCTGGCGCATCTTAGCTGAACATCCGCGTGACTTCCGACGAATCTAGGCTACAGCTCTTCGATGCGTGTCCGCGTGTCCTTTTTTAGTGCTTTGCAGGTTGGCAATATAAAAATAAAATCATAGCGCAACCCCGCGGTGTTGGTAGAAGATCGGATCGGCAAAACGTGCATCATCATGACCGCCCTTGCGCTATGTCGGAATGTCGCGTTTTATGAGTCGTTTTGCGGAGATGGACGGGTTTTTATTTACTGCCTTTATTCCAGTCCTCGCGCGTTATTGACCGTCGCTTCAATCGTCAATCGGACTGGTGCCGTTAGGGGAGTGTCATTTTAGTTTTTATTTCGCTTCACTCATCTGTCCCCACTCGTGGGGCCAGTGCTGCGTTGCGATTGCGCCAGCCCTCCGTTGCTCGCCATTCCGTTCCATCTCGAGAAGGTGCAACAGCTGCATTCCAGATCGGCACCATTTCTGTCGATCGGTTGCTGCACCGTGCGCCGGTCGGCCAGTCGAGCGATGCGAATTGCTTGATGTTTTACGCACTTCCCTGTCGCCGCACGACGAACGAAATGCTCGGAATAAAGGAAAAATTGCTCCATTGCGCTAAGGGTGGGCGTAATCAGTTATCACACCAGCTTTTCCCAGAAGAGGTATCACTAATATTTGCCTCGGTTGATCTTTGCATTAGTTTTCCATTTAAAAATTGACTGAAGCATCATATTTCGAGGATAAATTTTCCTGTGGTAGGAACGACATCGTTTGTCGAATAAAACATTGACAAATTATTATAAATGAAATTTCAATGTAACTTTATTTTCTTTGTTGGTAGCGCTATAGGAGAACTTCACCGGTAACGTTGTATGAAGAACTTTCTATATTCTATACGAAAGCTGGCCATGGCCGGCACCGAAACGTGAATAGTATTGATTGCACATACATTGTCGGCAGGCTACAGACCTTTTCGCTGTAACAACGTCAACATCAGGTGCGTGTTAAGTTGGCGCACCTGCTGTTGTGGTGGCGGGCGAGTTGGCGTTCTCGGATGTTGATGTTGTCATAGGAGTACCAGTGTCACCGTTCGTGGCACTGGTGTCAGTGGGTGGATTGTTTGATGAACCACTGGCGGGCGGTAGCGGGGTTTCATCAGGGGAATTATCACCATTCCCCAAATCTACCATTGGTGGTTTCGAAACGGTGTTCGGTGTTGTCACTGGATCGGGCTTTACTGTGGTCAAACCCGGGGTCACCGGGCTAGCGGCCGTGGTCATGCTGCTGCAGTTCGGGCACACCACGCTCAGCGTGCAGTTGTCGCACGTGACGAACACGGTCGCGTTTTTACGGTCCACCTTGATCAGCTCCATCGATTCGCTTTCACTTTCCGAGTCGAAGAAGATGGAGAAAATGTCATCCTGCGAGGGAGAGGGGAAAAAAGGATTCCTTTATACAACTACGTTGCGCGGGCCCCTGCGGTTCACCCACAAGAAGGTCCTCGAAAGCGGCCACCGGCGACCGGTCGGCGACGAGCGAGAGCGCCAGCGTCAGCAGCAGAACGTGTGCCGGGCGGGCCATCACGAACAAACGACTTCAACACAAGCGACGAACCGGACGGAACGACGAACTGGTGCACTGCAGGTGCGATGCGGTGCGAGACTCCGGAAACAATTGACGCCGCCCGTTCCAGTCCCGTTCGCTTATATTTGCCCCGGGGCCGGCGTCAAATGCTGCCGTGCCGGGGTGCCGGGGTGCCGGTGTTCATAAAATGCTAGCACATGTACGCAAACAGTTCGTTTGCTAATGAAGAGAAGCACAAACACACCAATAAAACAAAAAAGTTAACTAGGAAGCAGAGTGTCCTTGGCCCGGCGAGGAAAGAAGCGGATATATCCCCGTGGAAAACCGACTCAAGGACGAGACGAACAATACAACGCAATGGGCAGTAAACCGGGACGGCAAGATGGAGGTAACCCGAACGTAACGAACGGTAACGGTTGGCACTGCGCATTGTTCGCGAACGGTCAGCTCACACCTTCCCTGTGGGTTGCCTGTGGAGACGCTCTGGGACGACAGCAACATATGAAACTAAAAATTAAACGACGGCACTAGGCATAAACGCGACCCATTCGGGGTCAGCCATAAAACCGACGGCAGCGCGTCACGATGAGCGTCTATTACGGCATCGATCGGCAGGGTTTAGGGCGGCGCAGGAACATCGCCAGCACGGCCGCTCGTACGGCGTGCTGCACAGCTGCATAAACAACCGGGAAAGTCCCTTAATGGGGTCGTATTATGCAAAGTGGAGAGCGCGCTGGCGCAGTCGGGGCGAGTAGTGTGCGCGCCCAATGTAAATTGTCGCCTGCTCCCACCTCGGCGCGGGACCGCAATCAAGATTGGCCGGAGGCTCCGATTTGTGCTATCAAAGTGGAAACCCGGCGGATTGCAAACTGGAGCGCAGGACCACAGATTTTGGCATACATTGTGGTACGCGTTGAAAACACTGCTATTGGAATAAAAACATTGCATCACGGAACGTAACATGTAAAGTTGTTCCTGATCCCTTTTCCGATCTTACTGTGGTATCTTTTTGCTGTAACAATCTTTAAATTTTTAGTTTAGCTTTGTTCTTAGCATTTCTTTCACAATCAATAGTCAACCAGTAGTTTAACAAAAATTAAAATGCAGAAAAACATGCTTCACATACATTTTAAAGAACCAATCTTTTTCCCATGAATGTCCTGTTTCGGTGGCTAAAGTGGTCGTAAGGTGGCCGATTCGATTTGCTCCATACTGTTAGTTGCATATATGTACCGCAATGTACGCAACACGATTGCGACACCGATCGGAACATGCGATGCGCTTCGAGTTTCTATAGTAGCATCAGCACGCGGTGGGCAGCCAGAAAGACACGGCGGTAGATGAGGCGAAAGGGGCTCGTTAAGTGGGCCCGTTTTTTAATTTAATTACCGGACAAATTATGATACTTACGATACTGACTCAATTAATCAAATCATGCAAACCATTATCGTTTGGCACCCGTCGCTGCGCTAATGGGTTTTCTTAGATAAGCTCAGCCGCAGCAGAAGGAGGGTACCCTGTAGAAAACCACAGCAATACTGTATCAAGTTTCCGGCCACTGTTTGAACCCCGTTAAGGATAGGTTCGTATAACAGATGAATTTATAACATTCAGTCGAATAATTAAAGCCATGATCGTTGTACAGTGGAATCTTCTTCCGCGCGGTAATCACATCGCGTCTTGGACGAGCTTAGGCCAGATTGCCTGACAATTGATTGATATTATAGGAAAGAGAAACGAGAGCGATCGATACCCCGCAGCATGTGCCGCCCTTTGCACTTGCAGCCGCAGTGTGGAAGGGAAAATCAATTTGAAAACTGCACAACCTGTTGCAAGCAAGGAATCCGGTTCGGCGTGTGTCGAGATGGTACGTTCTACAATTTGCATCCACCTGCCCGTTGTGTCACTGTGGTTCCCGTGCTAACGTTCAGCCCCGTCTCGGAAGTGGCAGCCCTCGCTTCTCGTCCATAATGAAGCGTCCATTAGGAAAATATATATGCTACAAGTTGTGCCACGGTTTCTAGCTGAGCCTATTAAGGTGTTTCCTGCTGTGAAGGACGTTCCGGTAGCTGAAATAGATAACACCAAACCTAGAAGGTGTACTCTTCCTGCCCTCTTACTTTCTGTTCCACCCTCGCTCTCTCTCTCTCCCTTTTTCTCTATTTTGTAAATGCTGATATGGTACACAACCCATTAGTTGTTTTTTTTTTTTCAATTACTTCTCACCATTTTCCATCAGTTTCCCCGGGTCGGTTGCAGCTTTAGGGGGAAGGAAAGAACGTAAAAGTGTGACCCTGCCTGCGAACCCATCAATCTGGGAGCCTTCGGTTGGTGCACGGCGCCGAGTGGTGGTTGTTTTCGCCGTTCGCCCAAACCATTAAACCTGCAGTTAATTATTACATTTGATTTTTAGTGTTTTGTTTTGAACAAACATGTGGGCCCCCACGGGTAGGCGGGCGGAAGGGACGAGCGGAACGTAGGGTCCCCGGTGGGAACAAGGTACGAGGAGGCACGATCGCGGCACGATCGGTTCGTTGAGTTAGTTTTATGGTGCACCCGTCATAAATTTGCACCATCCGCGCTGTCGCAGCAACGTGCGCTCCGGGGCATCGGCGAAAGAAAACATACATATCCACCAAACGGGTACCGGCAGGCCCCACATCTGTGGGTGTGTGTGTGTGTGATCGTACTCGGCTTGATATCCCTGCATTGGCCTTCCCGTCCGCCTCGCAGCAGCGGAGTTCTGCCGGGCGCGTAAAGTGTAAACAAGTGGCGCAGTGATGAGTCAAATCAATTCCTGTCCACGCGAAGACAAAGATGGCGAGCAGTGTGGCACGGCACGGGGTGGTAACTGAGGCGGGCGAAATAGGGGGCGAAGATGGCACTGCAGTACCAACGTCCAGCAGGAGAAGAGTTATTGCACGCCGGAGAATGTGAAGAATTTCCTGAAATACAAAGTATCGCCGGGGGGGGGGGGGGGGGGGGGGGGGTGTTGCCGACGTACCCTGCGGGGAAGATGTGTGTGCCACCGTGGAAACGTGCGAAGGACCTGCAGTGCAGTGTTTCTCAAGTCATCAAATGTCCCTTCTGTTTTGTTTTTTTAGAAAGAGAGATATCAGTAAATTGTATCATAAACATGTAATTGATAAAGCGAAGTCTGCAGTGGTCAAATGTCCAGTCGTCCGAAAGAAACATCGTCTTTTTGTTTTAACCAACATAGTTCATAATTGTGTACCCAATGTGAATGCAGCGAAATGAGGTGGACTCCGGCTTTACACACGCTGAGAAACACTGCTCCTAATAAATCCGATCATTCTCATCCTCTTGGCGATCCTTCCGCCGTTTCGCAGCGCTCCTTCGCTTCTCTTTCGGTGGCCGTTTATTTTGGCACTTGCAGGTCAACTTCTCTTTTCAGCCTCGCGAGCTAAAACACGTAAACGACGGCATGATGAGAGTGAACTGGAGGCAGTTGTTGCCCACATTTCCTTTTTCGTTCCGCCGGACGGTCCTGTGGTTGGCTGTAGCGATCGAGCCACCGTGGAGGCGAAATTGCAGAGCGTGTTCGCCCGTTTGGTAATATTATTTTGTTAATGGTGGGAAAGTTTTCCGGTTCATCGAACCGTGCACCGTACTACACATTCCTTGGCGACATTAAAGAAACCGGAGACTTGTGCCGGACGACTACACACCACCGCGATCATCAGGACATTGTTTGTTGTTTAAGCCCTTCCATCGGTACGGAATGCAATGGATGTCATTTGGAGGTTTATGGGACATTGGAACTGACTGAGCTATCTAGTAGATCGGGATTATTTTCACCACGAAAATTTATTAGTTTCGAATGTTGGTAAAACGATTTGTCCCGTGATCCACGTAACACCGCTGCTTCGTATTGTTCAATTTGTTTATTATCCTTTTCATCACCCCGCTTCTCTGTCTCCATCACAACAGTTGTAGCCCGTAGTGCATTCCGCATGCACCCGCGCTACTCTTTGCTTTCGCCGCTTAACATTCACTGTTCGAGAATTCAAATTACAATCCAGTCTCAAGTTGATTCATACATGCACATCGTGCTGAATTTGTTTCCTCGCACATCCCATGTAGTTGCCAAAGGTGTGTATGTGTGTGTGTGTGTGCCTAATTTTAATATACAAATTTATATGTCTATATATATAACTTCTTTTCACATCACGCCTCTTGCCTTGTTCGGGTCTCGTGGTTTCGCTTTGGCGTTTTAAAAAATTGCTTTCTTCGCCACTGCGGTTTACCGTACGGTGCAATTTACCTAGACATTGCCTCGGGTGTTGTTCTAATCCATCGTTTCCCTACTAACCAGTTCAAGCAATTTCATGTTCGTTTGCCGATTCCGCTCATAGTCGCGTCTGTTTGGCGTAAGAATCCTGTGCTTCGTTTTGATAACTCGGGCTGATTTAGACGGAAGAAGGTTAAATATGCCAAGTATTTCAATCGAGCCAAAGAAAATTTAACCGCCTATACACAGCTACAACGCCGAACGGGCACCTCCAAAGGTGAATGCGAACCAATTTAATTCATACGTAACAAAAAAAAAGGGAAAAAGAAATAACAACCGACTATTGCTTTCGAGCCGTCAACAATTCAACAAGCCTCCGAAAGTCTCCTCTCGAAGTAACAGCCCAAACAAACATACAAAAATGAAACAGAAACGCTCATGAAGACACGCACACAAGGTCCGAATGTCGTTATGGATCCGGCAGGGGACCACCGCCATGATGCTGCTGTCCACTAGTGGTCGGCGTTGGCAGATTCGAGTCGAGGTCCACGCTGCCGAGACCGCTGTTTAGCATACTGGAGTGCATCGCATTGCCACCGCCCAGCTGGGCACCGAGACCGGCCGAGTTTTGCGCGACCAGCGCCGAAAGGTTACGTATTTCCGACAGTCCCTCGCTGGAGGCCAATGAAATCGACAGCGGAGACGTGTGATCCAGTGAGCCAACGGCATCTGTGGGTGGGGCAAACGAATGAAGTGAACAAATGAAGAACGAGTTTAGTGAAGCTTGACAACTGAATTACAAAGAAAAATAAACAGGTAACAGAAGATCAGACGTTGCACAAACGCTGCACATCTGCTTCTTCCATCTTCCGCAACACTCACCGGTACGATCGGAGTCGGGCGACTTGGCCACACAGCTGTTCACTCGCAGCTCCTCGATGGTGTCCTCCATTCGGATAATAACTGCCTTTTGTGCTTCATATTTACTCTCCAGTGCCTAGATAGACGGAGGGAGGACGGTTAGGCACACATGTACACTCAAGTGCATGCCGCGGAAACGGAATGGTTTAGTAAATATTACCTTAAACTTCTCCTGGTACTCCTCCTTGACGGCTTTCAGCGTACGCTTCTGTAGTGTCACCGTTTCTTCGCGCTTGATCAGCTGCTGCTCCAGTTCCGCCTGACGCTCCTTGGCCGTGTCGAGCTGGGCCGACTTTTGCTGCAGAGCAAATTTTAGTTCTGAGGGAAGGACAAAATTAAATGGTAATAAAGAAAATGGTAGGTAAAATCATCTCTGCAACATGTGTAACAAGAGGCAGTGGGAATCGATTTGCGTGTATTGCAGTACTGTATAAATACAGGCGCAACAATATGTTGCAGATATGTGCAAAACTCTATTAAAAAAACTTTTACCTTTCCACTCCTCGTGGTAGTTCGCTTTCATGAGCGCAATTTCGGCTTCTCGTGCCCGCAACCGATCGAGCTCAGCCATCTTCTCCTTGCACCGCAGCTGTACCTCCCCGAGCATGATCAGTTCGGACTGGAGGCGCGTCAATTCCTCTCGGTACTGCTGTCCTAGGTCCGCCTTGCCCAGCGCCTGCCGGAGCTCGTTGCGCAGATCGAACAGGTCGCCCTGAGCCTGCTCGAGCTGCCGCTGCACCTCGCGCCGCTGGCCCGTTTCATCCTTGATCGCCACCTGCAGTGCCTCGATCTTGAGCTGCAGCTGCTTGCCGCGCTCCTGTTCCCCGTACAGTGCCTCCTTCCAGCGTACGCATTCGCGAGACGCTTCCTGTATCTCGCCGTTCGCCTTCCGCCTCACCAGACTCAGCTCCGCGTTGAGCGATGCAATCTCGCGTGTCAGCCGCGCCACCTGGTCCTTGAGCGCGTCGTTGTTTTGCTCAAGGGCACGAATTTTGCGGCTTTTCCCCAGCAAGCGGCGATTGCGCTCGGCGTGGATCTCTCGCCGGTGCCGCTCGTACTGCAGCTGCAGATGGAGCAACCGGATGTGGTCCTGGTAGTACGATTCGGGCAATCCGGCCCGGCTGTTACCGTTTTCGGCCAGGCTGGTTCGGTTTTTAGCGCACATTTCAATATACTGGTCGAGCAACGCGTAGGGATCCATGCGGCCACCAGTGGAGCTGGCGGCGGCCACGAAGCGCTGCACTTGCTGATCGTGCTGCAACTGTGAAACGCTGTTCTTAAAGCGCAACTCCTCCTGCAGGATGCCGTAGAATATTTGCTCGTACGGTTGCGGCCAGCTGATAATAGTTTGCGTCGCTGTCGAGATGGTCGTAGAAACTGTTGCTGATTTATTGGCTCTCAGTCCAACAGGGACGCCAACGGCACCTCCACCAACACCTGCACTTCCTCGAGCACTACCGACAGCGCCCCCAAGCGATCCCTCGCGGTCGAGACGGGGCTGGGCGGAAGCCTGATAATGATGACCGCCCGAGCGAAGAGGGTAGAAAAGGGGCGGCCCAATGACCACGTTCGTCAGGTTGTTTCTTAGCTGCTGAAAAAGTTCCTGGTTGCGAGCAAGCTGCTCCGACGACCGTTGCTCCTGCTTACGGTGGAAGTGTGTCGCCGCCGAGATCGCCTCCTCCTCCGAGGGACTACTGTCTGCATTGCTACCCACCCCCTCCGATGACGAACCACTGTTTCCGCTGCCACCGCCACCACCGGTGCCGACTCCTCCACCACTGCCATTCGTTTCGCTCGTCACCTGGGGATGGTGTCGCTCGCGATCGCGTTTTTGCATCGCGGAACCGGCTGAACCTAGGAGTAGTTTCGGGTTCACCTTGAGCGCGAAGTATTTGAGATCCGGCAACGAGTGGCGCCGCTGATGGAGGCCACCCTGCTGCGAACCGCCCAGCTGATGCTGCCCATGATGATGGTGATGATGGTGCTGGTGATGCAAATGGATGTGGTGATGACACTGATTGTGGTAATAATTATGCTGTTGCTGCTGCTGGAGCTGCTGTGTGTTCTGGTACAACTGCAAGGGTTCCGGAAGCTGTAGTTGCTGACTGCTACTGTTCAGAATCATGCCTCGCCCAGCGTACTCGCCGGAAGGAACAGATCCACCGCCGAGCACTCCGAGCAGCTGCGTTGCCATCGTTGATCCGTTCCGGAGAAAGTTAACGCTCGTGTCCGCCGGTGAGGTACCGGTACTGTAGTACGAATCCGACGAGTCTACCAGACAGTGGCTGCGTAGACGCCGGCGCGTATAATTGATGACCGACTGGGAGTTTTTAAAGTGCAGTCCTCCGGCCGAACAGGGTGAACCCTCTGCCTGGTCCGGGTCTTCGTCGGCGCCCAGGTCGCGTATCTTTACCGCCGTCGTATCAACGGGAAGCGACTGCGAGTGGTGCATCATGTGCGGACTGTTGATGTCGTTCACTTCCTGATCCTCCTGGCTAACGACTAACAGCTGATGATCGTTGCTGCTGCGTCCATGTGCGGCGGTGACGATCGGCACCATCGGCGACTCGTTGCGGCTCGCGTTGGGCGAACTGGTGTTCATTGCCGCCGCAATTATCGCCGTCGCTGCCGGCACGTGCGAGGAATTAGAGGCAAACAGTGACGGTGGTTGTTGCAGCTGATCAATCGGCAGGGGACTGGACGGCACGCTATTGCTGGTGGTGGTGGTCGTCGCCGTCGTTGAGGTGGACGCTTCGGACAGTTGCAATTGCGATTGTCGCTGGCTCACCACACGCAGCAAACGCTTCGATGTAACCACTGGGGGTGTATCGTCGTAGGTAAAGTGCGATTGAGTGACATCCTTCTTTATCGGCGAAGCCGGCTGGTGGGGTGTCTTCCAGATGGCACGCGCAGTAATGGGCTTAACCGTGGTGGGATGCGCCCGAGAGGTTGGAGTACCTGCCGCCACTGTCGTCTGCTTGATGTCCTTCATCGGAGTTGTTTCGGGTGTTGCTTCGACGGCCGCCTCTGGAGGTGACGCTCCGTCGGCCGCCGCTGGTTGCGGAGCCGGATGCAACGGGATCGTGTAGCTGGGCGTCGGGATGGGTGTGTGCGGCGGTGGAACACTGCTGGTACTAGTGGGCGGTGGCGTTGGCTGCGTATTCGGAGAGAGAAAAGCATTTTGCGTCGCGATCGTGTTCAGCTGCTGATCGAGCGAGAAGGTGTTGAAAAAGTTCACGTTTGCCTTCCATGGGAATTCGAACGTATTACCACCGTCCCCGCTTCCGGCCATATACTCGATCGGTTTGATCGGGGTCATGTAGCAAGGACACTCGTTACCACCGGCGCTACCTGCCACTCCCACGCCTAGCAGCTGCGATTGTGGACCTTCCAGTGCCTGCGGTTCAAGGTACTCGAGCGACATCCGTGCGCACTCGTTCACGACGTCGTGCGGTTCCATGTTTTTCCACCGTTGCTGGCTCGTCTCGCTGTCCCGATCGGACAGGACGAGTCGTGGGTGAATCTTCACCGTATCTAGAAGCGGCTTGATCGTGTGCTGAAACACCGCCTGCCGTCCCCCGGACGAAGCATACTCCTGCTTGAGGAAGGCCACAAAGTTACAAGGATACATCCCGTACAGACGAGTGAAAAGCTCGTACAGCCCGAACTGTAGATGGATCAGCTGATACTCTGGCAGGTGCGATTCGGTTTGGTTCCAGGTGGCGAGATAGTTGAACACATAGAACAAATCCTGAACAAAGCTTCCCATCGCGAGCGGTATCACCGGCAGCAGATCAATGATGCACAGCACGGCGTTGATCAGCGAGCTGATGTCCTTCTCCACCTTCGATAGTTTCAGCACGTCTTTCACGAGCTGATGCGTTCCGACCTTGTACAACCAGAGCGGACGCTTCTGGATGATGTGACCGAACAGCGTGAGGCCAAGCGTTTTCGACGATCCACTACGGATCCATTCGGAGAGCTTGTCGAAGATGTGCTTATCATGCGGATGCTGTACCTTCACCAGGATGTCCACAATGCGCACCGACGACGTTTGACCGAAGTATTCCATCATGTTGTATGCCAGCCACGACTCTTTCGCTGGAACGAAAGGAATGTCGCGAAAGATGTAAAGCTGCTACTAGTTTTTGTTCAGTTGTAAGTAAAAGAACCTTCAACGGAGAACGGGATGCAAACCAGATACGTTTTGGAAAAATTCAGGTCTAAATACAAAACTATTTCCTTGCATCATCGATGCAAGCAGGATCTGTTCACTTAATATCGTCGGTCTGAGCGATGCATGCTGTCCGTGTTAGTGTGAGAATATCAATTTACTGGATCGTGAGCATATATTTTGTAGATTCGCCAAGTGCACACTTGCATGTGTGACAAGAAGGGTGGACATTTTGTTCATCGAGTGTAATATAGGAAAACTCAAGTTGAGCATAAGTGATGAGAAATTGGAACTACTACCATTTCAGGATGTTATTTCAGGACCTGTTTTCAAGGACGGTAGTAACACCGTAATGGAACAGACCAAATAAATATTGGGTCATGGTGAATGTTCCAATGCAGAATTTAGTTTATATAATTTAACTTACTTGAAGTAAACATCTCCTGAAACTTTCGTTTCACTTCATCGACCCGCTCCAGGTTGTTCGACTCGAGGTCATCGAACAGCTTGCCCACGTCCATCCTTACGAGTGGTCTTATTTGCCGCGTCGGAGGCTCGACCCCAAGATTACGTACGTTCTATGCCCAATATTTCTTTTTTTTTCTCCTCGTCACACCTAAGTTGCCGACGTTTTTTAGACGGCTCCGGATTGATTGCTGTTCCGTGGGTTTTGATGACCCTATTTTAGGCAGTTCTCCTTAACGAGAGGATATAAGTTTTGGTCTGGTTGCTCTGCTGCACCGGCAACATAGAATAACTCAACAGCGGATACGTTACGACTGAAAGCGTTTTTTCTCTAACAGCACTGTCGTACGTGTCGTCTTCGTCGCCGTCGTTGTCGTTGCTGTGGATGATGATAATGGTTACTCGCAGTGGGCAGCCGTGGCCGTATTATCATACTTTATTAGCACAGGCGTCTACTCATGCTTAAAAAAACTCTATCATCATGCGGATCGCACGACAGGTCACACGCACTGCCGGCCGATGCGAGCTAGACGGAGCACTACCTTTCTGAACTGATCATTGGCCATCAATCAGTAGAACAATGTGGTTAGTCGTGTTACTTTTTGATTATGTTTTTCGATTCTTGAACACTTTCTTTAAGCTTCGTTAGTCCCGACGTCGACCCCGGATTGCACTATTGCTTAGCACACGAACGATATCAACTATAAGTGTTCACTGTATGCTTCGGCCCGGATCGTAATACAAGCAGACTAGGCAGTGCTGATGCAAATCAAATTCGAATATCCCTTCTCTGGTCCAATACTATTTCCATGTTCACAGTTTTTTTACTTTTCCTGCCGTGCTATGAATCCATTCCAGTTCATGCTCCGAATCACTCGTGCACACGCACGCACGCATGCCAAAGTGCACAATACACTTTTGACGTTTTGATCATATATGCACGGAGCCATCAGTTTACTATGGTTGCAATCGGCACGAATCACGGTACGCAGCTAGTCGAGGCTAAGTACTTCATGTTTTCCGCAGCCTCGGATTGTACAAAGAAATTTAGGAACACATGGTAAACAAAGATCGACGACGATAAAACATTCGCGAACTTTGACGATTGACAGCTGATCACTTTGTAGAGGCTATATTTTCCACTGGGATACCTGAAGACAGTAGGCGCAACTACAGTGACAGTACAGTTGTCAGATCTGCCGGTCAAAGTGAAAGGATATCTGGAATGCAGTTTTTAAAGGGGACGATACCTTCCGGAATTGAACAAATTATTTGTAACCTTCCTGTAAATAGACATGCCATAGCCCCAATATCCCAAAATGATAGTTGCCAACCAATAGTATAGAAATTACCGCCATTTTTGGCATTCTAAGAGACCAAATGTTTCGCAATCAAATTACCAATGAAGCGCAATAGTTTTTTATTCGCTCCAAGTTAAATTTGCTAAAGGTAATACGTTAATAATACAATTACATCCATCGCAGTTGCTGTGAAGAAACAGGTAATAATTCGACACAATGGGTGGGAACATTTGTAGCAATGAAGTGGTTTCAAAATATTTTCCGTTTATCGACGTTTCAGGCGACGGTAATGCGGCAGAGCGAACTGCATATTACTTAACTAAAGTACTTCGTACTCGTAGTGCAACACAGTATAGTTTGGTGTAATTGAGAGAATATGACAACCTTTTTGTTCGGAATGCATGCTTTATTGCGAATATCGGTTGAATTAGGTAATTCTTTGTCCTTTTTTATGTTACAAAATGTGATGCTTAGCGAGATTTTCTGATCTGAAATGTCTCCGAAGAATGTACAATTTTCAGGCTGTAAGGGTTCACTAGGTTCACGATTAGTAGTATGTCGTTCATAAACTAATTACTTTAACCCGAGTACTCACTAAGATAAATCTGGGTCGACCTTAATTGGCATCTCGCTACCATTCGCATGATCCGCAAGATCCAGAACAGCAGCCGGATCGAATGACGACAAGGACTCCTCATTCTCTACTTGTACCAGGCTAGATTGATCCGCATGTACCGACTGTTGATGATAGTTTACATCTCGCGGGCGCATGAAAACACGCGGGCAGAATGCACATTTGTACGGTGCGTTCGTCATGGCGACCGAGTCGTCTGAGTGGTAGCGAATTTTGTGCAAAGCCATGTCTCGATACCGATCGTACATCGCGTCACATTCGCCGCACGGGAAGCGCAACTGCTGCTTGTGAATGCGTAGATGTGAGTTAAGGTTCGGTTTGTGCAAAAATGCTTTTGGGCAGAAGTTGCACTGGTGAATCGCTTTACGGCCCCACTTCTTCCGCCGCCTCCGGATACACTGTTCACAATGGTGTGACCGTACGCTCGGATGCGTATCCACGTGCTCCTTCCAATCTTCGCGATTCTTGAAGATACCGCTGCAGATGGTGCAGTGGCATAGTTTCATCGGTTTCACTTCGACTTCCCCTTCCATCGTTGGGTGAGCTCGTAGAATGTGCCGATGGCACGTCCGGTATTTATCGTACAGGTCGCCGCATACCTTGCAGAGATAATCTTTTCTGTTGCCCTTTTTACCTATCGCAGGTGATGCATCGAGATCATTTTCCAGAGCCTTGGCTCGATCGCGAGCGTGCACCATGAGATGATGGCAAGATCGATCCTGCTTGCGAAGGAAAATCCGCGGACAGTAGTCGCAACTGTATCGATCGGCTATCAAGGGCCCATTTTCACCATGGTAGCGTGTTTTATGGTCTTCCAGAAGACCGTAACGCATGAACTGTACGCCACATTCGTCACACCGGAAGGGCAGCTCGCCGGTGTGATATAGTGAGTGCTTTCGAAGCGCGGTACGTGATTTGAACATTTTCGAACAAAGCCCACACGGATGGAGCGTGATTCCTATCTTGGTTCGTCGCCGCGGCGACACGCTCGAAAAGTCCTGCTGGAAGGACGAGCTGGTTGTTTCTTCGCCTTCGCCAGCGAATAAAGATTCCTTGGAGTGTGTAGTGTGTGGTTTTTCAAACTCCATGCAATCGTACGTATCGAGTTGCCATTGATAATCGGAAATAACATGAAGTGGCAGGGGTTGGAGAACCACAACCAGTTTCTTAATCGATTCGATAACTTCTGCCTCAACAGAGGTAACACTTTGCACATCAGAAATATCAAAAGTTCCTTCTTGCAGCAAGCTGCTGCTACTCTCATCCACCTCCAAGAGGCTTTCGTTCGCAGTAACCTCGCTGTCCGTGTCGTAACCTTCCGGTAAGACTTCTCCCCTCTTGATGTGTGCTATCTTTTCGTGCACTTTTTTGTACCGCTCCATTACAAACATGCGCGGGCAAAAGCGACACTTGAAGGTGCCGTTGTATTTTTCCGCTTCGTTCGGATGCTTGCGTGACCTGTGCGTACGCAAGTACCCATCACGGCTAAAGATAGCTGGGCACATCTCGCACGGGTACCTCTTCGTACCCAGATGCGTAGGGATATGCTCGTTCATCGTCCACTTCCGGGTGAACGTTTTTGGGCAGTACGGGCACCTAAACTCCTTCTCCTCGTGCTCCGCTGTCGGAGATTCCGACTGAAGCTGTTCCATCATCTGCTCTCCGCCGAATGGATGCTGATCGTCCAGGTGTTCCGCGTACATATCTTCCGTGTCGAAGTGCATGGCACAGGAGTAGCAATAGAGCAGATTATTTTCGGGTTCCATCATCCCGGACGCCAGGTTTGACCGGCAAAGATCGTTCGAGTCCGGTTCCTCTTCCTTGATTACCATCACCGGCTCATGCACGTTGGGTGGAAGCAGCTCCGGATCAGTTAGTCCCTCTGTATCGGCCGGAGGGCAATCCTCCAGAAGCTCCGGAAGTCCACTGGTGTCCGCATCGTCATAGGATGGTACAATATTTGAATGCATCTGTTTGATGTGACTGGATCGATCGCACTCGCGCAAAAATGCCCGCGTGCAGTACAAACAGGAAATTATACTGTCGTTGGTGGCTTCGCCACAAATAGCATTAGGGCCGTGGTAGCGTTTTTTATGAACGTTGAGATAGGCCGTACTGTAAAAACGACAGTTGCATATATCACAAGCGTACGGTAGTTGGCCATCGTGATTAAGTAGATGCATGCGTAAAGAGTACCGATATTTAAACGTTCTCGAGCATTGGGTGCAGGAGAACGGGGCTTGGTCTTGTACTTGGCTTTCGGCAGTCACAATTTTTATGTGTTCTTTCTTCTCGTGGACGGTTCGCCGTCGGTGCGTGGTAAAAACTCGTGGACAGTATCGACAGCGGATCAGCCGATCTTTTGTGCTGTGTGCGCGCAAATGCTGTACGTAGTACATTCTGCGAGTAAATTTCCGGGGGCAATACTCACAAGAAATCGGTTTCTCTTTTGCCATTTTTGTGGAAAGGGTCGCAGTGACAGTGGATGTGCTAGGTTCGGGTTTATCATTTGCAACTTTCGTCTTCTCCGGGATCGCCGGAGACCCATTTGCTACCTTGGTTGGCTGCAACAAATCCCGGTGCTTCCACATATGCTGATCAAAATACATTTTCCGAGTGAAGTTTCGCGGGCAGAATGGACACTGATGCATCGTTGCGTCTCCCGGGGCTATGGATTGTTTGGTAATTTTTTTTCCCTTTCGAAATATAACACCAACTTTTTTTATATTGGGTTTCTCGTCCTTTTGAGGCGCGTCATTTGTTGCCTCGGGGGGCGCCTCTTTTTTCATATGCTTCTGCAGGCTGCGCACCAGAGCGTCATACTTTAGACAGCGTTTGCGAAAGCACTGAAATTCCTCCATCGTCAGCGAACACATCCAGCAGATCCCGCTGGGATAGTAATCTTCCCTTGTCAGTTTTATGCCGATACATTCGTATAGTCGGTCACACAGTTCGCCATTCGGAGAGCTCGGGGTGGCCGGAAAGAGAGGCTCAATTTCGGTTTCCGAAAAGCAAAACCGGCAGTACGATTCGGGGTTTTCATTGGGGCTAAAACCATACAGGAATACCGTTTAAGGAAATGGAACGGGGATCGAAGGAGATGCTTCTCGGATACTCACACATCCACTGGGTCATCGTCGACCTCCGGCTCGGGTTCTGGTTCTGTGTCCATAGTGGTATCGGCAGATTATTGCAACACCGTACAGATACTCACCACAGCTACCAATTTATGTATGCAGGCAAGATTATACGTTTTTCGAGGTTTCGGGTGGCGCACAAAACGAAGGCCTCGATTTTTAGCACACCAACCTCATATTTCTCCTACTCTAGGCGATCCACAATGTTTGCCGGTCACGACACAGGCCGAATTATTATCGTGAAACTGAGGGATAGAATACCGCTTATCGATGCATTTTGGTTGCAACTTTCACCTGAGAGAGGCCAATGGTAGAAAATCCTTACATCGCCCTCAATAGTTTCCTCTCACTCCTTGAGTAGCATTTTATTTCTTTTTCGAGACGCTGTCACGCAGCATCTTTTGCTCGCTATGCGAACTGTCATCTATCCTTTCTTGTATTGGTGTACCTTTGCGTAGGACATCTTTCACCAGTAATGTCAAAACAGATCGATGCGGTTTACAGATTATGCCATGAAAACAGTTTGCGCGGTAAAGTAGATTTTTTATTCCCCCAACAAAGTCCCCACATTTGGAACACGCATCATGGGGCAGCAGTCCACCCGATTGTTTTCCGCTGAACCTCGGCACCGTCTGCAGCAGTCGCCAATCGATTTATGTCCTTGTGACGCTCCCGGCTGACGCACTCTTCTATAATTTCGCCGTCGCCCTTGATAAGTCTCGATCGGCCCGTTTCCGGGTCTACCACCCGCCTGACAATCGACTGGCGTGCCTCGTACTCCTCCCTCGTCTCCGGAGCCCCTGCCTTCCGGTTCATGAGATCCAGTGGGACGCCGCAATCTAGTAAGGCATCATCCTGCCTATTGTCCTGTGGAATCATGCCCAGCGTTGATTTGGTTTGCTGAAGCTGTTTTTGACATGCCGCCCTACGCCGGTCTTCCTTTAACCGCCTCTTGGCTAGTTTCTTCTCTAGCCTTTCCTGCTTCCTTTTTGTTTTCTTCTCTTTGCGGAGGGCTTTCTTTTTGGCTTTCGCTTCCTTTTTCTCCTGTTTCAGAAGCTTCCGTTTGAGAATCTTTTTCTTGCGTTTACGTTCGGCGCTACTGTCGCTCGAGCTGCTGCTGCTGCTGCTGGTGCTGCTACTGCTACTAGACGAGGCTCCTCGTTTTCTCTTGGCGCCGCTCTTCCCATTGCTACTGGAACTGCTGGAACTGTTATCACTGTCGCTAGAGGTACCACTGTCCCTAGTGTCGCTGCTGGACGATGATGTCGAACTATCCCGTCTTGATTTCCCGCGCTTCTTACTCACTTTCATCGCGTGCGGTCGATGAAGATTGTTTACTTTTCGACCATAATGAAAGAACGTTTGACAGATGACTGTTTAGCGGTGGCTACGGGTTTGGAGGGGCTACGGGATGAACGAACCAGCAAGAGTGATGTGCCCGACAGGCGCTGCTTTTACTTTTACAAAACCTTATTTACAAAATTAAAGGAAAAAGTTTAAATGAGATGAGTAGTAAAAAATCCACCGGAAGAGGAAAAAAAAGTTTCAGAACGCTCCATCCGTGACAGTGAACTTTTCCGTACACTGCCGTGACCAGGATTCGAACCTGGGTTACTACGGCCACAACGTAGGGTCCTAACCACTAGACGATCACGGCTATTGAGCGTTGTTGGCGGACGAGCGAATTTAATTGCTTATAAATAAAACGAGCTTGACTTATGGTGACTGTTTTTCATATCTTTTGCCTCACTCTTTTGAAGCACCACACATTGCCCTTCGCACGGACGCCAGTTCTAGGCAGCCGGAATCGCTATTACTTGAACAAGTTTGTTTATTTATGGTTCTGGTTTAAGCAGGAAATATTTATTTAAAACATATGCTACCTGATTGAAGTGATTACTAATCTTGCACAAACGTGTCCATCTTACACGCTAAAGGAACAACTCTTTGGATATTGATTCGAAAATCATTGGTGTACTATATACGTCCACCAATTACTGTCTCATGTTATAGGGAGAGTAAATGTGCGATACCTCTAACTTAGTCCAAACTTATGTTTCATGTAATTATGTTCGAATTTCTTCCCGTGTACTCACTTACAAGCAAAAAAAGAAGCATTAGCTGTTCTCATCGTCGACCCTACTGGACGGATTTGACTTTCCACGAAGTTCGATGCATTTTCTACTAAAGCTTGCACTGGTCATTTATTTGGTGGTTACGGTTAGACGTTGAAGAGCCGGGATTGAACTAGAATAACACCGTTGCACGAAAAGCATATTTCACGTATCGATAGGCTAATGCCATTGCAACTAATGTGCCTAATGCGACGCTACGGCATGATTTGTGGTGATAACAACGGAATGGTTCGTTCGAAAACGAAACGATACTTTTACGCCCTTACGGAACTATTATGAGATGATGATTTCGAATGTTCGAGTATAACACTAGTTGGTCGTATCAAAAAATTCAATATATCCGATCTGCAAAGATACGTCCGTCATCTTGGCAATTTACGTGCATTTAGTACGTTCTAATCGGCAGTGGGGATGGTGCACGTTCCATATTAACGGAACGTGGGGCTGAGACTGCGATCATAGTCGCCTCCTCGCGTGGCAGAGGTTGTCGGCGGGAGGCTCATCGAAACAGCACTGTCTAGCCTGCAAGTAAAAAAAGATCGGTAATTTGAAGCGTTTTTTCAAAGAATGGCCAGAGGATTCTTATCCGAGTGCAACTCTTCTACTTACCGTCGAGCTTCGCTCTCCAGTAGACCCGTATCTAGCGGATCCTGGGCCACGTTGCGCAGCGAGTCCCCGATGGTCTGGCGCAGCTGTTGCATCTCCCGTCCTGCGCGCGAACTGCGCAGTATGTATTGCTGGCGTCTTTTCGCTTCCTGTGCTAACTGATCCCGCAGCATCGAGATTTGGTTCTCCAGTCGGGTTACCTGCTGCCGGTGCGACTGTTCGCGCGCATCCAGCAGACGCTCCGCTTGCACCTGAGCACTTCGATACCGCTCCACGTCACCGATGCCGCCACCAAGACTGCTGATACTCTTGCTCGGCGACTCCAGCAGCTTCGCCTTGGAGCGGGCCAGTTCGGCCTCCTTTTCGGCCAGCATCGTTTCGAGGCGGCGAATCTTCATGCGCAGGTCGCGACTTTCCTGCTCAATCTTAGTGTGGTCCATGCCGCAACCGGAACGGGCTCCTGTTCCGAGCTCGTAGGAGCCAGACTCGTACCGATTGGAGTCATACTCCCCGGAGGCCTTCTTTTCGGCCCTATCGTATTTTCCGCCGAAACCCACCAGGCTTCGCTTTTCGTTTTCCAGCGTGCGTATCTTCTCGCTGAGCGCTTCCACCTTGTTGCGCAGTTCCGTGCGCTCGCGCTGCGAGTTAACCAGCTGCCGGGTAAGCTCCTGGTCACTTCCTCCACCTGCGCCACCACCAGCACCACCAGTAGCGGCGAGTTGCTCACTCGTTTCCTGGTTCCACTTCGCCAGCCGCAGCTGACTTTCGAGGGTGGATTTCTGCACCTCGCACTCAGCCAGCTGTTCCTGGAGGCGCGTGGTGCCATCCTGGGCGGACTGCTGATTTCGCCGCAGCTCGTTGATCGTGTGCTGGGATGCGTCCAACCGTTCCGTCAAAACACGCCGCTCGTTTTCACTGTTCGTTAGAGATTTTTGGATCTGCTTCAGCTTGTCCTGTCCCAGCGCGAACGTGTGGCCCTGGTCGGCATTGTGCCGCTGCAAGCCGGCTATCTCGCCGCGCAACTCCGTCTCCGTGATGGCGGAGGCCTGCAGGCGCTCCTTAAGCTGGTCGACCGTGCTCTTCAGCGCGACACAACGGTCCTCCAGTTGTGCCAGCGAGCGCTGTTGGTTTTCTAGCCGCTCCTGCTGGTTGCGGATCGTGCAGTCGCGCTCTTGCATGGCCATTTGAAGCCGCTGTATGTCACCCTCCAGCGCGACTCGCTGCAGGTCCAGCTTGGAGGCACGTCCCTCGGTGCGTGACAGCTCGTCCTGCAGATGGCGTTTATCCGACTCGAGTCTTGCACCGGTTTGACGACACTTGTCGAGTCGCTCCTCCAGATGCCCCTTTTCTTCGCTGGTGCTACCGAGTGATTGCTCCAGCTGGGCAGCCTTCTCTCGCACCGCGGTCAGTTCGTCCGACTTCTGCCGCAGCGTTTCCTCCACCGACTGGAGCGTGCTTGCCTTCTGAGCCAGCCGAGCCTCTAGGTTGGTTTTGTCCTCGTGCACTGCCCGACTGTGCTGCTGCAGCTTGTTGATTTTCGTCTCGAGACGGAGCTGGGCGTCCCCGCCTTCCTGCAGCTGCTTCCGGGCGGTGCACAGTTGCACCTTGAAGTCATCCCGTTCGCGCTCGATGTGCGCGATCTGCTGCATCAGTGTGCGCACACCCTTGCGAACCATCTCCGGATCGACATCGATCAACACGTTCTCGCCGGAAAGGCTGCGCGTCTCGTGCGCACCGTGACCATGGTGGTGATGATGACTGTGATGATGATGAGGAAGGCAGTCCTCGCGCTCCGAACGACCTCCCCTTGCCGGACTGTACCGACGAGATGGGCTCATCAGCCGGTACGGCAGACTGACTGACCCGTCCATCTGAATTCCCGCGATTCGTCGCAGCGTGTGCCCGATCGAGCTGAGCTTGTTCTCCACCTCCTTTTTCTGGCACTCCAGTTGCACGAGTTGCTCGTCGAGCGCCCGAACCCGCCCTTCCGAACCGCCGAGCCGGGCCTTCAGCTCTTGTATCTGCTGCGTGGCATCGGCCAGACAGACCTCCAGATTGTGCTTTTGATCCTCAAGGCGCTTTTCGCGCCCGCGACCCTCCTCCATGCGAGCACACAGTTCTTGCTCACGCTGGTGGAATAGGTGCTCGTCCTGGTTCGCCTTGCAGCGCGCCCGACCCAGATCCTGTCGTGTCGCACACAGCGTCCCCTCCAGGTCGGCCATCTGCTTCCTGACCTGGTGCAGTTCCGCCAGCACACGCTCTTTCTCCTCGCACTCGTTCGTCAGGCGCGCCTGGAGCTCTTTCTCGGACGCGTCCTTCTGGCTTGTGTCCGTCTGGAACTTTTGGATGTCCGTCTGGGCCGTTGAAAGTTCCTGGCTCAGTTTGCCAACGTTCGTCTCCGTTTCCTTCAGGATCGTCTGCAGTCGCACCTTCTCCTGGTCCAGCGCGTTACGAGTTTCCTCGAGGGCTAATTTGTAAGATACGGTAAAGATCGTTTAGTGGTCGCTGGTGAGGTGGTGGAGGAAGTCGAACTTACATGAAATCTTGCCAAGGGCGTCCTCAATGGTACGTGCCTGCTGGCGGCGTTGCTCCTCTACCCGTTTCACATGGTCTCGCAACTCCTTGTTGCTGTTCGCGTACTTGTCCCTTTCGATGTTACTGTCTGCCAGGGTTCGCCTTGTGTCAGTCAAATCCTTCCTACTGACGTCTGTGTTGCTCTCAGCTAGAATGGATGTTACAAAGATTATGCACGATTTATTTCCCGTTTCAGTATTTGAAAGAAACCGAAATGGCGGATTGAAACTTACATTCTTTCAACTTTCGCTGCGTATCTTGCAACTGGTGGTTCAAAGCATCACTGCGGTCCTCCGACAGACGTAACTGGACCTTCAACTCTTCTGCGTCCTTCAGCAACATGTCCTTCTCTTCTCGTAGTGAGCCCGCAATTACCTCGAGCCGATTATGCTCTTCCTCCGCACGAATCCGTGCCTCCTCCGCCTTCGTGCGCATCTTTCCAATTTCATCCCGTAGGCACCCAACGGTAGTGCGATCCTTGTCCTGCCGAGCGGCCATCTCGCGCTTCAGACGCTCCCCATTTTCCAGCTCGTTCTTAAGCTCCCGGGCGGTCGCTTCTAGTTTCTCGATAACTGCCTGCTTGTCCCGGTGGGCGATCAGCAGCGCTTGCTGTTTCTCGTTTTCCGCCCGCAGGATCACCTCCTCGTGCTGCTGACTCAGCGCTTCCAGGTGCATCTGCAGGGACTCGAACTGTTCCTTTAGGTGCTGAATTTCCATGTCCTTCGCGCTTTCCAGCGCCTGCAGTGCCTGCTGGCTGCGTTTCTCGAGTGTCTGCCTAATCTGTTCTTTCTCTTCGTTCAGCTTTTTGATGTTTTCCTCACTGAACGTGCGCAAGCTAGACAGCTTTTGCAGAAACTCTGCCTCCTGGTTTGCGGCTGCATTTGTCAGCTGTATTTTGATGTCCTGTGCACGCCGTTCCGCGTTTTCAAGGTCCTTGTTGAGGCGTGCGATGAGGGCCTTGTGAGATTCTTGCTTGATTAGCAGGTCCTGATTTTCTCGCTCTAGGGCATCCTTCTTGGCTTCGGATTCTTCGAGCGATGTGTTGGTGTCGAAGAGGACTGCCTCCAACGATTCCTTCTCGCTTCTCAGTGAAGCGAGTTGTTCCTGAATACGAAAACGAATTAAAAATGTAGACTAAGTTATAAAACAGGCTTGGAGTGGCGCAGATTGTAGCAGCGTCGGTGGTGTAATGGTCAGCATAGTTGCCTTCCAAGCAGTTGATCCGGGTTCGATTCCCGGCCGACGCACGGAAATTTTTTTGCAAACCTTTCATCTTTACCTTTCTCGGCGTTCTTTCGCATCTTATCTTACCTGCAATCTTTGCAGTTCCTTTTCGTGTCCTTCAATCGTTACCGTCTTCTCCTCGCTTTCCTTCACCAGCTCCTCGAGGGACCGGTTCAGTCGACCGTTCATTTCATTCGATTGTTCAAGGCGTTGCCGCAAACGCATCACCTCCTCGCCAATGGTTTCCTTCTTGCGCGAAATCGCTGCCAGCTGGTTGCTCAAATCGTTCCGTTCGCGAGCCACACAGCTAAGCTCGGCTTCGATCTTATCCTTCTCCAATTCGAGACACTTCAGCCGTTCGCTGACGGCGAGCTTCATCGAGTCCAAATCCAGGCGCGCTTGCTCCGCACTGATCAGCTCCTTCTTTAGCGAAGCCAAATCGGCTCCCTGGTCGCACGACTGGGCGCGTAATTTTCCGCGCTCCTCGTCCAGCTGCGCCACGGTTGTCTTCAGCTGGCGAATTTCCTGATCCTGCTGTTCATTCGAGCATGTCCGTTTCTCAAGCGTTGAATGTAGCTCGTGCCGTTCACCCGTCACGCGATCCAGCTCGAATTCCAGCTCGATTTTCTGTTTCTCGAGCATGTTCAGCAGCCCGTCGGATTCAATGCGTTGCTGTTCTAGCAAATCGCGCGAGAGGTAAAGTTTGTTCAACTCCTCGCGTAGCGTAATGGTTTCCTCGCGCAGCCGACTGCAGCGTTCTTCTTCGGCTCTGGTGATGAAAGCAAAATGAGGAAGTGTAAAAAGGGGCGTTTGGTTAGGATTCGTTCCAAATCAGCAGCTCTGCGTCTCAGTCTCGTAGCCGTGATCGTCTAGTGGTTAGGACCCTACGTTGTGGCCGTAGTAACCCAGGTTCGAATCCTGGTCACGGCAGTGTACGGAAAAGTTCACTGTCACGGAGAGATTTGGGAAAAATATCTTTTTTGCTCGTTTTTCATGGCCAAACATTACCTCTAAAAAAATAATTGCTCTATTTTTTTGTGTACTGTGTTCGTAAAACTGATAACGATAGTGTACCACCTTGACACGGCTATCTTCAAGCATATACAAAGTGTTGATGTGTTTCGTAAATACATATCAGTATGACTTGGAATAGAAAGCAATGGAGGACTGTGTAATAGAATAAGAAATTTTTTTGTTTTGCCATTTTCCCTGTTTCTAAATAACACCACGTCATTGAGGTCCAGAGGTCATTGAGGAGAAAAAAATCCTACATGGTAGAAAAATCACATTGTTCTTTATATATGCGTTTGAACCAAGTATTTCCATGTGACCGTGTGGCCTAATGGAGAAGGCGTCGGACTTCGGATCCGAAGATTGCAGGTTCGAGTCCTGTCACGGTCGAAACTCGAAACCTTTTTTTTTTTCGGTCTGATATTTTTTATAAAACTTCATTCATTGTGTTTTTCTTACCTTAAATTCATTTCTTGAATGTCCTTATCCTTGTGTACGCGCTGCAACTCCAGCTCAATCATCTTTTTCTCTTCCTCCAGCGCGTCGTACATCTTCTGCAGCTTGCTGTTGACGTTCTGTAGTTTCTCATAGTCGGTGTTCAAACTATCAACCTGTGGATGGAAGCAAAACGTCAATCTTCTGACTGCATCGGCATCCATCGATTCTGCCTGTACGATAGATGCACATGCACACACACTTACGATGCAGTTTAGTTCCGCCTTGCCGCGCTCCACCGTGTGCTTATCCGAGCGCAGACCATCGAGCGTCTTCTGCAGACTGTCCCGCTCCTTGTACAGTTCCGAGAGCTGATGGTTGGCCGAATCGAGCTTCTCGGTCAGCTCGCCCACCTTGCCGGACAGTACGTCGCGTGTGTGCTCGCAGCTGTCGTACTGCTTCCGGGTTGCCTTCAGTGCATCGCCGTTCGTTTGCAGCTTCACCTGCAGGTCGTGTATCGCCAGCTGGTACTTGTGCAGGGCAGCCTGCACTGCCGAGATAGTGCCCTCGGCGAAGGCCTGCGAGGCCCTCAGTGCGCCGCCGGTGCGCTTCGGTGACCTGGGAGCAACTCCCGAGGGCGAAATGCCGGACACCGGCTGCGACAGGTGCAGGTGAGTATGCGGCGAGTGGCCGTCGATGGCCCCCAACTCGGCCGAAGTACTCGACTCCGCGTCCTGCACAACGGCGTGCGCAATGTCGCGCAGGGCGGCCTGCAGCCGCTCCACCTCGTCGTTCATACGGTGGGCCTGGGCGGCCTGGCTGTCGGCCTGCGTGTACCGGTCGTCCAGCAGCTTCAGCTCCTGTGCCATCTGCTGCAGCCGTTGGTCCCGCTGGCCGATCTCCTGCCGAGCCGTCTCGTACTGCACGCGCAGTTCCCCGAGCGCAGATTTCAGCTCCATGTTTTCGCGCTCGATGTGCATCTGTTGGGCCTCCTGATGTGGGCGTACGGAATCAACAAACCGATCAGCCATGCACGTATCGACACTAAGAAAACACACACACTTACCTCGAACTTGGACGATTGTTTCAGGTTGACGGAGACACCGCTGCAGGCTCCGGTGACCTCGCGGGCAGTGCCGGACAGTTCGAGATGCATCCGGCCCAGCTCCATCTTGGTCGTGGAACTCATCTCGTTGTACATGCGGCGCACTTGCACCACTTCCCGCCACATCTTCAGCAGGCGGGTGTGCTCGTTGTTATAATAGTCGTTGAATGCCTTTTAAATAGGATGGCGTATACAGCATTTCGTTTCAAAGATTGTGAATAACATTAGGGCTTATATTTTTTTCAGCTGGAAC
>JAOEFI010000003.1:31258251-31270394 GCA_034621735.1 Anopheles plumbeus
GTGTCCCTTATGGTTATCAATCTACCGGGCAGGCGGATCGTTTTTAAATAGGCATTACCATCCCGGCTGCTCAGTCAGTATAGGTTCGAACGCAGCTGCAGAGCATATTGTGGACGCGCGTGTCGGCACACGGCCCTTTTTGCGAAAGGTGCTCCTCGATAGCCAGCGAATTGCTGATTGCTACTCCAAAGTTACTCCCTCTACAGTGTGTGATGTCCCAGGCGGAAAGTTTGATGGTAGTTTTTTCCCCGTTCGTTGCCAAACGCCGTGCCAGTTAGTTGGGCGAGTGCTCTGGAACAGTGCGACCAAGTGAGCCATACCGGTGAAGTGAAGTCTAAACATTGGACATTGAACAACGGAAGTGCCCTCCTTCAGGACTACTATGCCCTCTGCAAGCAGGGACAAAATATTTGGCACGTGGAATCGCGCCGACAGCACCGGTAACGTGTACCTTTCGAACAACAACGCGGCGGACAGTTTGGCCAAGATGTTTTCCCGCACGGCTCCCTCGAGCCCCCGATGGACCCCGTACGGGTCGCGCCACAACTCGCCCCCGATGCCGAGCTCGCCACTGTCGTCCTCGCCGCCTCCGACGACAAGTCTGCGCCGGAACTACTCCAGCACGTTCACACTGATCCCCGAGGATCGAGCGATCGACACGGTATCGCCCTCGGTTGCGAACGGGGAAGGCACAAACGGCTCGGCCAAGCCGGTAGATGGCAGGCCAAAGCCGCGCATGTCCAGCGGACGCATTCTGCTGCGATTGGTGCTCTGGTGGCCGCTGCTTCTCGTTGCCATTGCCCAGCGCATGCTTGGGTTTTGCATGCAGCTCGCCTGGAAGCCGTTCCTGATGGCAGCGCCGGCCTTCTGGCTGTCCGCCTGTCTGTGGATGTTCTGGAAGCTGATTGCACTGCCGCTGGCCGGCCTCAAGTGGGCCCTCGTGACGCTGCACACGCCGGCGTACGAGCGCAACCGCAAGAAGCGCACGGTGCTGCTCAGTTGCGGCAGCACGATCCAAACGCTGCACCTCGCGCGAAACTTTTACAAATCCGGCGCACGGGTCGTAGTGTTCGAGTTCGAGGGTCTGTTCGCGCTGGCCCGCTTCTCGACGGCCGTCAGTAAGTTCTACACCATTCAGCGCCCCACGCCGGAAACGTCTAGCGAGTACATCGCCGCCTTGTGCGAGATCGTTGAGAAGGAGCAACCGACCCACTACATCCCGGTGTGCGCCACCAGCCCGGCCCACTATGACGCGTTGGCGAAGCCGCACCTGGAGCTCCGCGGGTGTTCCAGCTTCATCCCGGGTGCGCAGGAAACATCCGTCCTCGACGACATTCTGCAGGTGATGCGCAAATGCGAATCGAACGAAATCCTGCTACCGCCGCACCAAGTCGTCTCGTCGAAGGAGGAACTCCACCGGCTCTACGATAGCGGCTGGCTGACCGGCTTCCGGAACGTCATGATCGCCTCTGGAATGCTCGGGCTGCTCGAGCGCAGCAAGTACGTCCTGCCGAGCGTTCGCCGTGACCTAAAGCTGAACTACGAGGTAAGCGAGGCGCAGAAGTGGGTCGTCATTAGGGACGTGATCGGGTCGCACTACGTCACCTGTACGACGGTGAAGGATTCGGCGGTGATCGCCAACGTTACCTGCGCCATCCAGGCGGACACGCGCAGCCTCGTGCCGGAGGAGAACACCGCCATCGACCAGTGGCTGAAGGAGTTCTTCCGTCGCATCCGACTGCAGCGGCCGATCAATGGGCACATCAGTTTCCGGCTGGTCAAGTGCCAGTGCAGTGGCCAGATTCTCCCGCTGGGGATCCGCGTGGGCGTTTCGCTGCCGTACATCTGCTACACGGGCGTGCACTCGCGTGTACTCTGCAAGCCCTGTCCGCATTTCAGCCGACAGAATTCGGGCCCACTGGTACAGGAAGGTGGACGCTACTTGCTCCACGAGACGGTCTTTAACGCGCTGCGCAAGCCGAGTGTCGATGCGGTGCAGCAGTTGATCGGGACGGTGATCGACCAGCGGGAGGCGCTGTTCGTGTACTGGGACCCGCTCCCGTACTGTGCGTACTACCACTTCCAGCTGCCGTTCAACTCCGTCAAGCGGTTCCTCCACAAGCGGCAATCCTCGCGGACGTCGATGCCAGCGATGGCCGCACCAGTGCAGTGAGTGCCGTACGGCTGGCTGGATCGGGCTTAGCAACGTGGAAGGGCCGTACGCCGTGCCCCAGTGGACCTGGTGCTGTTCTTCGATTCCGGGCCCACTGGTGTAGGTGTCGTCGTCCATGTGAAGTCCAAAGTCAGGTCAGAGACAAAGTGAGAAGGGGAAAGAGCGAGCAACACGATCACGATGATAAGCACGTGTGCAGCGCTGCTGTACGGGATCGAAATCCTGGCCCCTGCCGGGAGCGTGTTCGTACACGGTGGCGGGATGTAGAATCTCGGGCGAAAACAAATAAAACCCTCCACCGTGCCGTGCAGCAGCAATCTGATGGTGCGAGGGCAAAACCTATCGAACCGGAACTTTCTGTCGAAGCGCTACGTGAGGCGAAGCACACACGGCCAAGTAGCAGCAGCATCAGAGTGGCAAGAGTGATTGGAACATACATACACGGAGAGAGAATCAATAGACTTTGATCACAATATGATGATGATGATGATGATGATGATGATGATGATGATGATGATGATGATGCTACGACGACACACGCGAGCGCGTGATACGCAAGGGAAGCGTTCGGGAACTGGCGGTTACAGTGGTAGTGCGCAGTGGAACAAGCAAAGGACGGGAAATCAGACTAAGGTCTGGACGAAAGAGCTTAAAATATTGATTTGCTCTAAAGCACGGGTGCATAAGTTATATTTAAGAGCGTAACTAAATTTTGATAACTGATTCTTTGAATACTTAACGCTCAGGCGATGATCAGAAGCAGTCGTTTCGAAACGATAGTTTAGCGACAAACGAATGCAGTAGAACATGGGAAAAACATGTATCTGAGATCCGGAGAGATATCTGTCGTTCACCTAGCATTTCCACTAAACCGTCCACAGTCGTACAGGAAAGCAGAAAACGCATTACTGGACGCGGCGTTTGCTCTCGCTTTTTTGGTTCCTCCCACATCCGAGTCCATGTTCGATTGCATTCAAACAAGTTAGTTAGAGTTCCATTCTGTTGCTGGGCAATGAAGAAGGACACGGGAAAGTTCCCTTAGGTGCATATACAAAACGAGAATCTGCAAAAAAAACCACCGTTGCTTATCGCAAAGGGTCTTAGGTCACGAGCTGTCTTGCAATTTGGCAGTTTTGATTGATTTTTTGTTTTGCTTTTGCTATTTCCGTTACTGTTCTGTGTCGATGAGCGATACTCTGTGCGGTTGTTTTTGTTTTCCAATAATTCTATTTTATATTTTGTTCGCTGTTACCTGATCTTTCTTCTGAGCAACAACGTGTGGCCGTTGCACAGTAGTATGCTTATCGGCTGTATGTTAGAGCATTCTTTTATATGTTTAGGGTTTAGGGTGATCATCAAACTGGCAATTGCTCAAGCATCATGTACATATAGAAATAAAAAAAAAGAAAATATGAACCTTCATGGGCGATAAGAGAAAACAGAGAGTGTGCGTGGTTTTTGTTTGCTCGTTACTTGCTGATTCAGGCTCTGACGCCATGCGGTATAGTGCCGGAGAGGAACGGCTCCGCGTTGGAGCTGTCATGAGAAATCCATCCATCAAAAAATAATCTGCATTCAGTCTTATGGCGGGGTCATTGATCGTGAGAAGCATAAAACCAGCTTATGCTTTGGAAAGAAAGAGAATCCATGCTTTGTTCGCACGCAGGATTAGATCGATCCTAGTACGGTTTTCCATTGTTACCGAATCTTTGGTCTGGGGTGATATTGCACTTACTCGAACACAGTCTTAGCTCCGAAATTACTTCATAGTTCTTCATGATTACATCGAGGACAAACTTTAGTTTGCCATGTTTTACATCGTTCGACTATTTACAACAGTTAGCATTTTGTTTGCAGAATGGCGCCAATTGAAACTAAAAAATAAAATAGCTTCAAATTAACATTAATACACATCTACACTGAACAAAACATATAAGATAATTTAAGCACATATACCTCTATTCCCTAAATCGATTCCCCATCTGTAATCCCCCTACTTGACTCCCTCCCACGTCCCATCACTCTCTCCTCGGCCTACTACCTATAACCGTTCGGCCATTTGCCGACCAATGATCTTTTCGCAGTAGCTCGTCTGATGGCGCTTTAGATCAAGAATGCGATCGAACACCTTGCCACAGTGGTTGCACCGGCGGTCCTTTTTGCGCATCTCGCGATGCACCCGGTACATGTGATTGCGGTGCACACTGCCGGAGGAGAAGGTTATCTTACATATACAGCACACGAAAGGCCGCTCGCCCGTATGGTAGCGCATGTGATCTTCGAGCGTGCGCTTGCTCTTGAACATTCGACTAGGTTCGGTACAGATCGGACAACGGTAGCTGCGTACGTTCTCGTGCACCGTCCGGATGTGATTCTGTTGAACGTATTTGGTTTTAAACTGCGCCAGACAGATATGACACTGAAAGGGACGTTCTGTGGTATGAATGACTAGGTGTGCCATCCACACGTCGCGCGAGTGAAACTTTTCTCCGCAGACCATGCACCGGTTCTCTTCCAGCGCTTGGGCAGTTGGCCCAGAGGATGCTGTCGATCGTCTAGTGCGGACCCTCGACGGCTCTCGCGTCGATACGGCGGCTGCGGCCGCCGTTACGGCTGCTACGGCCGCTTGGGCGTTAAAGAGCGCACTCATGCTAAACTTTGGTTCTAGCTCTTCATTGGGTTCATCGAAAGAATGTTCCTCCTTTGGGTGATACTGATCACTTGCCTGTTGCAGCTGCTGCTGTAGTTGGTGTTGATGATGCAGCTGCTGCAACTGGCCAAGGACATCGACCGGATCACAAATTTCATCCGCTGTCAACGTTCTGCTGCTGCTGCTCTCTCCGTCAGCGCCATCGGGAATAAAAATGTCACCAATTTCCACATTTTCTTGTTTGACAATTATTACTTCCGGTTCGATTTGTGGAAGAATCTTTGCACGTATAATCTTGTCGTATTCTCGGGCGCGTTTCCGAAAATGGTGAAACTCCTGCATCAGCTGCAAACAATTCTGACATGCTGCCGATGGGAAATCCACTTCGGGCTTCAACAACACGCCAATGCATTCCAAAGTAATCGTTATCAGCTCCAGATTCAGCGGTTCACAAGTGGAGGGATGAAAAATTGGTACCAGGCTGCTTTCCCGGAAACAAAAGCGACAGTACGTCCCTGGCCTATCATTCGGACTACGCGCGATGGTGGAAAAAAGCATATAACATGAATTTTAAATAATTTACAGCACTCGATGTAGGATGTTTGTTTTTTTCGCACTTACACATCATTGTAGATTTTTAAATCCATTCACGGGGTGGCTTTCTTAGTTTTTGGCGAAATATTGTACTCCACAGTAAAGCACGGAACATGTACGATTTTCTGGAGTAGTAATTGGATATCTGGTATTTGCAGTACAGCGGGGCAACGGTTTGTTTACATTATACATTGACAACCATTTTTTCCTCTTTGCTGTTCTTTCTCTACATACAGACTTTAGTCTGCTACTTTTGACTAGTTCAACAGATGTATACACTCGTAAACAGAATGGACTCGAGCCGTAGGAAACTAGACCCATAGAACATTTTATCTACCGAGATGCTGAACGAGGGATACGCTCTTCAAAGCTATAGTTTTGAACGTTTAAGTCACAACAATTGCAACAAATTAAATGTGGGAGTACAAACCGAAATGGTAGAGGCAAATGCAGCAAACTAAACTCTGCATTGGCCGTAGACAGTAACGCAGCCTGAAAAGGAGTACGCAGCCGTTCCGTTTGTCAGAACCAAGTGAAAACGTATAGCATATGCTTGAAACGGAATACGGAATATGTAATTCATTAAACCATGGTTCCGTATAGTTAGAGTTACACAAATGGACTTCAGCCCAGATTTGAGGAAATGCGTTTGTTAAACTCTGTATAATTCATCATTAGACTAGGTAACGACCAAAACCTCTTTTTCGCCACCATTACTAGGTTTGCCGATGGTTACCGTTAGCAACTGGGTTCAAAACAAAAACACCTGATGATCGCCGGCTTCGAGAAAACTGCACAACATTTTCATTAAAAATATTACATGAAAAAGCTTCTATAACGTAAACCTCAACGACCATAAGATGCACCTGGTATAAAAACAGCCACTCCAAACAAAACTCAAACATAAAGAAATTACTGCAAAGGAACTTTAACTTACCATTCATTTTGAAAATAATTCGAATGATGTGTGATCGGTGGCATTCAAAATCTTGGTCTGTTCTCATCACGTTCCAACCGACTGCAAGCATCTACATGTCTTTATTCGGCACTATAGACATTCAGACACGAACGAAAGGCACATTTTCACGGGTTCCAGACGAAATCGCACATCTTCAGGTCCATCAGCTGAAACACACAACATAAACAACCTCACAGCACAACCCGACTGTTGCTTCGTCTTTCAGCCCGGTGGGAAAAAGAGGGTCTGAAGAATGTAAACAAATAACTGACAGTTGTGTAGGATCATGTCGTTATCCAACCGGTTGTGCAGTAGATATTTTGCATCTACGAATAATCATGGAAATAAAACAAGGTGAGCATATCAAATCCAAAAACTGTTTTACATAAACTTTTGTTGTATCCGGATCACCTGAATCTATTTGGCCATCTTCAATCATTTGCCTAGATCGAAATGGAAAAGTGTCATCGGTTTGGAGGTGCATGCCCAGCTGGAGACAACATCGAAACTGTTTTCTGGAGCTCGATCGACGTTTGGAGCTGCCCCGAATAGTTGCGTATCTGTGTTCGATGCATCGATTCCAGGAACACTTCCTGTCTTGAATAAACGCGCTGTCGAGCTTGGTGTAAAAACGGCACTTGCTCTGGGGTGTGAAGTAAATGCTTTGTCTATGTTCGATCGCAAACATTACTTCTACGCCGACTTACCGACCGGCTATCAAATCACGCAACAACGAGCTCCACTGGCCCGACGCGGATCACTGTCCTTCCCGGTATTTGTGCCAGGAGTGACGAAGGTTCCTTACTATAAAACGGCCAAACTTCACCAGCTGCAGTTGGAACAGGACAGTGGCAAATCTCTGCACGATCCCATAGAAAGGAAAAGTTTGGTGGATCTCAACCGTGCCGGGGTGCCATTGATGGAGCTGGTGTTCGAACCAGATTTAGAAACTGGCGAAGAAGCGGCTGCATTAGTGAAGGAGTTAATATTGATACTTGTTAGGTTACGTAGCTGCTCGTGTAAGATGGAAGGTTGGTATAAGCAAGTGAGTTGTGCATTTGTATGTGCTTAAGATACCCCGAAAACATGTGCGTCGGTGGTGTAATGGTCAGCATAGTTGCCTTCCAAGCAGTTGATCCGGGTTCGATTCCCGGCCGACGCACTGAACTTTTTTTTGTTCGTCTCGTCGGTGACGGTTCTCTGCAAATGCTCATTTTTTACTTGTTCATAATTACTTTGAGGCATCCAGCATCTTTTAATAGCAAAATAGTGATATTAAAAAATATAGTTCCAATTCGATGACGTCATGGCTTCTTTTGTATGCGCCGAGAAGACGAAATGACATGCGTCTCAATAGCCGTGATCGTCTAGTGGTTAGGACCCTACGTTGTGGCCGTAGTAACCCAGGTTCGAATCCTGGTCACGGCAGTGTTCGAAAAGTTCACTGTCACGGATGAGACCGATTTTTTTTTTTTAGGTAACAAGTCTTTTTATTGCATTTCTGCTTTTATGGTTCTCTGGCCCAGCCATTTCTTTTGCAATTTTTGTCTTGTAGCTCTCTAGTATTGTGTTTCCCGTACAATAACGACCACCATCTAATTCCAGAGGGTGCCCTGCGAGTTGATGCAAATATATCGGTGCATTTAGAAAACACTCCCCTGGGAACGCGAACTGAGGTCAAAAATATTGGTTCCGTGCGTGCGGTAGCGCAGGCGGTCGATTATGAAATTCAACGTCAAATCAGCATCCTGGACGGTGGTGGCACTATTCACAACGAAACGCGGTCCTGGGACGCTGTTGGACGGACAACGATTGCGATGCGGGACAAAGAGGTGGTACAGGACTATCGGTTCATGCCGGAGCCAAACTTGCCTCCATTACATCTTAAGCTGCACGAGGGAACTGTGGCGGATGCAGAAGCTGACTTAATAGACGTCCCGGACATACGGCACTCGCTTCCGGAGCTGCCGGAAGAAACGCGCCAGAAAATCATAAACTCGCACCAACTGACTCCAATAATTGCCATTACACTTGTTGTAAGTAGGAACTGAAGGGAGAGATACTTAAGAAACAAATGTTGTTATGTTTTCCTTGCATTGCAGAACGACATTACACTACTCGACTACTTCCGTACCATGGTAGACGACCCAGATCGGGAACGTTCGCCGAAAGTGGTGGCCAACTTTCTTATCAACGAGCTGCTCACCGTGCTGAACCGTAACAATCTGGAACCGACCGAATGTGGTCTAACGTCGGCACAGCTGGCGAAAATCATCGACATGCTGAAGGAAAATCGCTTGAACGCCCATTACGCCCGACGCGTCCTGGAGGAACTGTTGGCCGGTGGCACCTCTGGTGATGTGCAAAAATGTCCAGCGGACATTGTTACCACAAACCATTGGTTCCTCATTACGGACGAGAACCAGATTCGGAAATGCTGCCAGGAAGCGATGGAACGTAATCCGAAGCTGGTGGAAAAGTATCGCAAAGGCAAGGAGAAGATGCTATACGCGTTGGCCGGAGAGATAGCGAGGGAGAGTGAACAGAAAGTCGACATGGCTCGAGCTATGGTGTTGCTAAAGCAGATGTTGAAGTAGCATGAGCAATATACTGTTTAAAAAGAAATGCAGCGTGTTATGGCTGTTTTAAAACACAACGTTGAGAAAAGCTGTGTACCACGTTACAGCCACCTTCGAACGTACAAGCGCAATGCATGTTAGGTTGTGGTGGGGGTACCGATATAGCACTGAACATCCGCCAGCAACGCAGTCAGGATGGCCGAGTGGTCTAAGGCGCTACGTTCAGGTCGTAGTCTTCTCTGAAGGCGTGGGTTCGAATCCCACTTCTGACAAACGATTTCTTTTTTTTTTTGCCTTCCCGACCCGTAAACATCAGGGCTGTCGAATCTCTGCAGCGATGTTTCAATTTACATGTCCCAGTTTTAGATCAATAGCATCAATAGCAATTGTTTCGAGCATTCAGCGGCACACGTTGCTACGTTACGCTAGCAGCTTTAGGACGCAGACGTAGATGAGAAACCTGTCAATACTTTTCGTTCGCTAAAAGTTCCGAACAAAAAAGTACACTCCATTATGTCATCTTCAGAATTATTCAATAGAACGAAAGTTTAATGTTGTGTACCGCATCGTAATGGATAATATTTTTCTCTATATTGCCTGGATCATCTCTAGTCCGATGTATTTATAAAATGCGGATTTAAACAGTGCCTCTGCCTTCGCCATACCGGCCACTGCACGCCGGCGAGAAAGAGCAGCCGGTAACGTGCACGGTTCGTAACGCTGGTGTGTGAAGCGTAGAACAAGAACATAATATGTACAACTCTGCTCCACCACACTTCATTTCCTCTCCGGTGCCGAATATTCATCGCAATCCTCAATCAAAGTATTAGTAGAGCAGCGGATCGCTGTGCTGGTATCAGGAGTCGCTGAGAATGTCCTTCAGGATGGAACTGGAACTTCGATTGGGGGCAAAGGTCGTGGTTTGCTGGAGCATCGTCGTTTCCGGGAGCAGGATCGGCTGTACGCCGGTGGTGCTGCTGGCAGTGGTGATGGTGGAGGTGACCAGATTGCTCGCAGCATTCGACGGCGCCTTCGGTGTTGCTTGGGTGACATGTGCCGGCCCACCAGAGAACGACTCGCCCGAGGTGCTGACCATATTCAATAGACTAGAGCTTGCGGTGGCCCTCGGGGCCGACTCTTTCTCCAGGAACTTCACAAACGCTTCCGTCAGCGATTCCTTGTTGTAGTTAGCTGAAACAGAAAGCAAAACACCACGGTGAGTCAGGTTACCCCCCGGGGACTTGTGGCGTTCAGTCCTTCCTTACCTGCCGCACCTCCTGGTCCGGTAGCACCACTACCGAGGATACTGTTTAACCATCCGCTGCCTCCGGCCGGACCGCGGTGCAGTCCCACCTTCGTGCACTCGGCCTGGTCCATCGTTAGGACGGAGGAAATCAGTTTCATGATCTGCTGCTTGTCGGTTGCGTTCGGTGCCACCGCGTACCCGATGATCAGATTCTTCACCAGTGTCTTCTCCACCTTGTCCGCCTGGCTGGCTTCCGTTTCCTGCAGCCGGTGCTCCAGGGCGGCATACTTCTCGTCCCGCTTTGTCACTGGAGAGGATGATTGAAGGAGAGAGAAAGACATAAAGAATAAGGAAGAGCCCGCACACGAACGTGTACGCGGGAAGGGGTTTTAGTATGTTGGCAGGGTTTTGTGAATGGTTTTACAGAACATAGAATTGAGGTGTTCCCTCTAAAAGCATTGATTATTAGTGTATGGTTAAAAGTGTCCAGCATCGCATGCATTTCTGTAGATTAGGACGTTGTTCTGCTTCCATCGGGAGGAAACAGTATTATGAAACCATCCTTAAGTGCACACACGCAAAATGCAGATCTAAAGTACGGTTGCATTCAATGGTGGGCTCTTATTTTATGCTCTGTTTTATCCACCGGTTTATCTCCACTCGTCCTAAACACGCAGTTTCACATGCACACACATGCACACCTCGGTGTCCTCGGGCGGGCGGTGGTCGGCGTTTTCCGCGGTTTTCATTTTTCCGCCACAGTGGTGGTCACCCGTACCGACGGGTAGAGTATAACACAAGTACTGATTGTCGCTAGGGCAGCGCGCCGAATCGAGTCCGGCGATGTCCATCCTTAAAATCACACCAGTACCTGATGTAATACTCACCCCGGCGGAAGGAAGCATTCACGATTAGTGGACGAACGTGCGGGTGGTAGGAGCGAGGGGCGGGAAAACAACTCCACAACTTCCCAACAACAACAACAACAACAACAACAGCATGCCATTTCAACAAACGCACACGCGGCGCGACGAAGGCTACCGATCTCCTTTTTTCGAGTGATTTTCACTCGCCCGGACATTCTCTAGTGAGAATCCACTCGCGCTCACTCGACGGGGTAATTTCGAACTACGATCGACGCATTTTTTCACTACTAAACGCGGTGAATGTGAGATGAGATGAGAAAGTCACACAGGATTTAAAATTGCGGCAGCAAAAAAAGAAGAAAAAAGGCGGAGACGGGAAAGGATGCAGCTTTTGATGGACGCTAAACGGCCGAGGCTGAGCTTTCAGCAAGGACACGCTTTCTAGGGACATTCACAATCGCACATACAACGATCAGCACACAGCAGGGAAACAAAAGGTAACATTTAACACACAGGCAAACACACACACACACACACAATAGATGCAATAGTAAAATGGAAATGTTTACAAAACTCTATTACACAGGTACACAGTTGAGCGACATCATTAACAAAAAAAAAATACTATAACGAAATCAGAAGAAAATGAAAAGGAAAAACACAGCAAAATGCAGCAATCAGCAACAACGGCGGCGCAGCGACATCAAGCAATAGAATTAAAAAAAAAACAACAAGTGTACAGCACGGGGTATGATGAGCGAAGCATGGACAGGGTAATCCCAATTTGTAACGTGTGTTCCGGTGAAAACTGGCGCGCACCGGGAAGAGCGCACCACCGTTCCACTGCAAACAGTGACACACCATTACAATGTGAGATTGCCTCCCATCCATGCCAGAGGGTTTTTTGGGCGTTGGATGTGTTGTAGGACTCCTTTTAGGAATTTTGTTTCCGTTCGCGCCGAGCACACACAGAGCGACAGAGCGATCGTTTTCGTTTGAAGTAAGTCGAACGGCCACGCGTTTGGCCACACATGAAACACACGCGTGTTTTTCCGTTTAGCGTATACTATTGCTTCT
>JAOEFI010000003.1:31285747-31296548 GCA_034621735.1 Anopheles plumbeus
TTTCCCGGGGTGGTTTCATTTTCTCTCACCCATCCCCGTGCCTTCGGCTTTTTCCTCTTTCTCCTGCCGGCCTCACTATACCGGACCATTGCGCAAACTTTTCGCCGGAAACCGGACGATGGGTGAGCTGGTGCGGCATGGTGTGCTTTAGTTGTCCTTCCGGTACGTTGTGTGCCAAGGCAGCCGCCAGGGATGGAAACTACGATCACGTGTATGGTCGTTTAAACAGTTCAGATTATCTGCTAGTACACCGCGATGGCCACTGGCACATCTCGAACGAATCTAGACTTTTGCCGTCTGCTCCGTTTAGAACAGTTTTTAGAACAACACTCCGGATCCTAACCTCAACCAACGAACGTCAGTGCCTACTATGAGCGGACTGGGTTGTGGTAGCAGGCACCGTTTGTCAGACCACCGTACGCGAGCACGCTCGCGAAGCTACTAGCAAGCTGCTGCGTTGCCGTCTCGGGTCGAAGTGCCTACTAAGCTTATTTTGTCTCGCCCTGTCTCCTTCCCTCTAACGCACCGCCACCACCAGAGAGAAGGCGGTATCGCGGACACAACGACGACGTGTTTCGCGGGGGAACAACACAACCGTGCGGCCGCCCTGCTGTTGTGGGGACACACGAACACACGAACGTCGCGGGGTCGCGCTGGAACTGTCGCACACAGTTGTTTGAGAATCGCACACTCAAAAAGTTCTCCTCGCTCCTCCGCTCCGCGCGCACAATAAGTCATACCACAAAATGTACAATTGTGTTCTGATAAAAAGCCTCCACGAGTAGGTTAGTTTTTTCTTTTATCGTTTGTCGCTTTTTTTCCCCGTAAATTATTTTCCTCCTTCCGTTTCGGCGGAGAAGCTCAGCCGCACCGATGCGCGCGGTCACACGTCATTACTATCTCACCAGTAATCACCAACACCACATACCGTTCCTCGTCCACCGGTGGTGGTAGGCGGATCCGCTATGTTTTTTTGTTAGCTTCCTCCTGCTATCATCATCACTAAATGACGGCCGCGTATGCGCGCGCACACTCATCAACTGACGGTACCGATCGCGAGGCAACTTTGTCCAACTTCGCCTAGAGTTGGCTTGAGTGCAGGGGCAAATCTTTGCCATTTAGGTCGCAAGCCAGGATCAAGGATTCCGTTTGCACTTTTGCACCGATCACTCACGCTGCGCGGCGACACGTGGCGGCAGATAACGGCCGCGGCTTTTCGCCGCCCGACAGGTATTGCACCTCGAACGCTCGGACGAGGACTCAAGTAAGCGTTGCGGCTTAGGCCGGGTTATATATGGGGAGTCGCGCCGACGCCACCTCGCGATAGCGCGAGAGTGAGACGGTGGGTGCAACCTGTGTGACTCTTCTTGCTGGGTCCCTGTGCGGTTCAGCGTCGTGTTAGCTAGCCAGCAGGGCGAAACACACACCGGGGAAAAAAGCGCGATCTCGTGTCCTCTCTGGCTCTGCGGGGAGGAAGCGAACTTATGCGGAGCTGTGTGCGTGCTCCGTCCGGTAAGACACGGCGAAGATGATGCGCAAACATATAACCGCAAGGCGGTTCTCGCCCGTCCAACAGGATCAAAAGGCGCGCGCGTGGCGGGGGAACGAGCTGACGAAGAACTACGGTCGAGCGACGTTATGTATTTTATTTGTGGTTCGTTTGGAAATAAGTGGTGTTGCATGCAAACGTGCCCGGTAACATATCCGCCGGAGAAGAAGCTTCCTCCCACCGTCTGAAAGCAAAACCAGCATGAGTTCTCGTCGGGAAAACTGCTCCTGGTGGACGATGGATGGGCGGGAAAAACATCGCTTGAAATTTAGAACACGCAAAAACGCGAACTATCGCAAGTAAATCGAATCGGGAACAGCATACATATCAACCGAGAAACTCGTTCTACCTTTCCTCTACGCTAACTTCCGAGTGAAGCGACGTGTGAGTGTTTTATAAAGTTTTTCGAAATTAAATTCCATCCACTCACATCCACACCGAACGGGGCGATAACTATACACAGTGACACATCCGGCCGGAGTGTTGTAGATAAAGTTCACCTTTTTTCACCATATAGTTCCAGGAGTCTCCCGCATATCTCGCGGCCGTTTTATTTATTCACACCACTTCCTTCGCCAGCCAGCCAGCGAGTCAACCCTCTTTGCGACAGGCCCGCTGGTGGACGGCGCAACGGTGTCGCCCTTCGGCGTGTCGTCCAATTCGTGCCGGGTGGACTGTATTTTTTTTCCATCGTAAGGAAATGAGTAACTCTCCGTGTGAGAGAAAGCTAAAGCCGCGACGCCGCGTGTAATCTTCCAGCATCGACTGCTCCCACACCGCTGGCCAACTTGTTCAAACAGTACATGTTTCATGCGTACACCGCGGCCACCGAGGGACGGTACGTTTTCTAGCGCGGGACAAGGTGCGATCGTGTACGAATTTGTCAAGGGGAAACAAGCTCGAAAACAACGCATCCTGACCGAGTGGCCTATCGCTGCGATAAAGATCAGGAATCGGTAGAATAATCCTGTAAACGATACGGAATCAACGAAAGCTCATAAACGTATTTCGTTAAAGTGTTTTCATTCGGGATAAAACACCTAACGAAAGTGTCATGTTTTTTACTTCAAAACTTGATGATGCTGTTAACGAACATGTATGAAACATAACATCTCGCACCGTCCCCTGGCTTACTTTCATATTTCGAACGAACCAAACAAAACACGCACGTTTGACACAATGGAGGGCTGCTGTTGAAACGGGATCGCCAAAGGTGTTCGACAAAACGGTTCGCCGGCGCTGGGACTCGGATAGTCAACTCGGCGAGTAGAGATAAAAACTAGAACGAAAGCACACTGTTTGAACAAATGGTCCAGGGGCGGGAACAGAATAAACTCAAACCACTTCCAGTCTGTCGCTGCTGCGGATAAATAGAGGCAGCATTCCTTGGCAGCAAAACGTGGCCTCTTATTCTCTCGTCAGTGCTACAAGATTCCCGACCGCGTTGGCCAACGCAATAAATGTAAGCGGAGGTATTGGTTGGTATTGGAAATCTACGCATAAAACAGCAAATCGGAAGTTCGAATTCCTGAAATTGACGCGGGTAAGGAACGGTTTGCTACAGGTGATAAACGAATCAAAAAATATATGTTGTGAAAATACGATACGCTCCTATACAAAAATCGCAGACAAATACGCATGCCAACGACACTGCGTACGTTACTTTGGTATATTCCGTGCTATATTGCACCCTAGTGGAATGATGAATCACGCACGCCAAAGGTAAACCGCAGCTTTATGGTTTGTTATTGCGGACACAATTATTTTTCTCGAACAACTTCATGACGACAGCATTAGAGAGCTTTGGTAGTAGCATAGAGGGTATTTTTTTTTTAGCGAGAATATGATTCCCTTCTATGAAAAGTTGAGTTGAACAATATTTCATCACTTCAAATATAAATAGGATACTTTTTTTAGGAACTGAACCCTTCTAGAGTGATTCTGCAGAGAAACAGTTAAACTTGAAAGGATGCGTTGCAAATTCGAAGGCAACCTTTTTTTTGCTGGACCCCAACACTACTACATTCAAGGAAACTGGGAGAAAAACTGGACACATAACCGAACCGTCAATATTTTACGACTTTTGCAAAAAAGGGGTTCTATGGTTCACTGCTGTTCTTACCTGCCATGCGAGACTTCAATGCTTAAAGGTTCGAGCTTTTAATGGGTACAATTTTGTTATGTTTTTCTAGAAAATGAAAGCAAAGAGGGATGCCGTTTTACCTCCGTATTGGAAGTCTGCTTCCAAAGTTTCATTTCACCAGGAATTTGGTTGACGATTGTTAACAGCATTTTGAAAAGGGGAAAAGAGACACTTTCGAGGATATGTTTAACATAAACCTAAACCTAAAAAAAAAACATTACATGAGATATGATTACAAGTAGCATTAAAATAAAAAACAAACATTTCTTTCTACTTTATGATAATTTAATATGTAAGTCACATTGAACGTGCTCTGCGGTCATGCACATTTCTACGTATTTGAGGGAGCAGCTTTGCACACCTTAACTCACAACACACACACACACACCCTACCCCGCACACCCATCACTTTACTCCGGTTGCATATTCTCAACATCTGAACATCGGATCGTGTCTCCGGTTCAGGTGCCCCCGGTCGCGCAGAACCGACCACACTTGATCCCCCATAATCTCCATCCTCTCCCCCCCCCCCCTCCTGGCACCGCGGAGGCAGAGAAGAGTAAACAAAACGCCTCGTCCCGTGACAGCTACGAAAGATAAATGGTGTATTAGCTAAATGGGAAACTAATCACCTTGCGACGTTGCTGACCGGCGCGTCCGATCCGTTCGCTGTGGATGGATTGGTTGCGAAATCGAGCCACGGCCGTTTGCAAAAAGAATAGAAAAGAGTCCCTTATAACCTGCCCATCGGTCCGTCTCTAGCGAATGGAGGGAGTAGCAATTGGATTAATCAATCGTTCTCATTCAATGGCCGTCCAAAGCCGGAACGATCATCGATTGCGGCTTGCGCGCGACACGCGAGATCGCACGAAAGTAAAAGCACAAGCCCTACAGCTAGGGACATTGGTCCTGGAAGGTTGTAATCGCCTGAGGTTGGCATCGTGAATTGATTCGCCATTTTGTCCGTCAGTAGTAGTAAGGCTACAGATAGGCTGCCGCTTCACCGCCAGAACTACCCATTGTGTTGTATTGTTTATAGAAAGAAAAACTTAAAAGGAAGCATTAAGTTTCCAGTGCTTTTTCATCTCATTTAACTATTTTCATGTTCAATTTTTTGTGGGTAGTTGTTTTTTTTTTGTTCAGTTGTTACCTCAGCCTTTTCCCATTCACAACAAAGTGTTGGCCGTAACAATCGGCAGCAAACACGGTCCAGGGGAAACCGTGGCCTTCGATCCGGGCCGGTTCGCGCTTCCGAAGTCTTCCGTCGTAAAAGTTCCAGCACAGCACAGCGCATGGTTCACCCATAAACGTGCACCCCGATCGTGAAAAGGGGGCCGCCCGGTGGCTTGGGAAGCAGCCGGAGCTCGAAAGGAGCCGCATTTAGCAGCCGGTGGCATCGTAGGGGTGGACTTTATGTGCATCCGACGAGATAACAAATAGATTTGCACCTGTTGCAACCGGGTTGCAGCGGGCGGTAGTGCAGTTCTTCCATGTGCAACGGACAATACTCCGCTGCTTGCAGTAGGAGTCAGTCATTTACTACACCAGAGCGCACTTTGAGTGGGGGGCGGAAGACAATGATAGGTGGGTGCGAAAAGGGAACTCGAAGGTTTGCCAGCAACGGAAGCCCATCACAGAGAGACACACACGCCCGCGCGCGCGTCCGCTGCATTCAGCCAGGGAACATGACACGGTGGCGTATTTGCCTATATATTGGCTGGCGTGATAAATGGATTCCAATCAGTAGGAACTAATTGCAAACCGCAGTTAGAACGAACCAAACTGCGGACAGTAGAGATAAATATCCTTGACGTGTAGCCCCGCGGTGGAGCAGCACGCCGGTGGTTGAAAAATGATAAAAACGGAACTGTATTACACCTCTACCACCATTCTTCAACTCAATAGGCCATTTGTCCCATTATGCCACATCATATATTGTAGCACTAAAGGCCTCCTTCTACTTCTGTTTCTTTTTCTATGGAACTCTTTTAACTGTCCAGGCTAGTTGCAGTAGGACAACAAGAAGCAAACTGAAAAATCCCTTCCAGAGATAGATTTCCAGAGGAACTGATGGCAAGTTGTTGCTATAGTCAAACTAGATAGGAGGTATGCCCTTACTGACTTTAAAGTCATACAACTGCAGGACGCAAATATCTCAAAATGAATCCCTATATGGACTGAGAATAAATAATAAAGTGCAATTGGTAGACATTATAGCTTAAATACAAAAAACTAACTAACTAACTTCAATTTAAAAATTTAGACAGAGGTCAATGCTTTTACATGGCACTTTATGTACCTACAAAATACGTTCGAATAGTACTTGTGTTTTACTTTAACGATACTCTAACGGAACGTGTGTTATGTTGATGGCCTAAAGCTCGGGTGTCTGTATGCGTTTCCATCTGACCAACGCATGCTACGGTCTGCTTGATGAACACCGACTGATGAAGGGCCTGTCGATGGGTCTGGGGCATGGGACAGACTGCCGGAACGGACTCGCACAACTCCCGCCGTACGAGTGGTGTGTTAAAAAATTAATATCACTATGCTAATTTCCGTTCTCGATCTGGCGTGGAATTCTGTAGCTGTAGGAAGGACCACCATTACCACACGTCGCACACCCTACCCCAAACTCCTGCCCCCGGGGGATGAAGGATGAATCATAGGGGGGCCACCTTCCCGTATTCGAGCGAGTTTTGGTGAGGTTTTTTCGAGCCCCGAGTGCCACTGTTGAAGGCGCACCACCTGTTGAGCACCCACTTACCCTCCCAGAACCCTCCAGAAATCGGAAAGCCGGCCCCAAAAAAAAAAAAAAAAGGAACGACCGTTCGGTACCGCCGTTCCGTTTGTGAATGGAAAAGTAAACAAAACTCCGAATAGGGCCTGTGGGTGTTGCGGGGGGGAGGACCGAGACGACGGGGAAATAGTAAAACTCGAACGGAAATGACAAACCCGAAAGCTGGACGGACGGGAGGCCGGGAGTGCCCTCGTTTCGTGCCTGGCTGGCCGTGGACGCAACACCGAAGGTAACGCCATTTCCTCCCGCGGGAGTTCAAACTACTTTCCACGATGGCGCATGAGGACGGTCCGCGGGTACACGCGCGCAGCACTTGTGCGGCAAAGAAAGCCACAACACACAGGTTCCTCTAAGGTCTGTCCCTAGAAAGTTCATGGCGTTGACTCTCCCCGAATCCGGCGGCCCCACCCTCCCGTTCCTTGTAGTTTTAGTGCTAAACAAATTTTCAATATTTTACAACCAAATTCCACACATCATTTAGGATATGCTTTCTCTCTGTCTTTCGCTCTCTCTCTCTCTCTCCATCTTTCTCTCATCTATTTTCATGGGCACAGTCGATCGTAGCCGCAAAGGTGGCCGAAAGCGCCGCAGCCTGTGCGTGTGGTGTCTACACCGTAAGTAGCTCTCAGTCTTCTCCAAACACGCGGCCATACACCCGTGTTCCTGCCGGTGTGTGTCAATTAGAACCGTCGTGTTGGTGGAGTGACTTCTGGTAAAAAGGTCCTTCGCAGGACCACTTACGGGTCCATTTGCTAGAACAAATAGGACCATTGTCCTATCGGTAGAATTGGAAAAAAAATTCGAAACACCATACCGTATCCAACTTATGCTAGTGTAGCCTTCTGCTCCGGCCGTGACGAGAGTGGTGGAATTCGGTTTTGCCGCAAAGCCACCGGGGGAACGTTTCGTTCCGACGACGGGACACCAGGTCCGCCACCAGTTAGACCGCGTTCGTAATCTTTCCTTCTTGGGCTGTTCTGTTTGCTTCCAGCGTCTGGACCTCAACGGTCCGGTCGTCCCGCATCCCAGGTCGTGCAGGTGACGATCGCAGGTGGACCCTTTGCCAGGCAAGGGGCTCGGGAGAAACTGGAGTTGATCCATTTTACGGCGCGCCGGTGCCACCCGTGGTTGTTTTCATTTGTTTGCTCCCAGCGCTCCGGACCGAAGGGAAATTAAACAAACCGGCCAAGTTCACACCACGGTTCGCGACCGTATCGCGTTGTTGGCCATTGTTGGTGATGGTAAATGTGCCATGAAGATGCCTTCGTGCTACGGCCACGAACGATACCTACGATACCCCCGAACCTACCGGAAATGTTGCACCATAGTGCAGCCCGCACTAGCCGCGACCAATGGCTGCATTTGTGGCCATTTGTGCAACAGTCAACAGCCGATTCGGTCACGAGTGCAACCGGCTGCCGCATGCAGTTGTTGTAGGAACGACTAATTACTATTTGATAAATCATTTTCCGAGCTAAAGCGGCCATGTTTCCTTTTTAAACAAACACTTTGCGCAATCAAAGAACCGGTTCGAAAGCGGAAAGCCACACGTGGCCTTTTACAAAATAATATTATCATACAATAAACGGCCAATTTCACGGGACTCGGGTGGAAATTTGATGCTGCAGATGGATTGTGTAATGCTAACGTGTAATGCTTAAGAAGGGAGGATTAGTTGTGGATGGATGGATGAGAACTAAAGGAGTATGGCATTTAGTTCTTTTACCAGGCTAAACTACATCTTTGCAGCTGCAAAAAAGATGCAACTTGCAGGTGCAACCCTGCACTGAGGTGAACATTAAAAAAATGTAAAAAAAAACGTTTATAGTTTTCTTTTCTTTTTTCACTTATTTCGCGTTCGCGGCACAGGCGACATTTGGGTGGCCTAAGTAAAATGCGTTTTTTATGGTAGTTTTTTTTTTTTGGTTTTCTGTGGAATGCGTGCAGGCAGAAGGACTCCACGTTTACCTTTTTCCTAGAACGGTGCGTCGGGTCTTCGGTTTCTGCGCAGAAACCGAAAAATGGTAATAAATGCTTCAAAGTGCCACCCACTTTGTCGGTGCCCTTTCAAACACCTTTCGCAGAACGGTCGAAGTCTTTCGAAACATTTTTAAAAGCGGACATAAAAAACGCACGGAAGCTGCAAGTCCTTTCACGACCGAAAAAAAAAGAGAAAAGGACGCTTTTAACTTCCAGCGACATTTTCTTTCGCGTACAACATTTTTGCAGACGACTTCAAGGTGCCAGCAGTATCCGAACATGGTGCATTTATGGCCACCATTTTTGTGGTTTTAGGTTTTCCACTGTTTTTTTTTTTTAATGTGTTTCCGTTCCGGGAGGTGTGTCCGTGCAGCTTGTGCGACTAGTGTTTTTCCAAGAATGCAGATCCCACCTAAGCGTTTCCAGTGTTCTTTAGCACATTCTAAACCTTAAACTCAAACACCAAAGATGGAAGCGCCCGGTCTTCTTCATGTTATGTAGCCGGGTGGCCTGTGGTACCGGGAAACATCCATCTGGGCCACCCAGAAGTTGAAAGCCAGAAAAAAAGGATTTTAAAACCTGCCAATAAAAGCCCTAACTCTTGCCGCGTGAATACTCGAAGTCAAATAGGGGTAAAAAGATAGCAATGGCGTCGATGACAAAAGCCAACGGTTAAGATGAATTTGGTGGCCTAAGACTGAGTAGGTATGCAGAAATTTATACTAGAATATTTATATAAATTCCTTCGCATTCAATTTCAAATTTAGAGGCATACAATTTTAAATTCGGTACACAACGGACGACCTGCTCCTTGAAACGTGACCAAAGGTGTCGGATGAAGAAACTGTACCGCTCGATTTGTGCCACTTTGTCATTGAAGTTCAGCAATCCGAACTCTAATAACTCTATTCAGAGCTGCGGCCCTATTAGTCCATTCGACCACACTGCACCAGCGGTCAGCGGTTAACGCATTTTTAATCATCCCCCACCGGTCAATCTCAATTTTTCACGCCAGCAGAGGCTGGCCGGGGCTGGCCCGTTCGTGAAAGAGCGATCCACTTTCACACCCCTAATCATTATAATCGACAATCAAAAAAAACCTGTCCACCGTACGACGCCACTAGGGCTGCACGTTATTGTCCTCGTGTTGTTCTATTTGGGGGGGGGCGTTCTTCTTTTTTTTTCCTGCTCCGTTCCTGCCCGAGCCCGGCGGAAAATAGGAAAATATGTAACCACCGCGTCACCTCCGGTTGTCTCGGTGCGCTTTGCCCGGTAATCTACACTTAACTCTCAACCAACCCCTCTCCCTCATGCGCAGCTGGCAGATGCATCCTGCAAATTAGGGAATCAAGCGACCGTGTCACACATTTTACGGCCCGCCTCACAATGGCACTGGGCTTACAATCTGTTGGCGGATGGGGTTTTTTTTTTTTTTGTTCATGGTTTACCGTAACGGAACAGCTATATACCACCTGGCTGGGTGGGTGGTACGGTTCCGGTACTAGACCCACGGCACGTCTGTGTGAAGGAAGAACCTATGTATGGAGTGCGGTGGTGTAGGGAGTGCAGGGAAACATATGCCAATATGGAAACACGCCACGGATAAAACAGTCCAAGATGGGAGTACTTCATTTTCAGTTGGGAAGGAATGAGGTCACAACAAAAATACATAAACTAAAGCATATTCGAAGTAGACAAAATGTTAAATTGTAGGAAATATCAGTATTAGATAATTAGGAGGAAACCCAAGGATAAAATTACACGTCCTGTGTCATATCAAATATGTTCTATTCTATTTTTTTTTTACCAAAAATTATACTCTTCTCTGGCCCGATGCTTGCTACAGCTTGCATAAGTTTAGGCCGTAAATTTCTTATGGAAGCAAACAACTTCAAAGTAATGTTATATGTTAATAAATGTTATGTTCACAACTGCTTCTCAAAACATTGGTCTAGAGGTGATCGCATTGGCCAACGATGGCGAAGCTCAAGGCAGACTATGATGAAGCTGAGTCAAGGTTTTGAAGGTTGAATGATACACCCGTCGCTAAACCACTCGATAAGTTTGGGCAATCATTGAAATGGGATCCACCCTTATCCACACCGGGCTGTCTCCTTCTCCGGAAGTTGCTCCTTCCGGATAACACTTACTTTAGCCGATGTCGCACAGTTTTCGCTGACCTGCACTTTGTTTCTCATGAAGCAGCTAACAAAATGGATGAATCGACTCGAAACATGATCCTCAAACATTTAAGAAGCAGAAAACAAACGAACGGACAAGAAGAATTAAAGAAAGGAGCAGCAGCAAAGGAACCCCTGGCAGCGAAGCA
>JAOEFI010000003.1:31303430-31328090 GCA_034621735.1 Anopheles plumbeus
CTGGGGTACGACAACGCCCACAGTAAACCCTGTATGCAGCCACGCATCAATGCGCGTGCTGGTGCGGGTGGATACATTTGCGTTCGACCACGGGGACCATTTCCACCGGCTTCCCACTCCCGGAACGAGGGAGTCGGAGTCGGAGTGCAAACCGTCAACCATCATCGTCCACATCCGACTCTCCGAGGGGGAGGGGGTCCCATCGGCGGGGGCGGTTTCGGGCGACGATTATCGATGCTTCCGAGTTTCTCCCCCGTCCCCACCACCCAACAAGTCCACACACCCCCGCGAGCTTCTGGGCTCGTTGCGCAACGTGGGCTCGCGGTTAGCTCCCCGTGGCTTATTAATCATATTTACAACCGATTTCCAGCGCGCAGATCCCGTGCGCGGACGACGGCACACAAACGCGGGCTTCATGGGCCGTGTAATTGCAGGGCCGGTAGGATGGCGGGAAGACCGTGTGCAGCGGTGGGACGCTTCGTCCACGGGGGAACTACCGTGCTCATTTTCCCTACCTCTGACTTCCCTACGCTCGCTCGCTCTCCTTCCTCTCTCCCCGCCCTGCTAGCGACGGTTCTAGCTGGCCGTGCAGTTCCAGAAGAAGAAAAACAACGCGAACATTCTGCGGTGGCTCGCACAGTTCCCCGGGTTCCCGGTGCGGTGCAGCAAGGTTGAACCGTGCGGACCTGAAACGCAAACGCGATTGCGCATCGGAACTGTCCGCCGTACAGTCAATTGTCCGCGCCACATTAGCCAACCGGCAGGGGGAGAGGGTGGAGGTGGGGGAACGGAGGGACACCAGTCGAGCGGGAGGCACAATCCGCGGCGATAAACCTTGAGCGCGTCGGAAAAGGGCCCACACAGTGTATGCAAGCAATTATGAAATATTGTTTGGGTCACAACAACAAACGGCCGGTTGAAGTTGATGCTGACGATGATGCTGACGATGATGACGACGATGATGATGATGATGCTGGCAAAGTGCCGTCGTAAACTGAACTGGCCTGTCGCCTGCTTCCCCGCTCCGTCGGTGCATTCATCGAACTGGCCGCCTCAACCGGTGGGTGACAGTTTTCTTTACGCTCGAAACCGTTTGTCCCTCGACTTGCGAATGTAATTAACTGCAAATGGATACATCTGGCCGGCCGGGTTCCTGCTTGGTTTTTCTTCACCCTCCGTGGAAGCATTGGAGAGAAGCTTGGCTCGTGATGTAAATTAATCATGTGCAGTCGATACCGCAATGCTTTTGCCAGCAATCCAGCTGACGATACCGCTTCCAGTGTAGCGTTTTATTTGACCTCGTAACACGTTTGTCTATGACGTACAGAACCGACACATCGTGTTTCGATAATGCTGCGTTTTTGTTTTTGCATACAAAGTACAGACACGATATTGAAGTGATTGTGCCTGCCATTAAATTATCTCAATGAAGGATACTATACTTTTTGCATAACATATAATTTTAGGCCATTTTATACTCTGGTATCGCTTCTCCTTGGTTCCACAGCGTTCCTGAGTAAAAACTTTTTCTGCAAGCAATCATTTTTTTTACAAGAACAAACATTTGATCCCAATTATTGAAAAGGATCAGTAGTTATGAAGAGAAAGGAAATAGTACGGATTTCAATAAATTTAAAATAGCACATTACCGATTTGAAATTGTACATAGAAAAATATTATATTATAGGTAGAAATGAACTGCTGCATCTGTAATCCTTGTCTCATGTGCTTTTCGATGCTTAAGATTTTAAAAGCCAGTAATTATATCTTGTACAATACTTGATCCTAGGAACAAGAACAAACTGAACGGTTTCGCATTCGAGTGTGAACTACGCTTTCCAGCTGCTAAAGAGTAATCAACTAATACTGACCCATTCACAGGTTTACTAGGTGAGCTGAAGCTGAAGTCAAACATGAAACCAGATGACAAGCTCATGTCGTAAAATTTAAATGGGAAGATGAATCGAAAGTTACTTAGCGAGGTATAGGTAGAAACTGAGAGGAAGCAATCGAATACTTGACACAACCACAACGACAGTATCATTGTTGCACAGCTGAGTTCGATTTCAAACAGTAGCGCCGTGTTTGACTATCAATTTTATTTAACTCAATTTTACTAACCTCTTGGTCTTGTGTCGCACAGAGGTCCGTGAGCTCGTCTATCTTTCCGCGGGCTACATTCAACTCTCGGGCGGGATTTTGATCGGCGTTATCCTCATCGACGATTCCATCTGCAAACACTTCTTGCGTGAAGGTGGTAATGGAACCCTTCACCTTGTTGAGACTGTCGTTCAACTTAAGCCACGACATTATGGTCACTTATTCCCGAGCCACAGATAAACACGTACGCGTTAATCGCACAGAACCGGCTTAAAACTAATAACGATTTGCATCACCAGCGAGAAAAAGACACTACTGCATTAAACCATCAAACACCAAACATTGAGCACGACAATGATCCTCGAAACCGTAATTCGTATCCTTTTGCGTATTCCGAACACTTTTCCAAACGAAGGACTTGCGGAAACTCTACGGAATCAAAACAATAACATTACACGCAATGACAGCCATACACGTTTGACGTTGTAATATTGTTGCTGTCACTCGGCTGGCAAAAGGCTGTGGAAAATACACTGTTAAATAATTTCGAAAAATCAGCTAGGGCAGCGGTTGAGCGAATGGCCTGAATAAACCCAAAAAAAACACAATCTGTGTTCTGTTTCCCCGATTTAATCGAATTCAATCTTCTAATTAGTCCAGTTACAATTTGCGCAAAATACACTTGTTGCATATCGTTACCATAGCTCCGTTGGTATAAACAACGTTTGCTTGGCGACGGTTGTTTTTTCCAAACGCGCCCCATCATCTATGACGCTTAGTTGAAGATGGATTTTCAGGAAAATATAATCAAAAGGCAAAATTCGAGCGAATATTTCGACACTGTGATTGGGCACATTGAGGATATCGTGATCGGCGGAGAATTTCAGGTAGGATGATCGGTTGCAGCCATTTGTTAACACGCATAATTTGTAACTGTTTTCCTCACCTGTAGAGTATGGTCAATCAGTTTATGGACTGCTACTACTACGAGTTCGAACCGGGAGAGGAGAACAAAATCATCTACACGGAGATCTACCAAAAGTATACCAACATGATCGAGGCGCATATTGTTGAAAATCTCAACCGGAAGATGAGCTGTTTCGATATGGATTTGTTCGCGATGGAGCTGGAAAACAAGAAGACACAGCTGGATGGCGAAATCTTCGAGCTGCTGTACACGCTGACGGACTTCCTGGCATTCAAAGACATGGTGTTGGACTACAAGGCGTTCAAAGAAGGTGCATATGACGATCTAAGCAAAGGTATTAGTGTTACTGGCTTACAGAAATGAAAACATCAGAAGGCTGACAACGTATTTGCATGTAGAGCTGATTATTTCACGAGGTATTGAAATGATCGTTTCCCGTATGTTTACTCATTTATTGTAACGTTAAAAATTATACGATCGTTTAGTTTACGGATAGGCATGAGTGTCTCAGTGCATCAGAATTTCCGTTTGAATAAGTCTGCTATTGGTGTCACCGGGCATTCGATATGGCACCATCGCGGCCATGTTAGTAAGAGCCTTCGCTTGCTCGCGAAGATAGCCCAGTTGCTGTGTGTGACAAAAATAAAATACTTTTAATTATTGAACATTCAACTAGCAACAGTTTGCCTGATCTGTCTTTTACTTACGTTCTTCTTGCCGATATCATCGAATTTGGCCACATCTTTCCCCTTCATCGCTTTGTACTTGGTATAGGCAATGTCCATTGTCGCCAGCAGCAGATCTGGAATAACTTTGCAAACTTCCCCGGAAAGGCGTTTAAAATTGTTCACCGATGCGTCCAGGTCCGACATCCGCAGCGGAACCAGTTTGATGCGCTCGAGAACATCTATAGCTGATTGGTGATTTTTCTCGTGATAACAGTCGAAGAAAGTGGCAAGCTCCTTCAGCAAGTTGAATGTCGACCACGTTTGAGGGTCACAGTTTTTCTCGATGCCCGTGTAACGCTCAGTGAAATCGTTCGCCATCCGCTGGACCCGTTCCCGCACCGAGCCTTCCTTGTTGGTGTGGTGCACCACTTGCGAAAGCAATATGGATGTGTGGCGTAATGCTTGCTCTTGATGCGAAGCTAGGTCGAACATCCGAATAGCATCCTCGAACATGCCTTTGTTGACAAACTTCTCGGCAACCATTTCGCAGACTGTCCTGGTGTCGATGTGCACACTTTCAAACTGATCGACTAGACCACGCGTGCGCATTCCGTCGCGTTGCATGCGCCCGAACAGGAGGTCAAAGTCGCGACACTCAATGGCGAGGTCTGCTACGCTGACGAGGAACAAGTTGCGTCCATCACTGTCCTTCAGATTGCGCAAGAAGTAAAAATAGTGTAGCGTTTCCGAGGGGTCGGTTATTTCGAACTTTTTCACGTACAACATAATCAACCGGGCAAGGTTGAGGCGTCTCATCGGTTGTGGGTCCTCAAAGTCGACTGATAAAAGTGGTTCCTGTAGATTTCGTGGGCCGCCTATCATATGAAGCTCATTCAAAGCCAAGCCAATGTGGACCGCATGGACGCGATACTTTTCGAAGCGCGATAAAAATTCAACCCCTGCCTCGTACTGTCCGGTCAGGGCTAGCAGTTGGAAGTACAAATGAGGCTGCCCATTAGCGTTGTAATGCTTTTCACCGTACTGTTCCAGTATCATGCTTTGCAATCCCGAACACGTCAGGTGTTCCGAATTGTCGTCAACCTCCGTTCGTATCAGTGACAGCTGTATCCACAAAAAATCGTCCGTTGTCTTGGCGATGTCAGAGTGTGGCTCCTGTATGTCGCAGCATCCTACGATGCAGTACACGGCACGCTTGTATGGATCGGTTGCGTTGCGTATCTGGCGCTTGTACTGCATGCGAATTTGGAGCTCCAGCCGAGGACTAGGTTTCTGGTTAGGATGGTGGCTTTTCTCCTCCAACAACGCGGTCAAATCTTCATGACCCTGTCCAGCCATTTGCATGCACTTCAGCGCGGAAGGGATGTCGCCACAGCGTAGGCAGTAGTATACCATTGGCCAGAGCGGTTTGCCATCGACTTGACCATCTTGGAGCCCCATGAAGGAAGAATTAAGCACCTGTGAGGCCAGCTTTAACCCAACGTACGATCCCACCAAATTGAGCACACTCGGAACACCACCCCGGCGTGCTTCCCGGAGATCGTTTGAGATGACAGTTTGCATATACAACTTGTAGCGGTACTCCAGATAACGCTTTGCTTGGTCTATGAACAGATGCTGCGAGCAGCGTATCTTCAACGGATCTTGTGTTCTTGGTATCGGTGTCACATTTGTCATGTACTTCATTACCTCCCAAACGTCACTGATGCGCTACAGAGACAGGATAAAAAAACACCTTACCACTGCCGTTTCCCGTTCCAATAAAAATAAGTAAACTTACCGAGTCGTTGAAAGCTTCCGCAACCTGTGCGAAACGTTGTATCAACGATGGACGCATGGCCCCTTCGCAAACCAGCTTATTGTAGTCGTGTACCTCTCGGGCATACGCCATTTCCTGGCTATCCAGCGATGACTTACCGCCAAAGGTGGTTTCGTTTAGAATCGTCTGCTCAGGGCCTTTCCGTATGTCAATCCAGTTCTGCGACGGGCCAATTAAAGCATTCATTAGCTTCACCTTCTCCTGCTTCCAGTCGTTCATCATATGATCCCACTTTTGAGTTTCCGCCAAAAGATATGACTAAACAGGGGAGATCAGAATAATTCATCTACGCTGAGCTACATTTTCATAAACATACGTTTTTGTGCACTTCCTCAATCACGGCCAGTATGGCGTTCTCCTTCTCGTTACGAAGAAAGTTTTGCACATCGGTCGTGGCGATGGGATCAAGTGGTTCAAACGTCTTGCGCGAACTGAGGGTTTCTAGCTTTTGCGATATCTTGGGTAGATCAATGCCATTGGAACCTAACAGGATATGCCTGCAGAATAATAATCACAATCGGGTTATCTGAAATGTAAGACGCTCATGCTATACATACGCTTGCATGTCCTGGGCACCAGTCTGTGTGACTCGGGAGTGAAGCTCCTGCGTTGCTTGAAGCACTTGCGGTAAGGTACGCTCAACCCTTGGCAAATCATCGGAAACCTGTGTTTCGTGCGTAAGTTTTTGAGCTTGTTGGAGCAGGGCGTTGAAGTCCATTTTTGCGGCAACTGCTTCAATCTGGTGTCCCAATCAGTATACTAGTCGTTTCAGCTTTGTATGCCGCTGACCATAACCTAGAATTAAGCTAGTGGCAGTATGTTCACTGGACGAACTGGGATGGTAGCAAATTCCCCTTTGAAGAAATAGGATTCTAAATAATTCCTTGACGATCAACGGCACTGTTAAAGCCAGACCGAATTGTATTGTAGGCGCAAAATAACTTAAAACACTCAACAAATTTAGATTTTATGTTTGGGCGCTATTTTCCTTCATCGAATTGAAAAGTGACAACTGAAATGGAAAGTGCAAAGGCTACACCAAGGTTAATAAAGATACATTTTGATAAACCTTTTGCTAAAATATTTGCGTCAATAGGTGTTCGACATTGTTTTATGAATTATGATATTAGTAATACGATTCTTTCAATGGCAAAGTCATGGTATTTAAAACACGCAATATTCGTATGCCTTACGAGCCTTACCATATTAACAAAAATTACTAAAGTATATATATATCAAAATTCTTTTGTATAGATCTCGACAAAATGTCAAATGTTGAACGTCAAACGCTCCCTGATTTGATATCAAAACAGCAGAACTTTTCCGGACGCAGGAGTGCACTATATCGTCCGCTCCCTTAGAACATTATTATAATCTTAGAGTAGAGATTTGTGTTTTGTATCGTTCAGTTTAACTTGCGAGGCTCAGTTTTCACATAATGTGCGATGCAGAGAAAAGTAGAAGACGCGCCGTAGAGAAAACTAATTCTGACGACGAATATCCGGGAAAACGTGAACACAGTTCGATCGTCGCCACGCACTACAATAAAATCGAAGAACGTGGGTTGGACGTCCGTAAAAAATCGAACATATTGTTTTTGAGGAGCTTCAATAATTGGATCAAAAGTGTAGTTATTGAAAAATATACAATACTAGTGCAGGAACGAACTCCGTTGGGGTCGCCATTCAGAGTGTTGGATATGTGCTGTGGAAAAGGAGGTGATCTGTTGAAATGGAGCAAAGCGAACGTTACTCACCTAATATGCACAGACATTGCTGAGGTCTCCTTAGGACAATGCGAATCGCGGTTTAATACTACGCTATTTGTGAGACGCCCGAAAGCAGAATTTTTTGCGGCAGATGCAACCTTGAAGCAGCTTCGCACAAAATATAAGGACCCATCGATGAAGCTGCATCTCGTCAGCTGCCAGTTCGCCTTCCATTATTCGTTCGAATCCTTTAAGCAGGCTGACTGCATGATGAAGAACGCTGCCGAGTGTCTGGAGGAGGGTTTCTACTTCATTGGAACGATGCCGGATGCGAACGAAATCATGAAACGCCAGCGAAAGGCCATGGAGGACTCGTTTGGCAATGATATATATAAAATACAATTTCTCTTTGACACCGATAATCCTCCACTGTTCGGTGCAAAGTACAACTTCCAGCTAGACGACGTCGTAAACTGTCCGGAGTTTTTGGTTCACTTTCCAACGTTTGAAAAGCTGGCATTGAAACATGGCCTGCGCTTAGTAGAGAAGAAGCGGTTCGATGAGGTGTTTGACGAATTCAGCACCACTAAGCAATTCTTGCTGGAGAAGATGGAAGCTCTTGAAACGTACCCATCTCATTACGGCCAACCGAATATTGGTGGACCGCGAAAAGATTCAGAGCAGTACGCTCACGCCGAAGACTACGGAAAAAAGATGTCCAGCGAACAGCAATTTCGGGTGGGGACGCTGTCGCAGAAAGAATGGGAAGCTGCAAGTAAGTAGCGACATTCCGTTTCCATTTAATGATCTATTAAAACCTATCTACTTTTTTTTCTTTGGCATTACAGCACTTTACTTGTTTTATGCTTTTCAAAAAATGAAGACGAGTTACGATGCGAATGGGCGACCTGTCTATTCGTAAACAGTTTTTATACGCAAGTAGCTAAATGAACGGAAAGAGCAATTAATTTTAAAAAAATTAAACGATGGCGGCAAATGATTTTTAAAGAGGTAAAAATCTGTTCAATTCAAGTTTGTTTCATAATTATAATTATTATCCAAAACAATGAATCCAGCAAGGTTCTTTTTGGTGTTATCCTTACATCTGTTTAATAAAATTCATGAGTGTACTTAAATTAGGTTGTTTAGGTTATAATCGTCCGAAACACCGGACATCATCTCTGGAGGCTGTAGTTTGTTGGATAAGTTCTGGCCACTGGACGACAAACATATCAACAATGTAAAGTAATATACGACCACTTAACGAGAGGCTGCGTACTCGGCAAAAGCTTTCAATAAACACTATTCTACATTTGCTGTTCAGAAATAGAAGGCGAGCCAGAAAAGCAACCAAACATACCGGTACACATGTTCCGGGCCCATTCGTAAGTATCAGTTCCGGGCGTGCCTTCAGAACGATCGGCACAGAATTAATCAGCGCCGTAAGAGTTGTTATAACGGAACTGGCGTAGCTTTGATGCACCTCGCGGCTACGGATCATCGTGATTATTTCATACGTTTGCTGCGCTGGATCGGGCTGCCTTCTTATTTCGCTCTCTATAACTTTCACAATGCTCGTTTTGTCTACGCTAGCGATTACGTACTGCCGTGGAGAGTAGTAGCGTTCGTGGTCGAGCCGTTCAACAATTCGCAGCATTTCCGCCGTGTGTCCTCCCGATCCCATCACGATCATCGTTCGCGCTGGCCGGGTGCGGAGTGGAACGCCCGATGTCCCTTGGCTCCGACGGACAGAAATTAGTAGTTGCAGCAAGCGCATCAGCAACAATGCGCCAAGAAACAACACGCACGATGAGAAAAATGCCATGGTATGCCAAAATAGTTCCTCGGTATGTTTGGTTGTGGTTTTTCGTTCACTTTCTTTTGCTTCGATGGATCCCACTAATTTGTCCAGCTCATCAGTAAGGTTTAGGTGCTTTTCATAGTGGCGAATATAATAGTTGGAGATCACTTTGGAATGTTTGGAAGTTTACTTGCTTGCTATACAGGTGGGTCGGGGCGATGACAACCCGTTAAACTGATGAATGGAATACCTGATACGGATGCTTTCTTTTTTACGATGAGGTATTCCAATGTATCGTTTGTGGGGGAGAAGGAGAACACTGACAGAGTGCGGATACTTTCGAATCGAAACATCGATTCCAAAGGATAGCGGAATCTGTCAAATGAGAAAAGGAATTCGATTATTCGAAAACATGAACGACACCTTCAGAGGATTTTTGCACCGATTAATTCATCTCATAATCGATGTAAATTATGTTGAAGGGAAGTACTGAATTCAAAAAATCCAAGCAAAAACCAATTGTGCACTATCCTTTGATTCGGCATGCACAAAACCAACACAGCTTCTAGCACATGGGAGCTAGACTTTAGCATGACAAACGCCGCTGTCAGTTTGACACATGGCGCAGCGGGTTGTGCGAGACCGCACTCGGATGTGAAATAGCACGAGCTTCGCTGTAAAATCTCTGTACGAGTGAGTGGGAACGGCACATGAAAAACCGCTCAAATTAGTTAAAGCATGTACGATAGTGTGCGCATCGCGAAGTACGGTGTTTCTCGTGAACTGTGAACGCTGTCTTCGCTGCCGAACAGGGGAAGCAGAAGCTAGAATCTTAAGCTTTTGATGCCTAGGAAGTGCGAAACATTCTCAGTTTGTAGCTCAGCCATTTGTCATTTGCCCAAGCCGTTACCTGGTTGTCCAAGGGTAATTGTTAATAGGTGAACAAAGCAGTATCGATTCTGGAGAATTTGAAACATTTCCACCATTTTATATGTGCGTGCGAGTAGAAAGTCACTGAAAAAGATAGCATTTTCCAAGTGCCAGAATAGTTTCTAAGTGTTGCCTCGCGCGTCCTTCCTCAACGATTTACAACATCGTTTTGTTTAAATCTAAGCATAAAATGGTAAGTAACACCGTCTGGTCAGACGGTCCAGGTGTAGTATGCTACCGTAGTGTCAGAGGTGGCGGAAAGGCGGCTGGCCGCTGCTACCAGCACGTACCGCAGCAATGAGGAGGAAAGAGATCGAAACATATTTTGAGGTTATGCCGTTCGATGAGTCGAGTGTTAATTTTTCCTTGTATGTAACACCATTCCCCGCATAGGCCAGTGCGAGCACCGATGTGCCGATGGAGTCCGTAGACCCGGCAGGACCGGCATCCGGGGCGCTTAGCCCAAACACAGTGAACGGCAACAGCAGCGATTTGGCGACGAACGCAGACGAGATGACTTCGCGGGATTATTATTTCGATTCGTACGCACACTTCGGCATCCACGAGGAGATGCTGAAGGACGAGGTTCGCACGCTGACCTACCGGAACGCAATGTACCACAATAAGCATCTGTTCAAGGGAAAGGTGGTGCTGGACATCGGCTGCGGCACGGGCATCCTGTCGATGTTTGCCGCCAAAGCCGGCGCTGCGAAGGTGATCGCGATCGATTGCTCGAACATCATCGATTATGCGCAGAAGATAGTCGAGGCGAACCATTTGGAAGAAACGATCACGCTAGTGAAGGGGAAGGTCGAGGAAGTTTCGCTGCCCGACGGCTACGATCATGTGGATATCATCATATCCGAATGGATGGGTTACTGCTTGTTCTACGAGTCGATGCTGGACACGGTCATTTACGCGCGTGATAAATGGCTCAAAAAGGACACCGGCATGATGTTCCCAGACCGGTGTACTCTGTTCGTGACAGCGATCGAAGATCGGCAGTACAAGGACGAGAAGATCAATTGGTGGGATGACGTGTACGGTTTCAACATGAGCTCGATCCGGAAGGTGGCAATTAGCGAGCCGTTGGTCGATGTGGTCGATCCGAAGCAGGTAGTCACCACCGCGTACATGATCAAGGAGATCGATCTGTACACGGTGAAGAAGGAGGATTTGGAGTTTGAATCATCGTTTCACCTGATGGTGAAGCGGAACGACTTTGTGCAGGCGCTCGTAACCTACTTCAACGTTGAGTTTACGAAGTGTCACAAACGACTCGCGTTCAGCACGGCCCCGGACGCGGCATACACACACTGGAAGCAGACAGTGTTCTACTTCGACGATTACTTGACGGTAAAGAAGGGCGAGGAAATCTACGGCACGTTCAAGATGAAGCCAAACGTGCGCAACAACCGGGATCTTGATTTCACCGTCGATCTGAACTTTAAGGGTGAACTATCGCAGGTGAACGAAACGAATCACTATCGGATGCGCTAGGTCGCACGATTGCGGGTGTCCCTTCCATACTTCCACCGTTCGTCACTCCGTATTGCTACCTACAATACCTGTTCCCCACCTCCACCATTAAACAACAGACCCCCCTAGTACCCTTACGATAATGCCAGTGCCGATGTCCAGTGTGTTGCCTATCATATGAACCGTGCTGCAATTGCAAAAAAAAAAATGATTTGGGCAACAGAACGATGCGCCTGAATAGATAAGGCAACTAAAGTACAGCACATAACATGAAATGTGGATAGATAGATGGGTCATTCCGTATTAGAATTGTTCTACCATATACGATTAGCTTAATAATCGTTACCAAACACCTGTATCCGTATTGAGATCTGGCCCGGACTACCTTGTATTGTTTTATGTTAGCTGATTACCACATGCTGTCCTATAATGCAGTATCGAAACCAGTAAAAACGAATCATACTTGACAAACTGAATTGGGTCGGGAAGAAGAAAAGAACTAGAGATTCGTAAAGAAAAAACATAGACCCAGAAAGATAAAAATATACGAACGGACCATCTGACTACCGAAAGAACCTGTGTATCCCAATTTATAGTATTTCTACACGTCGAAAAACCTAGTTCGGAATGTATTTTATGGTTTTACCAAGTCATAACAATGGGTGTAGATCACTTTAACAGATTGTATTAGCACGTGTTTTCTTAAAGTAAGCTAGCGCCACGTGAGAAGTCCCTTTGCAACATGCTTCCAAATTTTCCTGCGATTGGAAATGAACAACAAAATTTATCGAAGGCCACCACAACCCTTATCCTACTATGTTATGCTATTTGCTCTCCGAGACACTGCTGGGGGCAGGTTCTGCCGATGACTTGGTGTCCTTGCTCGATTTCATGTCACTCATGAGCGTGTTTTTCTTCTCGGTCAGTTGTTGCTTGCGATCCTGAAAGTCCTGCTTCTTTTCGGCGATTTTCTCTTGTATATCGAGCTTTCTTTCTGCTATTTTCTCCTGAATGTTCTCTTTTTTGTCCTTGTACATCTGCACCAAGGTGGCTTTGGAGGGCATCGGCCTGATGTATCCCCACTGTTCAAGGTACTTGATAGAAACCGTTGTGCCTCCTAGAAAAAAAGAGGGAAGATATGACATGATGTTCCTGTTCCAGGCATGATTCCACGATTTCTCCTACCTAAAGTCACTGTGTATCGGGCTGGAGTAGCTATTTTGTACAGCAGATACGCAACGGCAATATGTCCTAGGCTAGAATCTCGTACAGGATTGATAAGTGCTTCGGAGACACCGAGAGATTCGAGGATTGCGATCACATCGACGCCGCTTGTGGAGGCATAGTAAAAACCTCCAAACCAGACTACCGACGTTAGGCAATGTACCGGTACGAGCACGTACCAGTACTCTTTGTACATCTTCCTGAACCGTGCAAAAAGACCAAGCTTTTCCTGCGGAACAGTAGTGGGTGACGACGATGATGCAATGTTTTCTTGTTCATTCGTGGCATCACGTTTTTGCGTGTACTGTACGTTGCCATTTGAAAACGGTCGTGCTAAGCCTCCCTTTAAAAAGAAGCTGCTGTCGGGTGCGTTTTTCGGAAAGTGTTTCGTTGAATATCGATCGCCGGTATAGTACCATGGAACCTGCAACGTCCTGCTTGCTCGCCTGGTAAACACACTGAAACGTTTTGGAAGGCTGATCACTGGGAACGATGCAGGAATTTTGCGGGCAACAAACGCCGTTCTGTGCATCATCCCGAGAGCGATTGCGGACATCCCCTATAAACTTTTGAGTATTTCCTGTTTATTGCGATGAAGAAAACGCACGGACACTACCACTGCTCTTCACGATGCTGCATGCTCGCCAGGAAAAACGTTTTACGAATTATTAGCGTGATGCAGGTGTGGCTAGCTGAAGTGATATCAACATATGTGTAACAAATACGATTTGGTAATAAATAAACCAAAAGATTATATTTACGTTGATGTGCGTAGCATCCGCATTTATCCCCACTGCCGAAATGGATGAGACCGCTTTCACCTGTTTTGACTGTCAGAAAACTTTCATTTATTTATACTCGGTGTCAAATAATCTGTCGCTACTGCGGCATCCGCATACACCGATATTCCATCGTATTGTTGATGGCGATGTTGTTTCTCGACAAAAACAGTATGTTAAATAAAGAGCAATTGAAAAGCACATGTGCAGTTGTATACAAACTGCATACCATGCATTTCACAGCAACATTGTTGTGAAGTGTACAATTGAAGCGTTTCCAGGCAATTTAGTACACGCATTGTGCGAAGAACGCTTTACGAACTGTCAAAAATATCCTAACAAAAGCGTGCGCTGACAATCAGCTGTGCGTTCTGCATTTGCAGTGCGCTTGTAGGCGACTGTTGCTGTTGTCCTCGCTGCCGATGTATAGATTTAGTTTTCAAAATGATGTAGGTATTTTTTACACCAACTTAGTGCACTATTTTTAAAAATGAGCGTGAGAGGCGGCAATCGGAGTAAGTTCGGGTCACTGATCGGTGTCCTGTACGTTGGCCACACCACCTGCAAGTGCTTGGTAAGCCCTTCGTCCTTTTCACTTTTGCTTGACTTTTCACAGTGTTACCGAGTTTCAAGGATAAGTGTTTTACATATTGATTTATCTTTCTTGTGGCGAATAGATTTACGCAACCAGAAATGCCGAGGTACTCACATGTCACGAGAGCCAGTTGGAATCACTCTCGCCGCAGTCAGGATGGGTTGAGTTTGACCCGTTGGCTATATGGAAATCGGTACGGGTATGTCTGGAGACGGCAGTACAGAACCTGATTATACTGGACATCAATCCACTGGACATCGTTGCAATCGGAGTGTGCAATCAGCGCGAAACGACGGTTCTCTGGGATCGAACCACGGGCATCCCGTTGTGTAATGCGATCGGTTGGTGCGACACGAGAACATCAGCCGTGGTCGGAGGCATTTTGCAGCGGGTACGAGGGAAAAAGAACTATCTCAAATCGGTATGTGGGCTGCCGGTGAGCAACTGCTTCAGTGCGATCAAAATAAGGTGGATGATGGAAAACATCGAAGCAGTGCAGAAGGCTATCGACGAGGATAGGGCAGCGTTCGGAACACTGGACAGCTGGATCATTTGGATGCTTACCGGTGGTCCCGACGTGGGCATACATGTGACGGATGTGACAAATGCTTCCAGGACGATGCTGATGAATTTGGAAACATGTGACTGGGATGAAAGGCTGTGCCGCTTTTTTCGTATTCCGAGAAAGATTCTACCAGAGATAAGAAGTTGTTCGGAGGTGTACGGGTACATCAACGACGGGCCTCTCAGTGGTATACCGATTGCAAGTGTAAGCTCTCCACTAGCACCACATAAACTTAGATTTCCGTAGTAAGAAAGCTAACGAACATTTATTTCAATTTTTAAGTGCCTTGGGGATCAACAAGCGTCTCTTTTGGGACAAATGTGTCTGAAAGCTGGACAAGCAAACTGCACCATTGACGAAGGGACATTTGTTCTATTCAACACCGCCCAGGAAATAATTGATTCTGACCATGGCTTACTATCAACCGTTGCATACCAGCTAGGCGCCCGCGGGCATGTTTATTATGCGTTGGAAGGCTCCATTGCGCACGCAGGTTCGTCTATCGCGTGGCTAAGGCGCACCCTGGCACTGGAGCCAGCGGGATCCGATGCGATGAACAACAATCGCACATGCATCCTACCAGACGGAACGTCTCAACTGATGTCCTCGTTTTGCTCCGCCAGCTCCCCCGTACCGCAGTGCAACGGCTCGAAGACGTTCCTCGGTAGTAGCAGTCGTGCTGGCGTTATCTTTGTACCTGCATTCAGTGGATACTACACTCCTTATTGGCGATATAAGGCGCGCGGAATGATGTTCGGTATAACTCTACAAACGACACCGCAGCAGATACTCTTCGCCGCGCACGAAGCTATTTGCCATCAGGTGCGCGAGGTTTTGGAATCGCTGGCCAAAGACTGTCCCACCTGGCCCCGGTTGGCAAAGCTTATCGTCGGCGGTGACCTGTGCGAGCAGCCGTTACTGGTTCAGATGCTGTCTGATTTGAATGGGCTGCTGATAGAGCGACCGCAAACGTCGACACCAGCCTGCTTGGGAGCAATGTTGGCGGCCGCGTTGGCAACAGAGACTCTGTCCATCGATCAGTTCCGTCAGAACTGTGTTCCGCCGATCGACGTTTTCAATACTGCATTCAACTCTAGTCGTAAGTGTTGAGTCCTGTGCGTTCGCTTAGAGCGGCAGAAACAGCCCGTTAAATTACGATTGTCTATTCGATTAATTATCTATTTTAGAAAGGGATATGAAGTTTCGCCGATGGAAAATGGCCGTGGATCGGTGTTTAAACTTCGACTCCGTGTCGGATAGCGATCCAGTGAAGCTCATCTACGACGGTCGCGATCCGGACTCGTACGTGCGCTGTTCGATCCCGGGCTCGATGTTCATAGTTTCATCGTTTGCACTTATCGTGGTAGCGCAGCTGCTGAAGCAGAACGGTTCCGCATAGCTACTTCGGACTGATATTCCAGTTACCACTTTCAGGTAGTATTAGGGTCTAGCTTTGTTCCTGCCCCGGTTCGAGAGTGGGCCGCCGCGAATAGTGGCGATAGTTATTGTTGTTACAGAGCACAAATCGACGAAATTCGTAACGCTTACAGCAAAATATGACACACACAAAATGACAAAGGAAGAATAAGAAGCGCCATTTGCTGGAAAACATGCCTCCGATATTCAACGATAGAAATGTGGTATATCACAACTGATGTTGCTAGTGAATTAGGTCAACCTTCGTTTTAATATTTATTTCATCAAGGCATTTTTTCACTGTTAGCTAAAAAGCAAATGTACACACCGGTTTCACACTATTTTCATTTCGTTTTCGTTTTTCTACAAACTACTCCACTGTTTTCTCCTCTGTCGGCATCCCTCCAACGCGATCGGAGTATAAATTATATGTCCTACTTCTAGAGAAAGGATTTTGAGCATTGCACAAAAATGATGCACTTTACGGGTGCATCAGCTTCACGTTTTGAGTGTTTACTTGCAAATATTTTTAAAATAACATATTTTATGGCTAATGAAGTATGATCCTGGTGCTGGTTTCTGCGTTTGTTCACGTAAACTTACATGTGCCACCGGCCACGGCGCGCGAAAGGCCTTCGCAGACTGCAACACCAAATCGCTCTTGGTACGGTACAGCAGAATTAAAATGCATATACAAATGATGAATTATGGCAGATGGTGCTGAAGGCGAAATGATGCTGTTAACGGAACATGTTATAATAATGTTGCCTATGCTATGTGGTTTGGTTTTTCGAGCGTGGGGAAAATTCTTTTCATACATGCGTTGTATTGAAACATGAAGAAGTGAAGTTAAGTGGTCGTGCGTGCAAAGTATTCTTGAACACTCGTGTGAGTGTTTCCTTGTCAGTCGTATTTTTGTCCACAAATCGACAAATATCATCTTCATTGTTACTTTTTCGTCTGACCATTAGCAATCGTCATTCAAAGAAAAGCAACCGGGAGACCCTATCGTTTGTGTATTACAGGAACCAAAAACAAGGAAAGTGAAGGTTCGAATTTCCGTGTTTTTGCGCCTTCTAAGCAATGTAGACTTGGTGCTATGCGTGCTAGAAGCAAAACGTTTTCAAACGTGCATAGTGCTGCGAAAGGAGCACTACTTTCTAGAAATTGAATGGTACAAGATGAGCAGTTGTATGTACATAGTGGGAAGATGATGGTGAACCGAACTGGCGAATGCTGCAATACATCTTACTTCAATGTCGCGGTGTGATTCATGCGCACACTTTTAGGATACCGTAATCCGTTGAAGTCGTTGAAGTGGTGGTTGATTTTGGGAATGAAAATTTCCCCGTTCAAACCGAACTGTGGGCGGGGTACGTGCGGCGGTGGGAACGTTTTCTCGCCACTGTTCAGCACGAAGAACGGATTGACCGGTTTGCTCTTGTCGATCACCGGCACCGACTCGTAGCTGTACGGATGCGGTTGCTTGGCGTAAAAGTTCTGCACGAGCGAAGCGTACGTCTTGGCCCCGTGGATCGATGGTAACGGCCGGCTTGGAGGCGCCTTGTACGGACTGGAAACGGCCGTTGGTGGTGGCTCGTAGAAGGCACCGGAAAGCGACCCGTAGCTGATGCCGGCAGGTGCAAAACGATGATGGTGAGAGGTCGCCTGCAGGCGTGCGGGCGCGGAGGGATTGACGACGCCGTCGATGCGCAGGATGCGCGTGTTAAATTCATTGGTATCGAGATTTTTCAGGAAGAACCGATGGAACTTTGAAGTGAGCACGTACAGCGCGGTTTCGTCGCGATCCGGTGTGCGCAGATCGGCAGCAAACTGAATCTTTTCTTGGTCTTGCGCAAGAATGCTACAAAAGAGGAAGGAAATCAGTTTAAAAGGTGATTCAGGCGACGGCCAACAGTGGCTTACCTATGCTCGTTTGTGCGTGGGTTCCAGGAAGCTACGGCTGTTTCCGACAGGGGCGAGTAGAAAATGGTTCCGCCACGGGGAGCGGCGGCCAGTCCGATGCCTTGAGATGACTTGCGACCGACCAGTTTCACCGGGAGATCCTTGCCGAACGGTAGTGGGCCAGCTCGCAATGCCGACGTGCTAACCGAGAACAAACTGTGGAAGATTCGTGGTTCAATGAAAATGTTCGCCCTCGTTTCACGCAAGTGGAAAGCGTCAGTGTAGGCACGCACCGATCAGTCGCCAACGGCTGGAAGTAGAGGATGGCGGCTTCCGGATCGAACGCCAACCCAACCACACCGTCCATCAGCGTGAACCGATGCTCGTGGATGCTCGATTCGGCAAAGTCCGGGTCGGGATACATGGCCGGATGGGAGAGGCGCCAGGTGAGATCCTTCCCGCTGTCGTACACGACGATGCCCGGCGCCACCGTATCGGTAATGTACACGAACACATCGTCGCAGTGGTTTTCCGGGCGCGACGTCGTTTCATCGACGATCAGGTTCGTGTACAGCGATTCGCCCCGGATCACCTCCGCTGGGAAGTCGATCCTCCGCACGACCTGGTCGGTGTGCAGGTCGTAGACCAGTATCTTCGGTGGGCACGTCACTTCGAAGTCCTCCAGTGACCGCGACACGCCAGCATCCAGCGCCCAGAGCCGGTTGCACGAGTCAATGCGGACCCGGTAGACCGAAACGAGCCCAATGTCGGAGCAGTTGTACTCGTTCGTCCCAGCCCGGTGGTGACTCCAGGCGGGGAACGCCTGCAGCGCTGGCGAGTCGCCGACGCTTCCGCGCGGGATGGAGGAAAGCGTGGCCGGAACGCCGGAGAAGAGTCGCGGTGTGGCGATAAAGATGCGATCGTAACCCACATCCAGTCCGGTGGCCACGATATTTTCCGGGTTGAAGAAGTCCTTGTTCGAGGCCGGGTAGTCCCAGGGGAAGTTGTAGCTCAGCAGGTTCCACTGTTTGACGGTTTCGAAGGAGGATGCGTGGAGCGCGGCGTCGGTCGATGTGGTCACACCGGCGCAGACCAGCGCCATTAGGCACCAGATTGGCAACATTTTGCCCTTGCAAACTAAACGGGTTTAAACGAAGGGAAGCAGCACCACGGAGAAGGAGGAAAAAGAAAGGTATACAATTACTACCCCGGCGGCGTCGTGCCGACCTTGGGCCATTGGAAATTGGAAGCGTTCCAGCAATGATGGACCACCGAAATCCAACGAAGAAAAAAAAAAAAACAATGACCCATCCAAATTGAGCGGAAAATAATCGATTAGCGCGCCGCCGAATCTGTTCTTCTCGTGTTCAATTCGTGGCCCAGATGAAAAGATGCCTGTATTTAATGTCGTGTCTCTGTGTCTACCGTCTGGCACATATCGTTCCACTCCTCTCGCTCCTCTCCTTGTCCCCCCAGCCGTCGACGCAACAGCGCGCTTTCAAAGTACCCTTCCAGCTTTGACGGCCGATCGCTCGGTGACGGTGCGTGCGTGTGTGCGGGCCAGCGGGAACCAAACGCCAGCACGCCATCTCGGCGGCGAGCGACGGTGGTCTTATGACATGTTTTGCAATTAGCATATATAGCCACCTTTTGATGCTCGCATTACCAGACGGCGTGCTGCACCGGTCGATTGTGCGCGCGGAAAATCGGAGGAAAAAAGAAGCAAGACGAGAATAAAATAATAACGGTAGACGGTGCGGACGCGAGCAGTTAGGTGATGTGAAAGCAATAATTTGAGGTCTTTTTATTGAACATGGCTATTATTCTGTGCGTGCACGTGTGGGCAGCCGACTAAGTGAGACACGTTTTGGAATTGTGGAAGTAAAATAAACGACATAGTTGTGACACGCCAGTCTCAAGGACCATTGCTGTCGGGGCGCAATTTGCGGTCCACGCTCCACCAGTTCATTCTTGCTTTTAGGTTATGCAACGGCCAATCTCGAAATTCTGTGTGGCCAAATTATGCATACTGAACTTTTCTTCATGCTGTTTCGAGAACAGAATCATATTTCGATTCGTCCTTGAGCAGAGGAGGAAGAAAGTTAGGAGTTAATAAATATAAATAAAAATAGATCCGCCTCCTAATAGTTCCGGCAATTATTTCCTCGGTCACCCTTTTTTCAAGCAAATTTTGGTTTTTTTATTCCCTGAACGTTATCATAAGTCGCACACGATTTTGTACGTCATTCCGAGCATAAAGTTGAAACACTGCTAACGCGCATACATTTGCTAATTGATTTTGAAACTGTTATCGATACACCAGAACGAACACTGAAACATAAGCAGAACGACACGGTTTTGCGACCAATGGAAATTTATGTCACCATAAACAGAGTTTTTTCCATACTGCTTCTTCCTATGATCGATTTAAAGCGCAAAAAGTTTTAACCTTCCTCTTCTTTGCCTTTCACTTGTTTTATGGTTTGGTTATTTTATTTCATGATCAATTTTTCGAATGCACTTTCATATTTAAATTCACACACGATTGACGGTTGACATTTTCAAATTTTCACTCACTTATTTCGCCATTTATTTTTGATACCGTTGGGCTTCACACTCACATTCGTCGTTAACATTGGTACATGTGTCACTAAAGGTCAAACATAACGAAATTCGTAGCTATTATTTTGCTTATCGCTTTACACAACGCGATGTTGGTTTCGTTCTCGTACAACACGGGCAGATGAAAGATATGCCTTTTTTTCCGTTTGCTCGCATTTGCTCAATTTTATTCACTATTAGCCTAATTATTTGCCATAGCATGCACCTTCAATTTCTTCATAGACCCCCATATGTGCACATTCGCTCACCAAGATGTCACAAAAACATTAAACCGTACACTTTTGCAAGCAGGGTTGACAATTTTTTACCCTGCGTCTTCTGCACTCACCTTAAAACCACACGTCACGGAACCTCACTGCGCGGAACACGTAATTGATCGTTTCTCCTCCTTCTTTTTCTTTTTCTTTTTCTTCTTCGGCTGACTCTTTTGTTTGCTCCGTTTAATTTGCTCGGCTGTTTAATTCCCCGCCAATGAAGCTCCCAAACGGCGGCTCGCGCTGGATGCAATCCCGATGAGGCCCTGCTACCACGGCTCGCGCGACTAAACCGATCACAACACACACACACACACAAAAACACGTCCCGACCGGTCGCCTGTCCGAATGGAACTGAATTGTCTGCGCGAACTCCCAGCCCAGCGAAGCTGCCAAGGTACATCGAGTGTCGACTATCCGTCGGCTCCACCGATGCCCTCGGAGTGAACCGATGCTGCGCCGGTGACGCTCGACTCCGAAAGCATCCCCCCTCCACCGAGGGGGGGGGGGGGGTTTGTTGTGATCTGCTTTGCGATCGCGAACTTCCACCACCCCAAAGACTCCATCAGGGTGAACTCCGCAGTCGGCCAGGCCCGTTTGCTGTCGAGCCTACGAATCAATGACGTCTCGCGATCATCTGTGAACTTTTGCGAACTGGGCGCCTTTTTGGCGGAGGACAGTTTCGGCTAGATTTGACTAAGTCTGACGAAGGGGCAGTCGATCAGCTGCTCAAATTAGCTGACGGCATAATTAAGCCCTGGCACACACCCCCCCCGGGAACACAAATTCGGTAACATCGAACTGAAGACAACATTTCGCAATATGCCTACCGGCACCATTCGCAGTTTAAAATGCCATTCAAAATCAGCCAGGGTCGTAATAAATTTCCTGCATACATGGACAGACAACTGCTCGCCGGGTACATTCTCCCGGATGGCGCGGGTTCGCCGCATCCGCCAGCGATCGTGACAGTGATCTTCCCCCTATGCCGGTGGTGGAATCGAGCTGGTCACGATTCGCCATATGGGATCGGCGAATACTGACATCGACCGGGGGTGCATCATTTAAATCGATACAGTACAGACCGTTGTGTTCGTTGGGGCGCAAAAGACTATCCCCTCGGTGGTCGGGGATGCTATCTACAAACATGGAGAACCGAATGGAAAAGCCAGCACTGGAAGGTGAAAGAAAATCCACAGACTTTCATCCTCATTCGGAAGTATTCCTCCGGCGTCTGGACACCGTTGTTGTGTCGGTTTAACAGTTGTCTGTTTTCCTTCCTCCGGTTTTTTTTTTTTTGGAAGGGAGGAATCACCACATTCCTGGACTGCCGGAGACATACCGGATTGGAAAGTGAGAAGGAGCTCGCCGCTCGCTGAAAGCGAAAGGAAGATCGTCCTCGACGAGATTGGATTTCACCCGATTCGGTCGGTTCAAGTGTACGGTGGCGCTGGCTCGTCGTGCGAAAGATTTTGTTGTTGTTGTTGTTGGTGTGGAGTAGGGAACGGACCGCTCAGGGAACGGCACGACGTTGTTATTCATTGAACTTCTTTCATTTTCAATTTTGGACCGTTCGAACGGTAGGACGAGGTTAAGTGGTTCAAGAATGAAGGCGGCGTATCATCCACACGTATTTACACTTGAGCTGGGTCGGCAGAGACCCGACGAGACGTGGAGCAGGTCTCCATGACTGATCACCGCCGGCTGCCATTGAGACTTGGCCAAGGCCTTGGGCCTTAAGATGACGACGGCGACGGCCGTCCTACGGCGTGGGGCTTCATAACGATGACTTTGAACTTTGCACTAACCGTGTCATTATGCGTGCGAGCGTTTCGGGGGAGATCACTTCCCCTGTCAACGATTACGTTCCGTTTATCTTTGTCCTGCTGGTGATCGCTGGTCGCGACCCACAAGGACTTGCGCCTGGCCTGGCCCGCGGGCCTGCGAAAAGTCGATCGGCTTTGGTGTTCGTTCGAAATTGGATTTTGTTTGTCTGTTTACCGACAGCGCCGCCAGCCTAGAACGGAAATTGAAGGCACCGCCGCACGTTATGTGCCGCACGCGAACCTTGGGACCATTCTCCGTGCTTGTACGCCATATTGTTTCGCGATCCTGTGAAGTGCGTACCTCATTTGGAACGGTGTTTTTGTGTGTGCCTATTGCGAAGAAAAGTACACCAAACGGTGGCAACGTAGGTTCGTTCGGTTCACTAATTGGTACTTTTTGCTCCAGCGATGTTGGCATGGCATGTCCACCAACGGACGGCCCAAGCGAGAGCCCAAGACAACCGTCGGTCTAGCAAGTGCTCGATAATTGACATTTCAGAGCAGTCTGTTGATCCACGATCAGCCACTGCGTTGGATCACGACCATCACGGTGTGGATCGGTTTCGGTCATGGCGGGTGTGTGTGCTTGGAGCATGCCGGTGGTGGCCGCGTAAAGGTGCCTGTCAAATCTCGACAAGGATCGTGGCCTGGGGTTGGCACTTTGGCTAATTAGATAAAATCTATTCTCACCGTTTGCCGAATCGAAACAGCCTGTAGCATAATGTTACACGATCGAGGGAAAGGATCAGACTCGGATGTTAACGTGTATAGATAGTGTATGTTAAGATTGATGCGATAGTAGAGAGATTCGATCACACACTGGCACACAATGGGTAGTTTTTGAGTTGAGAACTGATTTTATTGCCCATGGCGATATTTATCACTGCCGTTCGTGTAAAGTCGATTCCGTACCGTGATTGAGTGTTAATGAAGTAATTTTACAGCGAAAGGTGGCGCGGCGCGTGGCGGCGTTCTATCAACTCCCAAAACGTCCCCGATAGCTGTTGCCGTGGTCGGTGGGGGGCGAACCGGCAACCGGGGGTAGGGAAATCGGTCATCGTCCTGAGGCTGCCCACCGCGCCAAGGTGGGTAGCGTGGCAATAAATTTTCGCCGCCAACTATGCCACCCAATCGGGCCCCAGCTAGGGCCGGCCTGCTCGTCGATGGCCTTTCACCGTGTACCCTGGGCATCGGGTTCGGTTGTTCGGTGACTCGATATCGGTTACGTCCGATCCGGCGGTGGACGGATGGTGCCCCCCCCGGGCAGCCTTCGCACACTCCTTCAACCATTGCGCCCGAGTAGCGGTAATTGAATAATGGCTAAAAGTTGAATTCCTTCTACAGTGCGCTGGTACTGCCGGAGCGCAAGCCACTCTCTACGATGGCGACCGTGAGGGACTGCCCCCCTGGTGGCTATGGTGGTCGATTCGTTCGATTAATGAGCCAAACGTTTGCAAACCACAAGAACAGCAGTGGGGGCACGCTGACATTTGCAAAAGTAAGAATTGTAGTTTACAGCGTCCCCGGGCGCGACCAGGCCCGTTCTAAGTCCCAGCCCAGGTTGTAACGGTCGATGCAAAACATTCAGCAAGCGCAATCGGTCGTAGCTGTCTCGTGATCTCTTGGGTTCCCCGCCTGCTTGTAGGCGCAAAACACACGCGAACCAGCCGGTTCGTCGCGGTGCCGGTACACGGCATCTGAAAAGTGACCTATATATTCCCGGTTGCGAAGGCTATCGGCGACCATCGGTTGTGCTTTTGCTGGTCTCGCTGCTGCTGCTGCTCTGGAATGTCATTTTGGAGCGTTCACAGGCAGGCCTAGTGGGACCTGCGACCTGGGGGCTACCTCGCTGCACCGGCTGTCCTAGGAGCGCAGTAGGCTTAGCTAGAGGGTCCGCCGATGCCTTTCACTCTTGCCAGCGTAGGTTGGCTCAAGAACGCACTCAAAGCTTCCGTACCGGACCTATTATGACACGATCAGCAATGAGCCACCGCCGTTCCTCAAGGAGGCCGTGTTGTTTCTT
>JAOEFI010000003.1:31365089-31383181 GCA_034621735.1 Anopheles plumbeus
GGCTGTGATAAAGATGTGAATCTCTGAACCGCAGTCGACTCCTGTTCCCTTCCGTCGCCGTAGAAGGAGTCCTTTTAGTGGCTGGCCAGCTGGTTGTAAACTTTAGCGTCCGTTCGATCGATGAGCCGCTGCGGCCCCTGTTTACCGCTTCATTATCCAGGCAGGGATGGGGGTGGCGGAGGAAGGAGGTGGTGGGATATCATATTGGTTATTTTTACTTCACTTTCCATCTCGTCCCCCGCCCCATGTGGCCATGTGAAACTGTGCAAAACGGCAGATGCCCCGGGCCAGGCTGCGAAGAAAGCGCAAACTATGGGCGAGTTTTAAGGCTGCAAATGCAAACGAAAGCGAGTCGCTCCTCCCGGGGGCCAGGACCGGGCCGACCCCGGAGAGTAGCCACACTACGTGGGGACACACACACACAGCGTGTGACACACCGGCCGCTGGACGCCTGGACCATGCACACAATTCATACCTTAAGTGATCTTTCCGCTGGCTCATTATTTGCTTCAACGGCACCAACGCCCGGGAAAATGGCGTCGGCAGCTTCAAGTGGTTGCCTTCTTCGTGTGCGCTCTTCCGCCCGCCACCCCCCGAACAATACAGGGTCCACTGCAGGCCGGAACGTAGGCCCCGAGCTGGACCCGATTCGTGTCGGGCCTCAGGCCGTTAATTGAATCAATTTATGCTCTGTTTGGTGGTGAAGATGCGCACCTAGCGTAATGTTTCGTTTGGCAACAATACAACTACAGGGAGGGAAAGAAAAAAAACCTTACAACAACCAACTTCCCCCTTCAACTAGAAATCGGGATCTTGGACAACATGAACGAGGCGATGTTGGAAGGCGAGGAGGAAGAAGGGAGACAAATAACGAGAAGGAGGAATATAACAACACCGGACCCGGGGGGGGGGGGGGGGGGCCCACCAAGAAAATTAAGCCCCCCCCCCCCCCCCCCCCCCCCCCCCCCCCCCCCCCCCCCCCCCCCCCCCCACTCCTAGAAAATGAAGCGCGCTCCTTCGCTGCAGCTCTCGCTCGCCTTCAAACGAGGATCCCCCCGAGGTCGGGCGGATTGGGAATTGGGAATTAAAATAAATAACTGTCGGTCGGCCGATGGGCCAGCGGGGTCACTCACCCTGCCCTGCTCTGCCCCGCCGGGGGGTCATCACAGTGCCGACCGGGGAGGATGAAGATGCCATTGACCTCGATTCCGGAGGGATCGGGATTAGAAAGACGCCCGGACAGCCTGGACGCTGGTGGATGCTGTTCCCGTGGGTGCGCGCGCGGGGGTGGAATGTGAGCGATAGAAATCGGATTTTTACGATACGCGTCCGAAACCGAATGGCGACCGAAGGCGGCCGGACGAAGCTGAAAACGTCCGAGTCATGCAACGGCGTTCGGTGTTGTTGTTTGATTTCGGCTTTATCGAAATCTCGATTATTCTCGCCCACCGGCGCGGTGGGGTTTGAAGGCGAGACGGGAGGGGGAGTAAGGCCGACGGGACGGTGCTGGTGGTTCTTACAAAAGGTTCGGTTCGGGAAAATCAGGCAGCGAAAGCGAGCCGCCGTGTTACGTGTTCGCACCGGCACTGCGGGCACTAAAAAACCCCGGGCGAGAAAGTTGAGTTCCCGAAGAAGCGCAACGCGCCCTTCGGTGTAGGTCGCGGGATAAGAATAGAAATGGATGTAAAAGGTCTTTACACACACATACACATTCACGTAGAGATAGGAGACAGACGCCAAAGACAGCACACCAGGGAGAAGATAATTACCGGGCGTAGAAGTTCACGAGGTTTATCGGCTTTCGATCACGGCGAACACGGCACCGGATCGGGGGCAGCAATTTTCCACGCTTTCCCTTCCCTTCTGGCAGGCACTTTACTTCGGCGTTCTTCGCGGAAGGAGTCGCTCCGGGCCGTCATCGTTGTCGTCGGAACCGATGAATCTCCGTTGAAAGTCGATTGGATGGACGGAACCGAACCGAGTGATATTTCCCCATGGAGGGACGTTCAGTGACCTCGAGGGTTGGTCAACGTTCGTCCCCGGCTGGTGTGAAGATGGTGGCGTTCTGATAAATCCGGTCTTCAGCCGGTGGAGTGCGACGAACTTTCGAAGGAAGCCGAAAGAAATAAAAAAAAAACCCCAATAGCCAAGCCGGTAATACCAAATTACATCTCGTCAATGAAAACGAAATCGAAATGTGCCCCAAGTGCTGGAAAGCGCCTCCTCTCCAATCACCTGCCGCCGCCGCCGGTGGCCCCCCGAAGCAGTCACGAGCGAACGTTGGCGCGGAAATCGAGAGTGAAAACTTCTCGCACACACAGCACATTGCGGAAGCACTTAGACCGTTTTTGTGCGGGGCCGCATCGGCTCGGTTCGGATAGCATCTCCGAAGGTTTTAGGCTATCCTAAACGCCGCACTGATCGTACCAACGATAGGCCAGCTGAAGTTCGGAACGGAAGCGGATGAGGGCGGATGATGGCGGTGGCCGGGCGGCGAGAAAAGCGATGCCGAATGGGGTTTGAAATCGAGATTAGGCAATAAACGTAAATAAATCGACGAGGTTTTTTTTTCCTTTTTCGTATCGCACCGAACCCAGGATACGAGCGCGTGTGGCCACACTCCGGCCGGTGCCGGTTCCGGTGTTTCGGCCCTCTGCGCAAACATGCCACGGCGCGCATATCGCACGCCGAACTTTCTAATTGCACTTGCACAAGTGTTAATTCAACGATTTGGCGGCCACCACCAGGCGCTCCTAGGCGGGAGGGCTCCTTCTTCTGCTCTTTTCCCCTCTCTCCCTCTCTTCCTCTCTCCCTCTTCGCCCTTCCACCCGGCGGAGGTAACCGCGCGATTAGATGGTAGCGATGCGGCCATATCGGAACGGGAGCACGGAAAGTGTTCCAGGTCCGCGATTGGGCAGTTTCCTCACGTCGTTCGCTCTAGTTCCGGGCTCCCGGTCTCGACGGTCGGTGTCCGGTCCACGGTCTGTTTTGTTGGTTTTTTTGGTTTTGGTTTTCCACGGCCGCTTTCTTCCCGCGGTTTTGTTCGTTTCGAGTTCATTAGCAACTGTTAGGTAATGGAGCGTACCGGTGCGGTGGCCGCCGTGACCAGAGGCGTCACTTGTTACGCCCGGTCCGCCTTTTGCGCGTTTTACCACACGATAAGACACATCTGACGGGCTCGGTTCGGGGTCTCCCAACCCGAGGCGGATGCTTGCCGTTTTGTGTGTGTGTTTGTGTGTGCGTGTAGCTGCTTCAAATTCGGACCAAATGATCGTTTAGCCATCAACTCTGGGCGGAATGGAGAGAAGCCTGTTGCTGTAATGGAGGGCATGTTGAGTGGATTTTTTTTTGCTTGCATTTTCAACCACATTTCAACCGATTAATCAATGGTTTTATCGGATGTTTGGAGAGCATCCTTCAGCGGGGTAATTTATTTGAGTTCATCTTTGCTTTTCCGGTTCTTTTTTCTATATGATTTGCTAAGGGTTTTTATCTGTTCGTTTGTTTTCAATTTTTACTTGAATTTTAGAGATTTTTCAATTAGATATTTTGGTTTTAGTTCTGCATGATTTATGGAATTTCTTCTGAATTTTCACACACTTTAGATTTTCTTCAAATAAAAATAATCGATCGTTGATGGTTTATTTATTGTGTTACCAATTTTCAATTGGACTATTTAATGTTATTGAAAGCAAACAATCCAGTGATACCGTCACGGTCAACCACCAACGTTGAAGCTATCACTCCGTAAAAGTGGCCGGTCGGAAATTAAACCGGCCTTCTTCAAATCCTACTTACATGCCCCGTAAAGGCAGGAAGAAATGGAATGTAGCGCCAGAATTGATTTTGAGCGAAGGCAAATAAATAAACAGTCATGCTGAAAAGCTCGCTAAAAGATGGACACTTTCTCCCATTTCATGCGAGGCCGCAGGCTCTGACTCAGCTCGAGCCTCGTTCGGCCCGTTCAATTATGAGAAGTACTTCTTCGGCATGACCTACCGGTGACGATGGACACCGGCCGGCAGTGAAACCTGCCTCGGTCGCTGGGACGCTTTTTGGAATGCAGAGACGTTTTTTTTTTATTTTGGCACTCGAGTGAATTGATTAGTTTGGCGCCTTCTCATCGGCGGAAAAGTGGGGTCCTGAGTTTTTGTTGTTGCTCATGGAAAGAGTACGTCAAATGCAATTAAACTAATTGGAAAATGCGATTTCACCGTTATTTGTGAAATTTTGATTAGCGAATTTTGGTGAGCATATTGTTCGTCGTTGGTCCCATCAAAGTAGCTCTTGCTTTTTGTAGTGATTCTTCCGCTTTTCGCATACATTCATGTTGTAAAAGTAGACACATTTTATTATTTCTATCATATTATCAACAGTTATTTGATACTGTTCGATGTCTAACATCGAAGAGACACATATTTAGAAGATGTGATATCTATGGTCAATGAACACATTTAGAGTTATTAAAGTAACATTTCAACATGCCAGGAAAGGCTATCACTTCATTCCAGTCCAACCAAGCGGTCAAGCACCCGACCAACCGTAACCGTTTTTGCGCGACCCATATTCGCCCCGTCTGGCGCTCGCAAATTCCTCCGATGGGTCGCGGTTTTGAATTCCAACGGAACGCATCACCACCATCGTCGCGATGGACGCGCACCGTCACCATCTTCGCCACTTTTGTCGCCCGAATCGATCCGACACGCGGACAGCGCTTATCGGTAGATGGGAAGAATACCAGCGGGAAGACTGTCGCGTCTCGTCAAACGCCCAATCTCGCCCAATCCTGGTCGTCCGGGGACGCTTTCACCGAGAGACGCATCGAGACGAAGAGGCGTCGAACGGCGCCGTCTCGCTGGGAATTTCAGGGTTCGTCGCTTGTTTTCTCACATTTTTTACGGTTTTACAACACACCCCCTTCGGAAATGAATATTCCTGGCCGGACGATCGAGGGTGGGCTGGGTGGCTGGGTGGTGGGAGCCGAAAATTTGAAAACCTAATGCAACTAAAAACCAACATCCAGCCGTCGAAGGGCGACGGGAGAGCAACAACGGCGGGAGGCAGGGACTGACATCCGAAACGGTCGCGCGGTGTGGGAAAATAATGGCAAAATGAAACACTTTTGTTTGTAGGACATTCCAGCCCCGGGACTGCCGGCGGAGTGTTTCTCTCCACCTGTCCTGAGTGTCGCATCCCACCGTCATCCTGCTGGCTCCTTCGCGGGCTCCAATTCTCTCACGCCCAGCTCTCCATCCGTGTTGCTGCCAAGTTTCCAGACTTCACCGTGTCAATATTTTCCTTTGTCACACTTTGTTTGACCTGCCGAATCTTTCACAGACGCACACGCACACACCTGCAGGTGTATTTCGCGGCAGCAGCAGCAGAATTCGGCCGTTGGTTCGGGGAAGAAAAAGTGAAAACGCGTCGTCGCGTCCTGCGATGCGTTGCCGGAATTCGGTGTCGGGTTGGATGCGAAATGGTTCCTGGCGGCTTCGACCATCACGAATTTGGCATCTTTGGCCGCGCCACACAATGCCCATTGCGTCATTAATTCCGAGCGGCGAGCTGGTGAATCAGTGAAATGCTATCAACATCTTGGGAGGTTGCTTTTTTTTTTTCAACCGGGACTTTTGGCGAAAGGATCCACGGGTGGAGAGGTAACGGGGGAGCGGGCGTAGTGGGAAACCCCCGCGGGGCCCGGATTTCGCACTTCTGCCCTGGACAGCGTGCATCCGCGTGTGTGTGTGTGTGTGTGTTTTCGAAGGGAAAGTGGTGGATTAGGTCACCGGAAGAATGAGAAAGGCAAAGACAGTTGCAACACAGTCTTGCGCGTCCAACTGTCGGTCGACCACGACAAAGAAGGGAATGGGTGGGGGAAGCTTCGTTCGGTTGTCAAGGAGAAAGAAAGTGTCAGATTGTCCGACGTCGCTGCGCCCACCAGCAGCCGCGCCTCAATCATCGCCGCCCGATAAGGCTCTCTGATGTTGATGTGTTGCGATCTGCTGTCGATATTTCGTCGAGCTTTTAGTGGGATGCTGTTTTTTTCTCTTCGCGCCTCAAATCCCCCCCCCCCAATGATCGTGGTCGGTTTTGGATTTTCTTCTCCTTCTTTTTCTTCTTCTTCTTCTGGCGGCTGGGCGTACGGAGGCCGTTCGTTCCCGGCAGCTCGCGGGATGGGAATGCTGGATCGAAAAAAAGGAACACCAAAAACATAAAAAATCACTCCAAAAGGGACGACCCGATTGGATCCGAGTCCCACCGTGGAGCCCGAAAGATGCCAATCACACACATACACACACACACACAAAGACATGTTCCACCCGCAAGCTTCCCGAATCGTAGCAAGATGGTTCGGATCGGATTGGTTTTCCGTCGCAGATCACCAACATCAGCCTCCCCCTTTCCTCAGTATGTCTCTCTCTATCTTGCTCGGTTTACAATCTTCCGCCGTTTCCAATCCGCTCTTTCCGCACGCTAGCCTTCCGTGCGCTATCCTGTTCTTTTGTCGATTGTTCCCGCGCGCCACCTGATCGTCATCGGCGTTCGGTTCCGCAGCCGCATCTCTCGCTGTTTGCTGGCTGGTCGGTTCACTTTCTCTCTCTATCTCTCGGTCTCCCTCTCGCTCCATTTCTCCCCTTGGCTGATGGTGATGGTGGCTTTATCACAGCCTGTGTGCGCGAGCGCGCGCGCGCGCGAGTGGACCACGCGTACTCTCTCGCGATCGGCGCGATCGAGCTCGCGAGCTTTCCGGACACGGTCGCATCTTGCTCTTGCGCGCATCGTCTACGGTACGCGCAAGATGACTCTCTGTTTTACCCCTTGTGGTCCCATCTTTCTTTCTCCGGTCCGGTCTCTTTCTCTCGCACTCTCTGGCATGAGGATGTAGAAATTATTTAACATAATATCTTGGTATTACAATTGATCATCATCATCTCGTTGTTTGAAGAAGCGATCGGCCTCGGCTGCTGCGCCGGTGTTGGGTTTCCCGCCTCGGTCCCTCTCCCTCTCTCTTTCGCTTTCGGTGTATGCGTCGGTCTGCGTGTCGCGGTAGAGTCTTCGTGCTCGCGAGAAGCGAAGATTTGTGGCTCCGGGAGGGCTCGGGCTTCTTTTTTTTTGGCCCGTCGCTATAAAAGGGGTTACAGCATTCGGATACCGGCACAATTCATTAGCGAACGTTGAAGTCAGACGAACGTTGTTGCACCAGCGAACTAGCGGCTCCTGCCCCATCAGATCGAACGGAAAGTGTGCGCTCGAGCAGTGATCGTGAAAATACGAAACGAAACAGTGTCCTTACGGAACGGAACAAGTCCGCAAAAGCAAAACGCAGCACACGCAACGCACACGTGCGAGAATCGAGAATGAAAGTGTTTATCGCAGTCGCCGCCCTTCTGGCCGTGGGCATGGCCGCCCCGGCACCAGTCGAGCAGGGCTCCGGGCCCAGCGGCGGAGGAGCGCTCAACATGATGGCCAAGTACTTCGGCTCCTGCCTGGACAGCGACGAGATGGGCACCTGCTTCGCCGTGAAGGGCATCACCGCCCTGAACCGGGCGGCCCGCGCCGCCAACATCGAGCTGGCTCCGGGTGTCACTTTCGCAAGGTTAGGATCCGCCCATTGATTTTCCCATCCTGACCGAGTGATTCTGTTATCAGTGGCCCACCGTGCAACCGGTGGTAGTGCGGTTTTGTTGTGGAAGCTGCCTCAGCGAGTTCTCTAGATGCTGTTTGTGGTGTTTAACAGTGTGGCAAACTGAAACGAGCAGTCATGGAACAAAATGACCCCTGCAGCTTGAGGATTCTATTTGAAATTGGAGAGTGTGGCATTTCTCAAAAGTCGTTGGAAATGTCGTTGGTGAAATCCTTGGATGAAGACCAGTACCACGCATTTTCAGTACCAAAAAGGATAACGTTGTTCAACATCCAGAGCATTCACATTTAAAATGTTTGTGGAACACTTTACGTGTGTTGGTCAATCTAGTTGGCATTGAGAAATTTGTCAAAGCAGGAATTACTAACTTAGCTATCAATTTCCTTCTCCAAGCGAATTCAAATAATATGTTTAACTCAGCTGGCGAGTTAGAAGCTCCGTAGAAAATTTTGAAGCATTTTCGTTTTCGAATTGTGGCAAACTTTTGGCCGAATGTTTTACCTAATGTCACACTTTCGAAAAGGACTACTTTTTGTGAGTTCCCATTTTCATCGATTTGCTGGCGTTCTTTTTCGCATATTGCTCCTTTGAAATGCTCGCCCTGCAACAGGGAATTGTTTAGCACAGACACAAGAACCGGCCAGAATAAGGAGGGGAAAATGAAGGATAATTCCCGCACAACACCTTCTTTGGTTTTCGACAAAATAAAAAAAAAACTAAAACGCCCTTCTCGTCCATACCACTCATCCGACCAACAGAGACCCGGCGGTGGCGGCCGAGCGCACCGGTAAGGCGATCTCGGAGAACGAAATCATCAGCACGCTGCCCGCGGACGGTGACCAGAAGACCGACGCCCTGTTCGACCTCGCCATCGACTCCGCCAAGCGCCTGTTCAGCGCCCGCTCGATCCAGTTCAAGCTGCCGGAGGAGACGACCGAGAACATCGCCCGCTCGCTGGAGGAAGGTAGACTGCTCAAGAAAGGTGCGTACCGTGTCCTGCCGTGTCCCGTACTAACCAGCCGCCTCCCATTTGCTTGTTCCGTTTTTCCGTTTTTCCGTTTCCCCGTTTGTCCCCGGTGTTCATGTGGTTCCCCCCGCCCCGTTCCGCTAACCCGTAACAACCGTAACAACGATGCTGTTGGTGCGACGTGCGCCATCGAACGTGTGCCCCGGCGTGTAACCACCGACGTCCTCCATTCGCAGGCAAGAAGCTGAAGAAGGTGCTCGGCCCGCTCGTGCTCGCCCTCGGCGGCAAGCTGTTCGCCCTGCTGCCTCTGTTCCTCGGAGCCGTCGCCCTGCTCGCCGTGAAGGCGCTTCTGGTCTCGAAGGTCGCGTTCGTGTTGGCCGCCGTGCTGGCGGCACAGAAGTTCCTCGGCGGCGCCGGCGGCGGCTCGCCGCTGAACCTGCTGTCGAAGGTTGCGGGCGGAGGTTCCGGCGGTGGTCTGGTCGGCGGAGCGGCCCCAGCCCCAGCCGGCGGCTGGTCGTCCGGCGCCGGTGCCGGCGGCTGGTCCAACTCGGGAGCCGCCTCGGCCCAGTACCCGTACGCCCGCAGCTACGACACCGCCCAGGAGCTCGCCTACAGCGCCCAGGCCCCGTCGCAGTAAGACTCGCCAGGCGCGAGCCACACCTGAAGCACCCAAGCACCACCCATCCAACCATAAGCGCCATCCGTTGAAGCGATGCGTCCTTCCTCCGCACCGACCGGAGGAGCCACGCCAGCCAGCAGCATCTCCGCTGCCCTTCCTTCCAGCACTCTCTGCTGCCTCGTCGTATTTTTCTTCTCCTCCCTGTCTTCGGCCCACTTTCGCCCGCCGACGTCTTCGGTGTTCGCCCCATATTTCGCACCTCGCTCCTCCACTTCCGCTCTGATCTCTGTCTATCTCTTCGCACACACACACACACACACAAACACCTGATGTCTAGTCTTCCTGCTACTTGGAGCCCTGGGTGGCATATTTCGGTGAGGATCGGCTTGCCGGTCTCCGCCCAGCAGCGAAGGGTGCCACAGAAAGGAAATGAAAAGAAAACCACAAATCAGACACGGAGCAGAAGAAGAAGAAGAAGAAGGAGAACCTACAAAACACTCCAACAAACAAACAAGCAGACGAACGAAACGAACACGCAAATCATGAGCCAATACGCATCGATAATTAGCGCGCATGCAGCGGCTCGTAACGGCGACTTCACTTCATCACTTCGATTTCGAACACCGTCTCCACCAGCCCACCCCCCCGCTCGGCCACTCCACGGCCCGAAATTGAGAGCGGAATATCTCATCAGCACACGAGCTGGCACCGATATCCGGATGTCCGTTTATGTAAATACACCGACCAAAAGCCGATCGAAAAGCTCCGCTTTCTGGCGGTGGAGTGGTGGCAGAGAGGCACAAGGGCAGGGGGGGGGGGGGGCACACGCGGCTTTACGTGTGGGCTCGTAAAGGTAGGCCAGCTTTCTCTTCGGAACCGTCGCCACCACCCCTGAAACTGCGTGTGCATTCCTGTCGGCGCATTTTTCCGCATCGCTCAACAAAAACCCGTGTCCTACGCACACTGTGCTCATCATTATCTGATGTATATCTTTCGGTGCCTCTCGCACTCATTCGGTGCCTCAGCATACGCTTCACCCAGTTTTCTGGGCGCCTCAGTATCAGCTGTTGTCCGGGCCTTCAGGTTTCGGAAGGCCGCTTCCCTCCTGTACATGGCACCGTCTCTTCTACGTCTTCAACGAAAAACCCAGCTCACAACGCGACGCACCACACTCAGCACACCCACACACACACGCGCCCACAAACTGCGCCATTTCGGGCCACTTCCGGTGCGGTCCTTCCGCGGTCCGCCAAGGAACGGTTCCACATTTGTCTTCTGATCAACATAGTTTTTTTTTTTTGTAGTGTTTAGTAACTTATTATTACCGGTACCGAGTGTGTATCTTTCTGTCTGTGTGCGTGCGTGCGCGTGTGTGTGTGTGTGAGCGGAAGCGGAAGGTTGTGAGATAACGAAACAAAATACTTTAGCGAGATAAACACACACACACACACCCACTGGCAGGCAAGTAAAGGGAGAAAAAAAAGGAAATGGAAGGAAGTTCCGCGGCCTGGAGGATCCAACGCCGATCGCCCGGAACGGTTGTGTAGTTAATTTATTTTTATTTATGTAATTAAATTATTGAAAAACAAAAGCGAAAAGCTAAACACAGAAAGGTAAAGAGGAAAGGAAACCAATGGAGAATAGACAAGAGAAGCAAAACAAAAACAAAAAAATAAAACCCTCAACCCGAACACCCCGGACTACTAACACAAACCAAGTACAGAGGACCCACACCTAGGACAGTAGAAGTTACAGTAGAAACAACGCAACGCGAGCACATTAAGTTAACCATTAGTAGGTGCTACTCTATAGTAGAGCCACCCCGCTCCACTCCCCGACCCGGTCACGGTGAGGCCAGGGATGAGGGGCAGCAAAGACACCAGAACGCAAGGAAACCAGAAACCAACTGGAGCAGGATCCGTTTTGCTCCGGTGTTCCAAACCAAACTCGATTTCCCAGGGCATACTAATACCACACACACTTAACCACTCAGCATTAGGAAACAGCAGGAAGTAACAACACTCAAGTAAAAGGTAATAAATAAACTAGGAAAGCGATAGCATATGTACCGATACAAACGTATACAAAGAAGCAACAGCAGCAGCAATACACCTAGAGACATCGCAGCCAGTAATAGACTTTTGTCAGCGCAAGAAAACCGCAATAAAAATACAAAAATGACTTATTGAAAACAGCAAGAAAAAAAAAACCGACTCCGAGGTCTGTTCTGATTCACGACCGAAAAGAGAAAAAGAAAAAAAGAAACCGCGACCGTGATTATGTGACGGATGGTGGTGGATGGTTTTCCTTTCCTTCGGGTGGCCCAGTTCCGGTAGGTATCTGTAGCATCTTGAATGTCGTCTTCTGTAAACAACAAGGGATCGATTGGGGTGGGTGATCTTCTTCGAAGGGTGTGTGAGAGGTGGTACGGAACCGACACGACATATAGTCCCCCCATTGCCGTGTCCCAGATACTTGCCAAACGAATGCTGATGCCGTTCGTTCGTTCGTTCGTTCGTTCGCCGGAAAGACGAAAATGATTGACAGCGCTGTTGACTTAACTGTTTTCTCAACGTCGTGGTGGAGGGTGCTATAGGGTTCCTTTGCTGCGCCGCGTGAAGTGACGTTCCGCGTTTGGTGGAGTTCCGAATTTCTTTTTTAGCACGTTCGGTGAAATGGTCACAAATTCAGCGCAAACGGGAGACTGACTGCTGGCTGGTGCCCTCATGACGGACGGATAAGGTTCGGGATGGTTCGCTAAATGGGAAAACGATCCGATAGATGAAAAGATCATCCGGAGCATGTCGGTTCCATTTTTCCGTCCCAATGAAAGAAAGGGTCGCTTTTTTTGAGCCACGGAAAATGAGCAAACGTTCCAACGTTGAGCTGTGTAATTGTGTTCACTCCGGTTGTTTGTTTTCTCCCTGCCGCGGGGAAAGTGTCACTCCCATTCCTTTTTGGGGGGTGGCACAATGTGGCGCGTGGTGATGTTTTCATCAGCTGGGAAAATATTTACCTGTCCGCTTCCCATCGACAATATTGTTCGGATTTTATTTTGTTTTCGGGGAGAGTTAAACATGAGAAACATACTTCGAGATTGTCACTTCTTATGCCGCCTGGGCTGGAGGTTGGACACTTCGTTTGGAGTGAGCTTTTGGGACGTTCGCCGAAAGGGAAAGTGGCGAAGGCGAAGAAGCGACCATTGTCCCATTGTCCAGCAGCGTCAGCCGGAACTGGGAGAGGACTCGTCCGAAGGAAGGAGTTGTACACGCACAGACGGACCGCTTTTTTGAATGAATGGAATTGAAATGGTGGCATTGTGGCAGACAAGACAACACAGGGGTTACATGGCTCATGTAACGGAGAGTGAGTGGGAAGGAAAATACAGCACGGTCTAGGAGGAAGTGTACTTTTGGGGTCGGTGACAACGGACTCGTGCGCGTGCGTGCGTACGATTGTAGACAGGTGATAATGAGGGACCGAACGATCGAACGGAACGTGAGACTTTCTGGTCGCTTTGATAGTGTGTTGGCTGCTCCTGTTGGAATAGATTTGATGGCATTTGATTGTATATTGAAGTACACAAAAACATGTTAAATAAATGTCTCGAAATGAAGGAAAATGTGTTTGCAGATGGGAAATGAAAATGAAGGAAAAATATACACAACATTTGTCATATTAATAAAGAAAACTAAAGGGCTGGATGGAAAATCATACTCAATATATTCTGTATAAATTTGAACTCACGAAAGAATATATTTCCACTGATGATGTTAATAAAAAAATTAATGAAAAAATGTAAAACAAAATGAAATATATTCTCTCAAACAAATAAATAATCCAACTTTAACCACATTTTCTATTGGAAAATTCTCATCTCTCATCTTATTGGTTCCCATTTTTTTCATTCCAATTTCAAATTAACAAAAAAGTAGGATATACATCAACCTTTGGAATAACCATTCGTTATATTTTACCGGTTAGCAAAGTACCTTATTTGTTTTCTGAGCCATGAAGCTTCCTATCGGGATCATTCATCGGGCACTCGTTAAAACATCGAAATAATTTTAATAAATTCTCTCCCCCCTCCCCTAATCCCCAAACAATGCCACGCCCGAGTTTTGATGGGTGGTTTCGAGCTAAAACCCCCCCGGGCCCGGGAATTTCTCCTGCGCTTATTAAAGCCCATTAAAAAGTGTTTTGGGCGGGCAATGAAGCCACCGTAAATTATGAGCGAGACGTAGTAAGCGTTGGTAGTTAGCGCGGATTTCGTGGAGGGAAATTAAAACGTCGAACTCCCGCGAGGCGATCAATCTCCGCCCGATGAAGACGTTTCTGCTTCTGGCGGATCGGTGACTGAACGAAAACGAGAATCGAAACCCCCCACCCGGCCGGGGGGTGACGGAGCCAAGCGGTGCATTACTCGGAACCGATCCAGCCGCTCGCGCATTCCAGCCGGGAAAAACGAACTCCACCCGGATGCTCGTCACGTTCTGGCACACATTTTCGCTGCGCTCTTGGGTTATGATTTGCTACCGTTACCGTTTCAGTGGCCACACTTGTTGGACGGGGGGGAGGGGGGGGGGGGCTACGTTTTACCTACATGCCCAAAATCGACTCGGACACCCCAGGGAGGAACCCTGTTCGATTCGATTGGGTCGACTCGGGAACGCGCCGCGCATACCAATAGCTGGAAGCACTGGCGCGATTGGGGGTGTTTTCGCCCCATAAACACCTGTGGTCCGCGAGCGAAAGACCCCTGTCCCGGGGGTGGTGGCCGCCCGGGGACAATTGTGTACCTGGTGTCCCCAGCTGCCCAGGCAGCTGGTTCGATTGCCAGCGATTCCGGAATCGCATAAATAGCATCGTAATAGCACATTAAACCATCAGTAGCCAGCGTTAGCTAATTCGACCAGCAGCAAGCCGCGGCTTTGTGACTCCTCACAGTGCTCACTCGTCCTGCCGGGCCGATCCTTCGCCTTCGAAAGAAAACCACCATAGCCGAATCCCTTTGCGAAAAGATGGCCGTCAAGCGTTGCTTCCTGGTAGCCGCCCTGGCCGTGGTCGCCTTCGGGGCGGTCGCGTTCGCCCAGGCCACCAAGGAGGAGTCGGCCGTGATCGGTCTGATCGACGAGATCGACAGCGAGCCGCGCTTCCCGCTGTTCGGAGGGCTCGCCGTCGAGCGGTCGAGCGACTACGAGGTGCGCGCCTTCGCTGGTCGCTCGAACGAAGATCTGGCCGATCGGGCCGTGCGGTACCTTGGCTCCCACACGCTCAAGTTCAACGTCCCGTCGGAGGAGAACACCGTCGAAGGTGAGAGCTAGAAGTGTTCCCATGTGTGCGTGTGCTGTGTGTGTGTGTTGGTGACGGGAAGGGTGTTCGGGGAGGTAGTGAATAGTTGGTGATACCGAGAGCGACCCATCAGGATTACAAGGTGGTGACGATGGCACAAGGATAAGACAGCCAAAAGCAACGAAGCAGTCCTTGGATTGTGAAAGATGTACCACAGATAATGCCAAATCAATATCCTTGAAAAGATCTCAAAGAAGTTTAACGTTCGTTGATGAAACACTTTCTTACTCATTCTGTACCGAGATAAATGCTGTGAACGCGGACAAGCATATCAAGACGCACACAAGACGCAACAGAAAGTTAATGAGTGACACTCGGAGAAACAAATACGAAATGTACGAAGATTCGTTTCTCTTCTCAGGAGGAGCTTGTTGAGTTGTCAATTGAAGGGTGCTTCAGATAAATATGTACGTTACTTGGAGGATCATCCCTTTGCTGCAAAAGCACGATGCATAAAGTGTTTTGAAAATCATCAAAAAGGAAAAAGGCTCATTTGATCGTCTTATCTTTAATGATAAAGATTATATTCCTTCATTCCACTGATTCATTTGTTAGAAAACACCGCATCGCTGCATCATTCATAACAAATGAACAAATGAAAAGTCCCACAAAAAAATGTTTCCGACCCCTGTTTTGATCGGTTCATGATACAAGCATACATAAAAAAACATCCCCCTAGTCACCCGACACAGTGGACCCACTTTTCTCCCCCTCCCATGCGTTTTCAACGGGTTGGAAGCTGGGCGGCACTAGGTCGCGGAAGGCATTAGCGTCATCCTACCCTGTTACGCCGCGTAAGCATTTCGCGTCGCGGAATTTCGCTCCCACCAAGGCCAAACCGCTGGCCGGCGCTGATACAATCGCGTTTCGGCGTAACCGAAACGCCACCCGGGCGCCCGCTCCACTCAGATGTCCTCTCCCCCCACCCCCCACCCCGCCGGTTGCAGTGCATGACGCGCGCCCGCCTTGCTGACGTGGCCGGAGAAAAACTTTCACAAAATTCACTTTCGATGGAATCCACGATCCGACAAATTTCCACCCGGTTTTTTTTTCTTCGCTTCCCAGCGTGTGACCCCGAGCGAGGTGCGGTTCAAGGCTGCGAAGATCGTTAAGCGTTCCCTTCCTGCCACACACGCAAACACACACACGCCGGCCCAAAGTAGTGGAGAACTATAATAGAACCAACTTTCACTGGTTCACTCGGGGTGCTTCCCCTTTTTTCGGGTGCTTCCAAACGCATGAGAGAACTCTCAGTCTCCCGAGACTCGGAGACTCAAGGTAAAACCGATTAGAATAGGTCAGCGAACCTTCACCGCGCCGGGCAGGAAACAGGTTCTGGGTCAGAACGGGTGAAATCGGAGGCAACCCTCCAAAGGGCACGCTGCGGTCGAAAGAGAAAGTTGGTAATCTTGACCCTCGATTCGGAGGCTTCAGCGATTCTAGAGTGATGGAAGAAGATTAGAATCGACCGTTTGTTTTCTCAAGCTCTTCTCATGTGAAGATCGAAAAGACGTGTTGGAAAACTGTTTTAAAAAATGGATAAAGATAAACTTATCTCAACATTTAGTACGTTTAGTGCAAAAGGATCTAAAGAATTTTCTTTTCATCAAAGTATTATTTTAAATACGTTTCTTACAATTTCGAGTTCAGCATTCATCTCGCAAAGAAACGGCGAATAAACAAAGTGGAACACTGGACAGGGTATTACATTCGAATGTTCGATCCGCGGCGCGGCACAACTATCGGGTTGCAGCCGGGCCGGAAATTGATGGGAATGACCAAAAGCAGCCAAAATAGCGCGCTTCAAAACATGCCACATGAAAAAAAGCGCACCGCTTCCCGGTAGATTAATGAATTTCTCGTTAAAGTAATTGCATTTCGTGTTGCCTGCCTGCCTGCCAGGATGTATTGGTGTACTCCTTCGTCCTGCCCAACTACCTGCCTCGACCATCACGCAAGTGTCTGCTCCTTTCCTGCTTCCTCCTTTTCGCACTCCTCCCGGCCAGGCGGTTTTCCAGGACACGGGTTCTGGTGCGCCGAAATACCTGTCGCTCGATGCTCGGGATTCGAGTGCCACGGGCGACAAACTTTCACTTCGCCACACCGGATCCGGCTTTCGAAAGTTCTCCAAAAACCATTTTACCTCCCCCCTCCCCCACCAACATCGCCCACCACACAATACAACGCACGGTGCGTGTATGTAATATCCCCGGCCGGCCGGCAGTTGGCTACAAAAGTCTTACTTTATTGAGAAGAGACAACAACCAAAAAAACCCACCAAATCCGAGGGAGAAAAATATGTATGGAAGTAAAACGCCCCACCGAACGAAAAAAAGGGAAAGTCGCTCCCAAGACACACTTCCTTCGGAATTATGTTTTATGTGTGCCACACCCTTCGTGCGGTGGCCGGGCAGTCCCGACCTCTTCCGTTCGCCATCCGGCCCCATTCGCCCCTTCGGGACAAGTGATCGAGAACGCGCGGTGCAATCGAACGTATGGGGGGTGGACGGCTTTGCGGGCGAGGTTCGGATACGGACCCGAAAGGAGGAGCTGGAAGACACAAATACACACACACAGCCCCTTCGCGGAGCCCGATCGCGGGAACCCTTGCGATCGCGTTTGGAGCTTCGCTTATTTGCAGCCCATTAGCATGGCAGACGTGGCGATCGTGCACTGTGGGAGGCTTAGAACGAAAACGTGCAAGTAGTGGGCGTAATTATTTTCTCGATCGCATCATAAGTTCTCTTATGTACATTGCAATTCTTTAACATAAGGCTGAACTGATTTTTCCGTTTGAATATTTGCTTTTTTTGTGGTAACTTTATTCTTAGAAAAACGTCTCGTGCGTGTTAGAGTTCACCTTCACGATCAACAACCCGGTCGACAACCCCTAGAAAGTTCTAGGAAAATGAGCACCTATCTTTTCAATTGCCCCATGTCCACCCAGTGTACCATTGTGCACTGGGTCCTCAAAAAAAAAAAACAAAACCTCCGATGTTCGAACAGTCGAAGTGGTCCGCCGCGGTTCGATGAACTCGATCGCTCGGTCCGATTCGTGCGCCTGCGAGAACGAACCGATCGAGACGTAGCGGAGGCGGGGGAATGCGTGGAACATCGAAACACTTACAGCGTTTTACAGCGCTTTACTACCTGCACCGTTCTGTGCCCGCGCAGTTCCCGATGCTCGCTGCGTCTTTTCTAGGTCATTGGCACAACGTTTGCGCGCGTTGCGAGCGAGCGATCGCGTGACGACTTGGGATCGGATCGGTTCGCGCTCTCCAGCACGCGGCACTGGAGTTCGGTTGTCTTCTCTGTGGCTGCGCGACAAGTGCGCCCCGACCGCTGGCTTGTGTCGGCTTAAGAATACGCCGGACGCGCTGGGGAAGACGCCACTGGATGGGGCTTAGGGGAGGGAGACGCGTATTTTTGTTTTTTCTTTCGGTTTTTGTTTTTTCGGTAAACTTTCCCCTAAATCAATAGCAGGAGACTTCGACGGCGCGACGCACTTC
>JAOEFI010000003.1:31383281-31400861 GCA_034621735.1 Anopheles plumbeus
AGGTCATTGGCACAACGTTTGCGCGCGTTGCGAGCGAGCGATCGCGTGACGACTTGGGATCGGATCGGTTCGCGCTCGCCAGCACGCGGCACTGGAGTTCGGTTGTCTTCTCTGTGGCTGCGCGACAAGTGCGCCCCGACCGCTGGCTTGGGTCGGCTTAAGAATACGCCGGACGCGCTGGGGAAGACGCCGCTGGATGGGGCTTAGGGGAGGGAGACGCGTATTTTTGTTGTTTCTTTCGGTTTTTGTTTTTTCGGTAAACTTTCCCCTAAATCAATAGCAGGAGACTTCGACGGCGCGACGCACTTCTGGCAAGTGTGCGTGTGTCTAGGTGTGTGGGTGTCCCGAAAGGCCTTGGGCGACATTGATACTCGGGGAGGCATAATTTCCTTACAATGGGAGAAAGTGTGGTCGTAGGGAAGATATTCACCTCCGCCACCATCTCGAGCTGACGGCCAGAAGGCAAGAATCTCACGGACGCAGACGAACGGCGGAGTTTACCGAAAAAAGAAAAATACTGTTCGCGTGATATGAATCCATTATGAGTCCATTATGAATGTCGTACATTTTTGGATGTTTCCTACTGAATGTTCCGTTGATCGTTATAAGGAAATTGCGAGGGAATACATCAACACTTGGCAAAGGCCGTGTTTTAGACAAGTGAAACACAACTTGACTCATGTTTTTAAAATTCAAAACAGTATGACACACCAGTTTTGTTTGAAGCCATCCACCATTATTCTGAAATATTATTACAAGAGATTTAATTGAGATTAGATAAAATGGTTGCTTTAATTAATTTATCGACACACCAGTAACGACGCACATATAAGAACCTATTGATTAATGAGTCCCTATGTGCCTCCGGAAACCTTTCGCCTGCAAAAACGTTAACGATCGCGAGCAGCAGATCAGACTCGATCGCAAGCGGTCTCCGAACTTGCACGAAACATTGCGCAGGAGCTCACAGATTACGAAGCTTTTTTATTTTCGAACAGTGGAGCTTTTTGGATGATCGAATCGTGGCTTTTTTTCCGGTGAAAGTTTTGGTCCTCATTTTTAACGCGCTTTCGGCTGTAATTCCGTCCCATGCTTTGCAGAAGCCCGTAGCAGCCGCCTGAAGAAGATGCTCCTGCCCCTCCTGTTGGCCCTGAAGCTGAAGATGGCCGTCGTCCTGCCCATCCTGCTCGCGGTCGTGAAGTTCATCTCGCTCAAGGGGCTCATCGCTGGCCTGATGGCGCTGAAGTTCTCCAGTAAGTAGCCGAAATGGCCACACTCTGCCAATGGACTTAACTTTAACTTTTCTTTCTGTCCTCTTTTTCTTTGCAGTCTTTACCGTCCTGAAGGACCTGTTCCAGAAGAAGCAGGAGCGTGTGACCACCGCGTACATCACCAGCGCACAGCCGGTGAACGCCGAGATCGTCCACCAGGACTGGAACCGCAACGGACAGGCCGCGGCCCACGAGCTAGCCTACGGAGCCTACCCGTACACGACGCTGGCCTAGACACGTTATGCTCAAGGTAGCGGGCAAGGACTCGCTACCCACCGCCACCACCAACTCCACCTTCACCACCACCAAAAACGCGACGTAGCTTATTTATTTGTTACTTTTAATAATTTATTGATGATCAATCACTCCGACCCGCCAGGCCGAACATTTCGTCGGTGTTCGCTCCGCTTCGTCCGGTGTGACACTGTACGATGTGTAAATAAACGCAAACAGGCAAATGAAATATTGAGTTTTCTGGCACACAGTGGAAACCCCATAAGCACGCTGTGATGAGAAAATTAGGTATTATGATTGCCATTCGGACGCAGCGTAATAATTTCGTACACGGAGGCATACCATAAACACAGCCGGAACGGTATCTGCTCGTCGCAGTTACTTGTAACGGCAATGGCTGCGGGGCACGTGCGGAAGGAAAAAGCTGCCAACATTTGGAGGATGACCCGTTTGGGCACGCCGTGTACTCGATCGATCATCACTCAATCATTGCTCGATCGATTGGGGTTGGAACGATTGCTTTTATTCGGTGTATAGAAAAAGAACACGAGAACCCGAGGAATTTCTTCACTGGTGGAAAATACGAAACTCGGTAAACTTTAAACCAAGTGAACATTTTTTAATTATGTTCCCAATTACATTATTATGTAATGATTTTATGGGACTTTTTTTTTAATGCTTTTTTGCCGTTAATTGATTTAACTTATTTCAGTTGTAAAAAGTGCCTGATATAATGCGAAACATATAAGAGTTCGCTCTCAACTTAAACAGGGATAATACGGACTTATTTTTACAGCTTTTTAAAATTATTTAACGATCCTTTGATGAAACAATCCCTTTGATAGCTTGGATCCTTGTTTTGATATTGTTATGCTTGACATCTTTGAACCTTGTTTTCATTTACACAGCCAATAAACTCCATCCGTTTCTGTCACATTATCAGTCAATTATTAAATAAAAAATGTAGGTTGTTAGAATGTTGATTAATAGAATTATAAAAGTATTTAATAGGTTCCAATTGCTAATGGCCAAAATGATGATTGATCGTTCGGAAAGAAGCGCGTTCGGTTTTCTTTGAATTTCCGAAACCGAATGAGTCTTTCGGACAACGGTTCCCAGTTTTGGGGACATGTTCCACCACATCCTTCTCAACATCCAAACAGTGTTGCTGTTCACGTGTTAATAATCTCTCTAGACGCCCAAGTCGCACTTTAATTAAATACTCGGGGTGCACGGGAACTCTCACCGAGGCACCATTGGGGCAACCCTCCCCATCTGGGAAAGTTCCACTGTGTCAAACGGGTAGAACATTCGAACAAATGATCGTGTAATCGCCGGCCAATTGCTCCCCGCGAACGGGTGCTACTGTGGCAGCTGGCCCACATCCTACTGGAAACCGATCCAACCGAAAGGGAAACCGTTTCGCGGCACGCTTCACTAACCCAGCGACGCTGACCCGTTTCTTCGCGCCTCCGGTGGACGGATTTGCTCGAATTGGTGTCGCATCGTCCCGGCGCCGAAACTCCGAACCCAACCCTAATCGAACACCGAACCCCTTTTCCCGTTCCTGTGCTGCCCCACACTTCTCCCTAGGCAATTGCTTCCGAACGGTTCCGTCCGCAGCTTAACCACTCGATCGGCTTTCCACCGGCTGGCGCTCTAGCAAATCTAATTGAACCGCGAAAATCTCGATCGTTACCTCTTTATTGCTTCCACGGAAAGTTTCCCCCCTCCCTTCGGCGCAAGGCCAAGATCAAGTGCAGGTGTCTCCGGGTCTAGCACCGATCCTGCCCACGGGGACGTTAAGTGATCGCGTAGCAGACCTAATCATGCGTTAAACAAACCTCAGCGAGAAAAGCCGTCCACGCTCTCCGTGTGTCTCTCGTTCGGGGTTTCCCGACTGGCCGACTCCGGGACTGTGTTTCTTTTCTTGCGGCGCGGTTTGGCCCGGGGTTTATTTTTTATTTTTTCGTTGTTGTTGTTGTTGTTGAATTGGCGTCATTTTTCATCCGCCGTGCTCCCGCGTCGCCAGGGAGAAAGAAAATTCGGAAGGAAATAAGGGAACGGCTGATCGATTGGGGCAAGTGCGCAGTGTAGGTTCGTATAAAAGTACGGTATGGGCACAGTTAGCTCGTCAGTGATCAAGTGTTCGAGTTCCGAAACAGGTGTCAGTTTTGTGCCTACAGTCTACAGATCTTGGTCCAAGTTTAGTTCATCGCATCCGCCCGACAGCATGTGTTCCAGGAAAGTTTTCCCCACCGTACTGGTGGCGACCGTCGTGGCGCTGGCGCTCAGCTGCCTCCCGTGTACCGAGGCGGCCATTGCGGGCAATGGAGGTGGCGGTGGGTCAGTGTTCTCGTCGTCGAAGAAGATGTGCGAACAGCGGTACAACGTCAACTGTCTCAAGTTGGAACTGGTGTCCTTCCTGGAGCGCGTCACCAACCAGAAGGAGTACAGTCTGATGTCGGGCGTCAGTGTGGTGCGTGATCCGGGCGCCAACATCACCCGAACGGCGGACATCATCGCGGAGGTGACGCGCATCTTCCCGACCAACCCGGAAAAGCGCCTGGACGAGTTCCTGCTGACGAAGCTGAACGACTACCTGCAGACGCACTCGCTGCGGCTGAAGTTCATGGACGACGATGCGTTCGCGAAGGCGCGCGAGGCGTTCATCGGGCGCAAGGGCAAGCTGGGCAAGAAGGGCGGCCTGGAGACGCTGATCGCCGGTGCCATGATGATGAAGGGTAGGTTTTTCCACCGCCGAGTCCTTCCACTGCACCGCGTTAACTAATGTCCCTTCTCACACCCCCCGAAAACAGGAACCCTAGCTGCGGTCGGACTGGGGGCGCTGGCGCTGATCGCCGGAAAAGCTCTGATGACGGGACTGCTCGCGCTGATGCTGGCCGCCATCGTCGGGCTGAAGTCGCTAACCGGTGGCGGAGGCGGCGGACACAAGTCGACCACGTACGAGATCGTGGCCAAACCGATGTACTCCCATTCGCACACCGAGCACGACGAGGGCGGCCACGGACACACGGGCTACGGTGGCTACGGAAGGGCGTACGACGATCTGCCCTACTCGGCGCAGCAGCCCAAGCACCAGTGAGCTTTTTCGCCTCGCTGCTACTGGACGCGATCGCCAGAGGGCGCCCGAGCGACTCACGGTTTTCTCTCAACTTCTCTTCCTTCGAGTTCCCTTTCGGCTGTCGGATGCTGGTTTCATTTTTCTATGGAAGCGGGAAGGAAAAACAAACACTGACCGGTCAGGTCAGGTCTGTCGGGATCTTTGCTGTCGTCTAACTTATGCGTTTTAGGGTTCTTAGGGTTCTAGGGACAGTCTTTCTGCCAAATCTTAATCTTAACATTATTTATTTATTGTAGTCTAATGAAAAGGGATCTTACCTGTGCCTTCTATTTAAAACGAGCATTAAAGGGCAGATGAGGAGGACGTCGGTCATACGCGAACAACTGTAAAACTAAGTGGAACGAGTCGTGATGTTTGATAAATTATTAAATTGTGTGAAAAGAAAAAGTGAAGTGAGTCCAACATTGATATAAAATAAACCGAGCATCTGTTTTATATAACCCTCCGCTGTTTCGATCATCGAAATAAATAAACGAAAACGTCATTTACATACTGCGTTCATTATTTTGATTCCACTCACCTTAATTCGTTCGCTAAAGCCGTTCCATTAATAAAACCGTTTAAAGGCGCAAGCATGAAATGAATTGGCAACGTCTCCTCGAAGACGTCACGCAAACAATAGCAAACGCGTTATCATTGTTGGTGCACACTTCGCTGAGCAACTGATGGTTGCAACCAACGTCCAAACCCATCCAAACAAATGGTCACACTTTTCAGCACAAAGAAACAAACAAACACTTTTTTGCAAACAAAACACCAACTATCGGAAGGGGATGCTTGTTTTCCATCACAATTTGTTTTTCAGGATCGGTGAGCTTAGGTTTTGATGTGCATCTTATACGAAAAAAAAAAACTCGATCATTTATGAACATGATGTAGCAAAAAAATAAAAAAATTCTCCTTGGATGCACTTTCGCTGCATCGCGCGCATACACATTAACTGGGCGTATCTGGAGTACGTGTTTTTCCGCCGAACGAGTTCACTTATAAATGGCGCACTTCCGATCGGATCATAATTACTTTTTGTCTTATTGGGTCACCGAGATTGCAGATCGCCATTACGGGAAAGATGCTGTTTTAGTCAAATGAATAGAATTTGAATTCGAGGAGATGAGTTTTGCTTACAGAATTGTTTATGTTCAACATACCGTAAAAGTTGAATGATACATTTTTCGATAAGTAATGATGTGAGATGATTAATGGAGATTCAAAGTGAATGATTTTTAGAGTCATCTTCTTTAATAAATGGAGTTATGCCAATTAATGAAATTTATACTAGTTTTGTTTAACTCAATTTTTAAATTTTATGCTTTCTGTTTCTTTGTTTTCTTTACTAGTTTTAAATTTTCAATGTCACAATATTTCCGTCAACTGTTCTAATTTTTCTCCATAACGTTTCATATCAAATGTTTGGTCCTCGCTGGCTACAGAATGATTCGAATTCCTCTCATCTTACAGCATGAGGACGCCAAGCATTCCCATCTCAACCAGGGGTCGTCAATCGTTTCTGATGGGTAGCACTATAGCACAATCATCTCACCGGACCAAATAGTTTATTTTCCAACAAACATAGAAAAGGTATTAGTTTCAAGAATACTCTAATTTCATGCGCATGGAAGTAGTTGTGCAATCTATTTATCTGAAGTAGTCCGCCGAGTTTGGTTAGTAGGTTTCTGAGCAGGATCAAGATGCAATCAGCATGAAACGATCCTGTTTCAAAATTTCTTAAATGCTTGTATAAATACGCTCGAACTTGATATGTAGAAACATAATTCAAAAATGAAACCCAGCTACGTCTGATGAAACCAAGTGGAGTGGTCGCCGGAATGTGCTTTGGGGTCCGCTGTCCTAAACGGAAAACTCTTCTCATGCCATGCCGACTCGTCTCACCATCTCTCGTCAGCCAAAAATCACCTCCCGTCGTCGTTCACAGCCAGCGCGCTCGACAACAGCTCACTCGGCACCTCGTCTCCGCGTGAGACGATCACGAAGTAGCGCGCGATCTTCTGCGGTACCGCCGACCACGACGATGATACCGACGTCCGCATACATAGCGTCCAGGGTAGCCGGACGCGGTTCCGAGTGTGAGCCACGACCGATATCGCGGTGAGTGAAGAAAGTTGATAAAACGCTGGCCGCGCACCGGAAACTGGCTCAGTTCGGTTCGGGCAGCGCACGACTGAGGGCGTGTGTGTTGTTGCTGGTTTTTTTCGCGATCGTTCGTTTTCGTTGCCGTTGCTGTTGTGGTTGTTGCTGGTGCATCGTCGCCTCGTGTTTTTGAGCACACCACTTGAATCCGGCCTGCTGTGTGCGACTGCGTGTGTGTGTACGTGTACGTGTGAGTAGCGATCGTCGAGGTAGCGGCGACCGGCGGAAACTTTCACTGCTTTCCCATTTGGCGTCCCGTTCGCGTTCGGTTCCCCGATCGGGACGAGTTTGCACACACCGGCGGGTGCGAGCGACGGCACAGAGACAGAAACAGAGACAGAGTGAGAGAGAGAGAGGGGGGGAATGAGCGATCGCGATCGCGGACACGTTGCTCTCGGGTGTCGCTTGCTTCGCGGAGTAGTGTGAGCCGCGCCGCAAGTTCGAGTGTGTGTTTACTCGCGGTGATTAATTAGTGTGCCTCTAAGTGGACCTTGGAGGGTGGGGAGTTTAGTCGAGCGAACTTTTTCGGTAGTTCACGGTTCACGGGTTTAGACGATTCCAACCGAGTGATTTTCCGAACTGGGTAGGAAGTCGGATATGGATGAAGAAGATCGATCCTTTTGGTGTGTCACGATCACCCGTGCGTGCATCTTAGTGCAATGTGCAATGCGACTGATCCCCAAATGCAGCTGGTCGACTTTCGACGACGCAGACTACGGCGACGACAGCTTCCTTGCGCGCTGCAGTCTGCGCATCTCAGCTTATCCGAGAGAAAGGCCGGTGCGCCGGTGTTGGTTGCCAATATTTTGTCGTTCCATCGTTTTCGGTATCCGTGACACGCGTGGCACGTTGCGATCGCGGGGGTGGACGGAACGGTGGAAGTGGAACGGAAGGAACGAAAACGGCCCATAACATTAAAAAAAGAAAATATATACAAGACAAAAAATACAACGTTCCAATGAGAAACGTCAACTTTGTCGCTTCTCACCTCGCGATCGTGCGAGATGATGAAGAATCGGTGGAGAAATTGTTGCTTGGTTGGGTGGTTGCCTGTGGTGGTTGGTAGGGTGTGCCGGGGTGCATATTTACCCGCTGACCGACTTATACCCAACTCCCCCGCGGGCCGCCGTCAGTCCGCAAGCGTTTGCGTTTGTGTTTTGTTCATAATTAATTCACCCAAATTTGTGGCGCTGATAAGCGATGCTAACGGAAAACAACGATGGGCCATTCTAGTGGGAGTGCTGCCACCAACCCAAACTGGACCACACCGGTGCGTAGGCCGCAGGGGTTTCGTATTGGTGCGCGTATCGGGGTTTTACAACGGGACAGCTTTCGGGCCCCGGTCCCTGTCCGTTACGACTCGTAGGTTCCCGGGTTTCTTATTGGAGTTGACCGAACCGTCCGTCGACGGTGACGATCGCTTTGGATGACGATGGGAAACGGTCCAGTTAAAACGGCGATCCCACTTCCCAAATGCGCTCGAGTGTGGTGGGATGCATTGGCATTCTGAAAGTGCTCTCGTTTGCTTTTGACGTTCTTTTTGGGATAAAGATTCGTATTCGTAACATTCGAGCGTTGGAGAGGAAAGAGAAGAAACTCGTCGGAAGGACTGGAGAATGTCACAAGCGGATGTGTGTTAATGTTGCCAAATTTGTTGTTCTTCTTCCAAAATCTTCGTAGTGATCTGTGAATGCCCTTACCAAACGATTCATTTATGAGGCATCTCGTAGCAGGGATCTTCTATACGTGTAAAATCGGCTGCTAAAGTTTTTTTTCTAAACTCCCCATCCGCTGAAAAGCACAAGTATCTGACTCACTGGTTTTTTTTCTTTCTCCATATGTCATTTTCCGTATCGCGTCGAGGCACGTTTACGATCACTTTATGTTACTGGCCCAGATACAGTTGAGAGGATTGATTTCTCTTCCAATAAAATCCATCACATCGTCTCACTTGATAGTTATGCAACTTTTGGACAGCGAGTTTAACTTCCTGAAAAACCTGATAAATTGAATCATAAAGCTTTCGCAGAACGCAATAAAGTTTCACCATGAAATTTTATCTAAGAATCCTGTTTCATTGCTAGGGATTGATACTGTATTTCTCCCGGATACGAACGGTGGCGTTGCATTTTTACTGTGGATGACTCAACATGCCACATTCCGGGTCGAAAGCTGGACTTAACTTCCATGGTTCGCCACTAGTACGTCCGATCAGCCAAAAAACAATTCCTTCTTATTTCATCGCACAAAACAGGATTCGAACGAATTTGATTGCGCAATTGGTTTGTAAACATTTATATAAAACTCTTCAAATGCTACCACTTCCATCTCCGATGTTTCCGTTGCATCTCTTAGCTTGTACCATATTAATCGATCAAGCTGTAATCGATGAACTTGCACGTAATGGTGGTTTACTCGCACAATCGCTCAACAGCGATCCGTCGGGCAGCCTACTTACCCAATTGACACCGGAGAGCCGAATTTGGCCAGCCCGTCTCGGCGAACCCGTAAAAATCCAAAAGACATACTCCACTGACCCTGTTCAAGGCAGATTGCGCGAAACGCGCCGTACGATGTGGTACGATCGATAACGAAAACACGAAACAAAAAGAAGAAACCAAAAAAACAAAAAAAAAAACAACACACGAAACAACTAACATAAATACATACGAATCATAAGCAAGTGATCTTTGGTTTTTTGCGGGGTGCGCAGTGAAGAAGCGAACGTACCAATTACCACCGACTGCCCGTCTGTTGATCTGTTCTTCGTCGAGGAGTCTGCTTTTCTAGCAAAGCATTACTTGCGTTGCTTGTGCTGTTGTTGGCCGGACGAACGGACGAACGTCAGGTTGTTGGCACTTCCGACCGGGCCGGGCCGTGGCCGGTTCGCTTTTCCTCTCACCCGTTCTCATGGTGGTTCCGGCCAGCCTGCCGGAGAACCAATTTCCGATGAAGAATTTTCCGACCGCATCATCTTGACCCACCTAAAGGCCGCTAATAGCTTATCATCGACTCGAACGCTTCCTAAAGATATGTATAGTTATTTTTCTAGGCCCCGAACTTTTAGCGGTAAATCACCGCTGTTCCCTCGTTTTGGGGCGCGATCGTGGAACTGGCCGCGGGAGGGGTGGAAAGAATTTTCGCGCGGGATCGTTAATGTGTATACATATGCTCATCATCGATAACTTGCATGTTTTTCTTCACTTCTCAACAGCGATTGGCTTACATAAATGTATAATAGTAAGATTTTTTTCTTGTGTTCGCCGTTCCTCGTTATTACTATTACGATCGGGAACCATTTGGTGGCTCAACAGAGTGCACGTCAGCTTTCATGATTTGTGGAAATTAATTGCATTTTAATTCTCCTGGAATTCGTCTCGAACAATTGTAGATAAAGCTCCGCGTCAGTTGAAGCGTGTATAATAGTTAAAACTGTTCATAAACAACAAAAAAATATGTTCAGAGATATAAAAAGTTCAATTACATCACTTCCATAAGCGACAATATATTGAACTGGGTGGTTTAAAATTTTTCTCATCCCTTCTATGGAGTTCTTCTCCTGAGGTTAACCTTTTACGGTGGAGTAATGAGGGTTCTTCTTGCGATAACCTTGTTCAATAAAATACAGCGATAATAATGCTACAGCAAGTTCTGAAGCATATCATGGCGCACCGAGTACTCCCTCGGCGGCTGCAAATTAAACAATCTGGCTACATCTGGCACTCCGGAGTGCATTAGCGAGTGCGAAAACCTCACGCCCCCCGAGGCTTGCCATTTGGCCGGCGATGCCAAAAATTACCGCACGAAAGGAAAAACCCATCGGCATTTTCTTCCCGCGGGCTGGGGGGCGCGCGGGAATTCCGGTACCGTTCCACAAGCAAAAAAAAGAAAAAAGAAAAATCACTCGCGTGATGAACCTTGCGCCCACTCCAAACCAGTTCCGACGGTCGGCGGGGGGCGGGGTGCTGCGGAACAAGATCAAAGGAGAAAGTCCTGATATTCGTGCGTAGCTGGCTGTCTGGCCGCAAGCCACACAAACGCAAAAGCTGGACGAGAGAGACATCACTGCTCTACGCCATCATATGCTAATGGTGGCTTCTGTGTGCGAGTGACTTTCGTTGGGAATGCGGGCCTAGAAGGGACGGGGGGACTTGAAGAGCAAAACCACCGACACAGCAATCATAGAAATAGATAAGAAAATAAAATAAGGCTCGTGTCCGATCGCGATCGGTGCGCGCTAAACAGTGCGTGATGTGGGAAATTTTCCAACAACTTGAACTGGGGAAAAAGCCACCAGAAGCCACATAAATGGCGCTCCCGTGGAAAGGCCGGAAAAGTTACCTCATTGGCGGTGTGGCGGGTGGGGGGATTGAATTTTCCACACACGGCACCGTGAGGTGGTGCAGCATTGCATCGGTTGGTAGTGGTGGTGGTGTGGGACAATGAAAATTTCGAATCATTCCAAGCCCGCCTACTGCGTATTCACCAAATGCACCTGAAAGTGTTATGGCAACCGCCTCCCCTTCGATGCGGTGTCGTCGGTGAAGTCGAACCGATTTTAATTGCCACCACCATCCCACCCCCGGTTAGGAGGGCGCGGAAAGAGCTTTCCCATTCACGATCACGGTCATTATCATGGGGCCAGTGGCACGACGCGGAGCTGGAGTTGGACGGCCACGAGGTGGTGATGTAAGGGTCCGTTGGCACGGGCGGGAATGGCCGGTTGTGCGTGTGTGTCCGCTTTAGTAGGGAAGTAGGTGAATACTAATGATGATGCTCCCCTAGGTGCAGGAAAGCGAATGCAATAGATGAATCAATTAATTGGCGTTTGCGTGCGCCACCAGTTTGCCACTTCGTTTATCGGAACCTAGAATGGCGCGTGCTGTGCAGGAAAATAGGGAAAATGCGATGGAAAATGGCGAGTGGTGGATTGATCGCTTGACTGTTTATCAGGGCACGAGTTGGAAAGGATTGGATTTGGAAACACGTTTTCCTCCGAAATCTGATACCGGTTCGTTCAACGCACCAATTAGAGTCAGTCGGGAAGTTTCGGTGAAGTGTGTATAATTGGGAGAAAATATCCTTCCCTCACTCGAGCAGCGCGCGTCAAAGTACACCTGGACACCGGACAGATCTATTTAAGCCATCAAAAAGCATCAGCGCTCCGTCGTCGGACAATCTTTATCGAAAAACGGAAGGGAGTTTTCTCGTGGCCTTCAGTCAGTCCCCTCGCCCACTCTCGTTCGCTGGAGCTGTCCATCTTCCCCTTGGTGGCGTACGACAAACGCGCCATTTCTTGACAGAGAAACCGAGGGCCCGTACTTCCAACGCTGGACACACAGGAAAAAAAACGGCCGCCTCCCACTGGGTTCAAATTTCACCACAATTGCTGATGCTCGTGCGCCGATTCGCGACGCGTCCCCGAGGATGGTTTCACTTTTCTAAGTGGAAACGGATAGACGGAAAGAGAAGTAAAAAAAAAACAAGGTGTACGGATGATTTTTTTTTGCCTTTTTATTTGATCGCATGCTTTCGCGTAAAAAATTAGCAACCCATTCCGTTCGGCCCGCGACGGCGAGCCATTGTAGCACCGCGTTTGTTGCGGGGAAGAAAACATATGTTTTTCGGCAAATAGAAACGCGCTCCGATTGAGTCGTTCCGAGGGAACCGCGGGCTAATAAGGTACCGGGCGGGGCCATAAATCACCCGAAGCGCCGACGCTGTTTCAGCAAAAGTCCACAGCACGTGCCCGCAATTTGTGGTACAATTTGGGAAACATTAGGGCGATGGGATGGAGTCGGTTTTGGTGGCAATTATCGAACGGCATCCCATGACAGGTGCATCCCAATGGCGGCGGATGTGTGCCAAGTCTTTGTGGCCCAGTTTTTGTGTACGGTTGTTAGGTTTGGTCAAGAGAAAAGGGGCCCTACTAAAGGGCCGCTAGGAAACACAAAAAACGTTTCCGTTTCGCCACGGTGGTCATCCAAAAATTTCGCCCACACGATTCCATTTGAATCTCGTGGAAAACATTAAAAAAAAAGAAAAAACACCAAAGCGAAGGCTATCACTTTCGGTGGTTCTGCTCTGGTTGTCTGGTGGCACGAAGGTTGTCAATTCGAAACGATTTCCCGTATGTCACCATGGGAACCACGATCCAGGGTTGCATGTTGGGAAGACGTGCATGGTTGGCACAAAGGGTTGCTTTGGTAGGAGCGTGTTTCTCAAAAAACAAAAAAAAAACAACCTTACCCAAAAGAAAAGCCCAATTTAAGTGGAGACCATTAGCATTGGTTCGTGAGCTTTCCGTGATGTGGATCTGATCCACGCCGGACAAATTAATCCCTCTCCCAATGCAATGGATGGTGGTGCGCATTACACGCAAATTTTCAGTTCGTTTTCCACCTCCTGTGTTGGGGGTGAGGTTATAGGCCTCCCGGGGTTGTTCCGGAACGGCACGGAACGAAACCATCCGTATCCGTCGGAGGGCGTATCGAAAACTGAGAAACATTAGACAAAAAAAAAACCCAAACAGCATGCTGTAAAAACATCTGCAATAAAAAAAAAATAACACAACACACACACTTCAAAACATCCACCGACATCCCGTTACCTCTCCTGCTGCTTCTGGGGGTATCATTAGGGAGTTGGCGCGCGCGCGCTCTTCAGAAACGTTAACTTTCGAATTTCGGTAGGCAAAAGCGCACGTCCGCGGCATGGCGGCTGGTGGCCCCGCTCCTGGTGATGTATGGCTTTATGGCTGGGCCACCGGGTGGATCGGAAATAACAGGGTGGAATCCACAGCCAACAGTCGATGGGCCCGGACACGTACGGATGTGCCGCGAGCCTGAACGCTTGTGGAGTACTTGTGACATTGTGTTTGCAAACGGGGAAACCATTGATAAGAGACTATACGGTCTCGTCTCGGAAGTAGGGTGGACGCCAAGAGTTGGGTGTAGATGGGCTGGAGTAACGCAGATCTCAGAGCGCGAAGCTGGTTGCATCTTTCCGGCGCGGGATTCCCGGGACGACCATTTCTAGCGGCGGACAGCGTGCAACCGGTTTAGTTCGGCGCGCGACATCAGCTGTGAACGTTCACTTTCCGCGTCTCGTCACCGGACTGACGGTTTTCCTTTTTCCCGTGCTCTCGTTGCAGCCACATTCCCCGAGGTTGAGTCGGGCATCGCGACTACTGCACGCCAGGATTGCCATGATCCGAGGATCGTAACGGGCTGTCCAGCAACGTATGTGCGCGTTAGTGGCAAGTGTGTCTGTGCAGCGTGGATCTAGCCAGTGAACAGAGTGAACAGAGTGCTAGAACGGTCATATAGGAAACCGCCAGCGAAGAGTCCACCATGAAACGAAGTGCTCCCAGTGCGCCCGGCAATATCGGTAGCTACGGTATGTTTGGAGGAAACGGTGGCCATACGAACGACCGAAGAAGGCAACCGGCGGCGGAGTGGTGTCCTTCGGTCATTCTACTCCTAGTGGCCGCGATGGTGTTGTGCGCGAGTGCGGTCTCCGCGACGCCGGAAGTGAATGGCAGTGCGAGTGAACCACACCCATCCGGGACGGGACCGACGGTGAGCGTCGTCCCGGAACCCAGGCGGGAGCCCAACTCCACCGAGGGACGGGCCGCGGGCCAGCCGGCGTTCTCGACCGGCAACCACCTGTGGGATGCGCTGATAGCGGACTGCATGCGCAAGCCGACGTTCGCCTGCATCCAGAAGAACGTGTACAGCTTTCTCGGCGAGCAGCTCGAGGTGGAGAACATGAACTTCACCAACCGGGTGCAGTTCCTGAAGAACCGGGTCGATTTCACCAAGTACACGCGCGAAGCGAACGACCAGGACAGCGAGGACGACAACGAAATCCCGGACGCCCGGGGTGGTAAGTTGTACCTAGTACCGGACCACACGACCCCTTAGGAACGAACTGTGGGCGATCGAAGTAGCCCAGGGAACAATTGAGATGTCTTTTTCTTTTTTACGACGTACGGGATTTAATCTGGGCATATAAATCTTACATCTACAACAGTTCCCCCCGGGGGACCAGACTCTTCCAGCGTGCGATAGCGAAGACGTCAGCCTGAACTGAGCCTCCCATGCGGCCGCACGTGCGTGTCCTGCTCATGTTTCATCAGCCTGCGCATATCTTTACGGCCGAAAAGACAAACAAATCTCCCGACTTGAGTTGCTGGAAGCATCTGTTTAACGGTCGCTTGTTTGATCTCAGAGCTGCTTGTTGTACTTGTTTCACGGCGCGTGCCCCACTGCTGGACATTATCCCGCGTCGAAACGTGGAGTGCGTACGTGGATGGTGGTTTCTTTTTATGGCTGTACTGTTTTGTGCCCGAAACATTTCCTCTCGGTAGTTCTCTCTGGACAGATGATGACGTTGATGATGATGTGGACGCCAAGAGTAAAACGGACAGTAATTTTCCCGCGTTATGATTGATGGATCGAGCTGTGAAGAATAGGCCCAACCCCGTACCCTTTCCCCGGGAGATTAGCTCAAGTGTAATTTACGAATCTGGTGCAATGTCATTCGCCCGACGGTACGGAGGTACCGAGATTACTTTCTTCCACCCTTCGCGGGGCATGCGGACAAGGTGGCCACAGGCTGGTTCTTCGCCCCAGTCACCCCAATTAGGATCTAATCATCTTCATTACCCGTCCAGTGGAAGAAAGTGTGGCCGGGATGGATGGAGATACTTTCGATCCGATCCCCTTTCCGCCGATGGGAGGCCAGCCCGACTTGATTTATGTATGTCGATGGGATGAAAATAACGTGTAGCACACTTGCACTTGTGCAGCCGTACCGAACGGGTACGAAGCTCCATCGCGGCGCGTATGGAAAGGGAAATCGCGCCGACGCGAACAGGAACCGGTTTCCGGATGGATCCGGTGGATCCTCGGCGTTGTCGGCGAAAAATTCGTGCCCGCGATCGGCACGCACGCATGCGTCGGAATTTGAGTGCGGATTGAGTGCCTTCTTCGACGCATACTACAAGCCAAGGGCCGGCTGCTACGGTGTCTGCGATACCGGATGGTGGAACACCAGCACACCACTAACACAGTTTACTGTTCGACTCTTGAACTGGTTTTGTTCGTCCGTATCGGTTCCTGGGTACCCGGGCACCTGGGCTGTGGTTGGAGTTGGAAAAATGAGATGCACTTTCCATTCGTTTGCTCGTGGGAAACTCCTGCCTGGGGGACGGGCGGAGGATGGCTGTGGCTTAGGAAGTGCATAATCGATCCCTTCCTTGATCGTCCGACGAGGGTTGGACCCCCGGGAGGGAAGAAAGCGATAGCGAAGGGCGTTGGAAGGCCTTTTGCTTCGGTGTCTTGTTTGACCTCTATCCGACGACAGCCGGGGACGGGGAGGTTGACTATAAAATGCATCATCTTCCTTGATCGATCGATCGCAAGTGGCTCATCGTTAATGCAAAGGGGTCTATCATTAGCCACGTTGGGCCCGACTCGCCAACCGGGAAGAAGCCAATAAGTTATTCCACCGGTTCTTTTTATTTTGTTTCTCCGACGAACAGATCGGCCACATCCGATCAAGTTCCGGGATGAATTCCGAGCTGTGACACAAGCGGGTGTGAACTTTGGACCGCCAGTTCGGCCCACCTCGGTGTAAAAGTGAAACTCGCCACCGATCGCTACAACCCGGGGCAGGCCGGAAGAAAGCTAAATAAAATCAAACAAATCCGAAGATACGACGACGGCGAGAGAGTGAAATCCCGCCGCGCCAGTGCTTCCCAGCGGTTCGGCTCTGCCCGGGTCTGTGTGTGCACGTTTGTGTGTGTCAAAACATTCCCGAAAGACGGCCGGGCAGGCCGCCTGTTGGCGCACTTGGCGCAATTTGTTCGGCCACGAATTACCAAAACGGCCGCGACGACGACGACGACGGCGACGGCGACGGGACTTTTCCACCCAAAATACCACTGAAATGGGCGGCGAGAAAAGGGAAATTTCGATTTTCACGGCGATCTCTCGACTGCGCGCCCCCTTCTACTCCTACTGAGAGGGTGCACTTTGGGATAAATCTCGACGATTACGAGGAGAAACGGAGGGATTTGTTAGCCGCAGACAAGAGATTTGTCGGTGTTAAATTGAAATTGACACATTTCCACACCGCTTCGGTATGGAGATTTCGATTACGGTCCCAACGCGAACGATGCTGTCCCTGATGCCAGGAAATGGATGGTCATCACTTGGTGATTGAATGCCGACTCTTCAAAGGTGGAGAGATTCAATCGTACTCGATGACTGTCGTGGTCCTGGCAAACAATTGCAAATTTAGGAAAGTAAAAGCAGACAAATGGAGGGCGTCATCAACGTTTTATGACGCGTACCCGGGCGGTGGCTCTAATCGTTGAGTGAATCGAATTGCAATCATACATGCGCCCAGAGGTGAAAACGATAGCAATCATATTTTTCGATTAAAACTTCAAATGTCTTGGAACAAACATGGATCAATAAATCGGCAAAATTTCACACACTTGTCTTAATTTTAGCATAGAATAGCATAGCAACTCTAACGTCAACGTGTTTTATGGGATTGCTTCCTGAGGGAATCTTTCTCCCTCTTTACTGCGCCGTGCATGATTTGCTAAGAGGCACGTGAATAGTCTTGTAAAGTGTCATACAAAACCTAGTCCTTTAACTATAAATTAGTATCACACACTCACACAAAACCTAGTCTTTCTGCTTGCTTTTGGTAGTGTTTTGTTGAGGCTATGAAGCACATGATCACGAAGTCGTTCACCCTCCCCTA
>JAOEFI010000003.1:31400961-31413856 GCA_034621735.1 Anopheles plumbeus
GATTCGAACATCGAGGACGCGAGACGTCACTGGATTTTAATTTATTCCACATCGAGAGGTATTTTCGTTGACCAACGACACCGACACGACTTCATTTTTGTTGACCAACGAACCCGTTTTCCGAACCGCCGTGAGGTCAGATTCGGTGACGCACCCTGCGGTAAACATCTTCAACTTTCACTTCTCTCCGATTCTGACCGAACGTCCTCTCGTACTACTGCTACTACTACTACTACTACTACTACTGGGAGTGAAATTAAAGGTTGCTTTCGATCCGGCCACTTTGCCGTGTGCCGGATTTAAACGATTTCATGTTTGCTCACTCCACGCCAATCCATTTTATTTATTCTTCCCATTTCCTTTTATTTTGCAGCGGCCTTCGAACCATCGTCGCCGATCGAGGAAGTGACCACGGCACTGCGCGAGAAGAGCCTCAAGTTCATGCTAACGCACGACGTCAGCGTCCAGCTGCCGGAGATCATGTTCGATGGTGCAATCTTCCGCATTCAGCCCCGGGCAATCGAGGGCAGTGGGATGATCGCGAAGCTGGAGTTCGTCCCGCGCACCGAGATCGCCGAGGCGCGAGGGCACGGATCGCCCAGGATTCTGTTCAAAAAGATCAGTGAGTAGTGACCAGGCACGCAAAAAAAAGGCCCATCTACTTCATGCCATGATTCTTTGTCTTCCGCAGAGAAATTCTTCCAGAACAAGCTACTGCTCGCGTTCTTCGCCATTGTGCTGGTCATCAAAATCGTCAAGATCAAGGTGATGTGGCTGCTGCCGCTGCTGGTCGGTGTCGGCACGGCCAAGAAGCTCGTCCTGAAGTTCATGCTGTTCCTGTTCCCGGCCCTGGCGCACATCTTCAAGCTGTGCTCGTACTACCACGCGTCCTACCACAAGCCCAACTTCCACCATCACCAGCACCACATCAACCATCTCCACACGGTGAGTGCACTACTCGGGCACCGCCCGCCCCGCCCCTGGGGGGAGGGGTGCCTCTGACCTACTTCGGCGGCCAACTTCCCCGAAACCAAAGCGCCACCATATAATATCGGTCAGCAGTGCCACGGCGGATCGTTCGCTGGATGCGACTGCTCACTCACTCGCGCCCGGTTCCGGCACCCGGTGTGTCTCAATTATTGTATAATCTTCCGCTTATTAAACAAAACAAAACGAAAGAGAGAAGGAGAGCACAGCGTGTTCCTTCTCCCTTGCACGCCCGGTTCGGGGCTGACCTCGAAGGCCGGTATCGCGGGCAAGCGCGCGAGTTCGGCGAGGGCGAAAAGAAACACATAAATTATACAAGAAAAACTCGGCCAAAAGTTTGTTGAACTTGAGGCGCAGCCGGTTGGGTGGTTTTTTACCTTCCGTCCGGCGATGTTTACGATCACACAATCGCGCCCCGTACGGGATGATACCAACCGGGCCACCCCTCGGGCCGGGTGCTTGGGCGGCGGGTTTATGGTATGCCCCGTGTTTTAGGGTTATGTTTCTTCCCGCCACGAAGTTCTGTTTTATCTTTCTACCGGCAGTCTGCCGCCACTTGTTTGCCCGAAGCGTTTAACGAGGGCTGCCCGTTTTCCGAGCTTATTTTGGGTGAAATGTTTCGCCCATCATACCCCCGAGGCACCCTACCCGGTAGTCACGGGAAGATTTGGCAGGCTTAATAGGTCATCGCGTCTTCCAGCATGGCCTGGCGAATCTTGGGTTCGGATTCGCTCAAACAAATGTGCCGGGAAAATTCCGGAGGAAAATTCCGGCCGAGATTGAACTGACGACCTCTTTAGGTACACCCTGCCTTCACTTACAACCCCCTTTCATCTTCCCATTGCAGTTCTATCCGCATGAGCACGGAGCCGGACCGGAGCTGATCTACACGAAGCCACCGCGGGGCCACCCGTCGGAGTTTCTGCACGGTGCCCCGGTTCCGCCGCACACGCACTACCAGCCCGAAGTGAACTACGAGTTTACCGCGCCAGGACTCGGCTCAGAGTGAGTATTGTTTTTCCGCGCCTCGCGACACGTGCGCCAGTGTCGTCCGATGGTGTTGGTGGTGGTAGTGGTGGGCTAGGACTGCACGACCTTCGGTAGAATAAGTAGATGTCTCCCCACGTCCTCCGAAATTTGATGCACATTGACATACAGCTTGTATGTATTTATTCCAACGTTTTGAGAAGCCCTCCATTCGATTCGATACCCTAAGAAATTTTTCCAGTAGTTCAGTAATAAATCACTACACTCTGATGACCTTAAACTCTTATCTGTCCATCCTTGTACCGTAGCATCGAACAAACCCGACACAAACAGTAGCTTCTCTAACTATTCACCTGCCTCGTTTTATCGCTCCCTTTTTTGCCCTCCTGCAGCAACTTGTCGCTAGTCTAATCGCTTTCATGCCGAATTTGTTTTGCCGAATGGGAAAAACAAACTCTTGCGTTCCTGCGCTTCGCTTCGTGTCTCGCAACACCGGAGGCCTTACTATTGTTTCCGTTTTCTTTTCGGTTTGTCTTTCCATCGGATTCACGAGCCTTTTGTTTTCCGTCCCTCAACTGTTTTTTTTTTTCTTCTCATAGTTCGCCCTGGCACACTGTTTTTCCGGAACTGAGATAACTCTCATCGAAACCTAAGAAAAAACAAAGCAAAGCAAACGTTGTAGCCTCTTTTCGACCATGAAAATGGGGCCACAACTGCTTGTATTGGCCCTATGGCCTAGTGTCAATTTGTATCAAATCAAACGTGTATCAATCCATCCTTCATTTGGACTTTAATTGTTTCATTACACTCGCTGTTGCTTCTTCTAACTTGTTGGCCAGTTTTCTAACAATCTGCGGGTCGTAGAGGGATATTATCGTCCGTTTCTTTAACACCCATCCACCCTTTTGGACTCGTGGGAGGAGCGGTGATGGGAAGGGTAGCATAATCGATTTCATAATTTCTAACAAAAACGCACAGAACCATTTGAACAAAGTAAAAAAACCATCAAACCATAAGTTAGAACATAGACTTCGAGCCTACATCCAAACCAAACCTTCTTTGAACGCAGGTTCATTAGCGATAGAAACTCGAACGTAGACACGTCGTTCAAGCCACAGTACGATGACTTGAACGATATCAAAGCATGGGGTTTGGGCGAAAGCACAAATACATCAGCACCACAATCATCGCCATACTTCACCTCACTGCCCGCCTCACCCAGTGGCGGCAGCGGCAGCGGCAGCTACAATGTAAATCCACTCACGGCGCAGCATGGCGCTCGAAGGTAGGTTCGACCCTTCTCGCCCCCACTCCCCGTCGGGGCGGCTCCGTAGGATCGTCCTCGTTCCCCCGGGCCCCTTGAGGATCGTCCACGCACCAACCTGCCCCGCACACGTCCACACGCTTCCCGGTCCAGTTACCCGTACTCCACCAGACAAGAGCGAAAGGAAAGCGACCATCCTTGTTTTGCACTTCCTCCCCCCTCCCCAGCCCCAGCGCCTCCGTGGTTGTTTCATACCGTTCCTTCTTTTTTCGTCTTCAAATGTTTAATCCCTTCTGCACTCGATTAACCAACCGATCAGCTCATCAGCACGCTTGTGACTAAGAAAGCACTCCGCACGCATGATGTGAGAGGAAGAGGAGAGAGAAAAAAAAACGGCCCTAAAAGCTCAAACCGCGATCATCCGCGACTCTACTAATTACATGTTCAACATTACACCACGCCGATCACACCTAACCCGCTAGACCATCTAGACTCAACGACTTGACCAACCCTGTTTTCACCAACCAGACAAACACCGGACCGAACGAAGGGAACAGAGATGTCTGTGTAGGGAAAATGCAAAAGTACAGATCGCACTCGGTGGCGATAACACGACTGTTAGCGATCGAGAACGAGGAGCATCTCGTCGACTTTCGCGCAACCGTGTAGCCACCGATCGATCGAATCGATGCTCATTTTACTTCGCATGTAGCCACGGCAAGATCGATCAGTAGAAACGACTCTAACACTCCAAAAAACCCGCTCCCGGTTTCTCACACAAATTTCATCCAGCCCGATGAAAGTTTTCACTGGTTTTCCGCCGCCATGACTAATGCCATTTTCTGTTTGAATTTTTTCCCTCCCCTTTTTGTTTACGTTTGTATGTGGTTTTTCTTTTTGATCTCTTGATGCCACCCGCTTGACGCTACCGTAGGGTCACCAATCCAAAGCCGGTGTACGGTCCGCCGGGATACATCCCCTCGGTGCAGAAGCGGATCCCCACCGGAGCGGCCTCCTCGATCGCGTCCCAGTACGTGTCGGCACCATCCGGACCGACGCTCTCGGCGGAAGACCAGATTGTAAGTAGATGACCACCACCACCACCTCCTGGTACTGAACCCAACTCCGCCGGGGTCTAATCAGTAGTGTCCGCTGTGATGAGCAGTTCCTTCCTATTTCCTAATTTCTCTCGGGTGCCACCCCACGGATGGCCCCTCTCGAAAGTTGGCAGGGAAAACCTCTTCACGTACAGGGGACGGAAAAGCGTCATACGCGAAATCCTAGACAGATCTTCACTCGGGAGACAGACGAGAGTTGCGGACGCTGAACTCTGCAGCTCGTTGAGGGCAATTATGAACTCATGTACTTCTGACAGACGGCGACTCGATACACTCACCGAAAAGGAAAACGAGAAACAAAACAAAACGAAACATAACTCAGGAAGATGCTAAAAGCATGATAATGTTGTCTTTTCTGGAACCTGCTTCGCAGTGAAAGTAAGGGCGGCCGAGAAGTGCTATGATTACGGTGCAAATGGCATCGGCGCAATCTGCATAAAGGGGGCTACGCTTTCAGTAATCGAGTGGGAAATCGAAGTGTGGCATATGCGCCGATGGCGATGGCGAAGCCGATGGAAAGTGCAGATTCCAGTTTGTCTAGATGCACATCCATAATCATTTTGCAAAGCAATGTTGTGTCGAGCCAATTCGTGCAGGTGTTAGCAATTTATGAAAAATTAATATTCATTAATAATTCATAGCAGGTTGATTTGCTGCAGGTCCGCTTTTTCTCCACTTTTTCAAACAAACATTATATGCATGTGTTGATTATGCGAAGAGGAATGTTATTTGCATATATTGATTGACATTTTTACGCTAGAGAACACTTATTTGTTTGTTCACCACATACTAGATTGGCTTGTTTTTATCTATATTTTACTTGTTTCGGGGACATGGTTATTTTAATTCTCCATTTTTCTTGTGAGATTAATATTTGTAGAGAGCCAGACTGGGCCTAATTTAGTTTACATCATTCGGAGAATCGATGAAACGATACAGTAAATGTCGTTCATAAGTACAACATAATGTCCAAGTATTCTTATAAAGTAAGAAAACTCTCCAATTTATGCAGCGGTCAAGCCACCAAAACACGAATCCAGGCAACATTAATATTGGGAAAAAAAAAATCAGGCCTTTCCCGAGTAAATTAATAATTGTTCAGCAACGGTAAACTCTATCGACACTTCATTTGCAAGAAAGTGAATCACACATGGGCGTGCGACACAAAGTAGGCCTGAGCCATTTAAAAGAAAACAAACCCTTCCGTAGTAGAAACCGACACCCCACGCCTTCCATAATGTCTAACGATAATTAGCAATCAAGTTCCCGCCACAAAATGAAGGTCACTGGCGGTGCTGTCACTGGCCAGGCGCAACCAGCGCCATTGTTAATCGTTCCATCAACACGACCCATTTGATCGTTTGTTTATGCCCTCGATATCCGTCGACTCTCTATCCGGCCGATCGCCGCGGCCCTGCGACCACCATTCGATCAGCTGTCGACACGTGGACCGTGGGTTGATTTGCCTCGGGAAACGCCCCGCCAATTCGTGGCCACACGCACGCATGCACGCACGCATGCATTCCTTCGGACGGAACAGAAAAATCGCGTGAAATGGCTGGTTGTCCGAGAGTCCGAGGGTAGGGGCGCCGGCTTGTCGTAGACATACTTTCGTTCGGTACAAAGTATGACATACTTTCTAACACACTGCAAACAAATGTAAGGCAGATGGGGTGGCCGTGAGAGGAGGTCGGGGAGATGTGATGGAGATCGCTGTTCCGCGAGTCGATCGGTAGTCACGGCTGCACCCCGTGATGAGCTGCAGAAGCTTGTTCCGGTGCGGCTTGAATGGATCGTCTCCCTTTCCCGCCGGCATGCGAGTCCTTATGTTGGAGTGTTTGTGAGTTTCCAATTGGTCACACAAGCCGTGCATTACTGCACAACATAAACCCCATCGCCAGGCGGTAATTACATTCCCCCGTAGAATGGCCAATTTGTGACCTATGATCTGAGGTCTAGGAAGGAACAAAACAAGAAAAGAAACGGGAATGTCCTACCGGGGAAAACCCTTTCATTCACCGATGGCCCGATCTGTGGTACAATCTTTCCCCATTCTTCCCTTTGCAGATCCGTGAAGCTCAGCGACAGGAAGCTTACAGGATAGCGCAGGAGCAGAGGCTGATCGCCAAGCAGCAGGCAATCGTGAACCAGCAGGCGTACGCCCAGGAAGGCGTCACGCCACGGCCGGTCGATCCGTTCTACAGTCCCATCCTGCAGCGGCTCGACAAGGTGTTCAACTCGCTCGGCATCGTCGACGAGAACTGCCGGGAGCGGCTGGTCTGCAGCATGTACAAGAGCCCGGTGAAGTACAGCCCCCATAGCAACTACGTGTCGGCGGAACTGAGCAGGTAAGATGGCGAAGAAGAGTACAGAGGTGGTGAGAGAGCTTCCCGTGATAGATCCGACGTGTATGGGCGCATATGACTCCGAGCGTTGCCATAACGATCATGCCATGGCGTCATGATGCTGCTGCTTCTATTGTGCCAGCAGGTTAGCGAAGACGTGTGATAGCTATGCTCATGAGAACATCGCCGACCGTTGACCCTTCGGCGTGTGAACCGTGCGTGTGCGTGCACCTGCGCGCCTTCGGAGAGCTTTCACACACGCGTTACGTGTGCGTTATCGTACAACAGGCGCGCGCGTGTGGAGTATGGGATTTCGTTTTCATTCGAGAATAGATTAATTAGCAGTTCAGTGGCCCGATGGTGTGAACCCGGTGCGCCCCCACCATCAACCCGGGACAGATGGGCCTGCTATCCTGATCCCGGCCGGCAGCTGCAAAACGAAAGCGAATGGACGAGGTCGTGCCATCGTTAGGGCTGCCGTAACGGGAATCAAGCCGTGCCATGCTTGACGGGTGCTGCTTTCGCCCGTGATGATGATGAGTTTTATCACAACAAAGCACTCCGGTTATGAGCGTCAGTATCATAGGGTATTAGTTTTTGCACCGGGCAGAGTATGCCAGATGCAATAATGGCTCGTTCTTGTGTGCGATTAATTATTTGCGCTTAGCAGATGATGACGGCTCTTGTCAGATAATTTAAGAACGGTCCAAAGTGATAATGAACTTTCTCCACTCGATGTAATTTCCTCACCATTCATCACCCGGTGAACTCTCACTGGTAATATGATTAATATTGCCGGGTGTTTAAATGTTTTAGGGTCATCAGAAATGATAACAAATTTAATCACCGTCACTTTCTGAAGTCTGCTAACAAGTCGTTAAAACTCGATAGGAATAATTGGGTTTTTCGTAGTGATCTAGGACAGAGAGGTTCGTTCTTTCGATCCACCGACGCATTCAAATCTTTTGATCCATTATGAACAGCCGGCTTGAATGCCTACGCACAACGTTGAGCAGTCTCCAAAGGGTAATTAGTCAGACTTGTGGGATCTTCCCACGAGGTACATCATTTTCGATGGTGGCTCATCTGTTCGTTGATTGGAAGTTCGTGAAAGTGAATATTCTTAGTACTTGCGGAACAAATCCGGATCTCCATTCTCATTCTGGAGCATTAATATTTTTTTGGGTTAACGGTGGGAAATAGTGTGAAGTGTGTTCAATTGCACTGCAACGCTTTCTGACGTTTCACCACTTGGCCTTTCTGCTTCTAAATATGTTGGGCACTAAAAAAAAACTCACTCAAGACCACCTAATGATCTACTCATTAACCCACCGTGTGGTTGCAGCTCTCTATCCGTTTCACTTGGTGATTTGAATCGCTGTTACTGGATTTATGACTACCGGTGTCTCCGGTTCTCCGCGTTTGCAGCCTCATTTTTCGGGTGGAAAGACACATGGGGCCCGTTTATTTGTGGATGGTCGGTTTTTTTTTTCTTTGCGATGGTGATTAATCTTGGCAATGAATGCTTAACCCGCCCCGCAAGTGGTTCCGTAAAGATGGTGTTTTCAGGAGACAAATATGATTGAGCGAGGTCCGGTCGAAGCGGCAGTCGGACATTCCCGCTGCCAAAATAGAAATCGAAATGAGGCCAGATCGTTTGTTGGCTAATTGAAAGCATTAAAACTGCGCACTTTCCCGCACTGACCTTTTCGCTGCCCGTGGGGTGGGATTCGATGACGTTCGGACGTTTTACTGCCACCCGGGAGATGGAAACAGGAACGCGAAAAGTGGAAAAAGAAAGAACGGTTGCACTTGGGTGTGGCGTTTGTCGGTTTGCCACTTTCTATTGGCACACACTCTTCCCCAGCCCGGCCGTTGGTGCGCATTCTTGGTGCTGAGATGACCTTGAGGGCTTCTTCAATTCATGTCTAATGCACTTTCTTCGCCCACTCGAGCAAGCACATGCTCGACGAGTGGGGCCGAAAACGAAACTCTGTACATGTGGGAGCACAGCAGAAAAACACAACTACGTTCGACATGATTGCAGGTGAAAGAAATCTCCTCTTTCTACCTGGCGCTTTGAAGCCCACTTGCATACATCCTTTCACCATAGAGGGGGGCCAGTGAAGGGCGTGGAAAAAAGGGGGCGACTCGCAGGAAAGGGCGCCGTTCCGTGACACGTGTAGCACGGCCAGTTTCCAGCGGTGCAAAAGAAAATTACACACATACTTGGTCACGCTCGGCTGACCGGAGAAATCAATGCCGGCTGACTTGTGGCTGTGTGGCCTGCCCTAACCGCAATGCTCACCGACGATGGCACCGCTTATTGTGGCCTGTTGTCGTTGTTGTTGTTGTTAGCCACCTGAAGCCGTTGTTTATCATAGCTGTCAGTGTTGAAAAGAGAATGGTAATTCGAGCACCTCCGGTGATGCCCGCGAGTATGTCATTCATCAGCGGTGATTATATGTGTGTGATTTTGTAGCGATGCTCTTTACCGCTCGCCTGGTGAAACAATGGGTTTTGCTGTGCGCCCCCAAGTAGGCAATACACACCACACCATTCAACAGTTGCTAGTAATGAAGGTTTATTTCGGAGAGATCATATTTATTGTTCCGTTAATGGCGGTTGCTTGTAGATAGATTTGTTGGCGGAGTTTGTCAGTGTAGCTTTTTCTCGTTTCCCTTGTGTGTGCTTCTACTAATTCGATATGTGTTACACCGTTACAGAGACGCCTCGGAACTACAGAAACCGTCCTCGACGAATGCGGCCGTCGTGCGATTCTACCGGTACGTCCAGGCGGCACGTGACGGCCAGGACCAGCGGGACTGCCAGCGGGTGTACTCGCTCTGTACGATCAATATGGAGAAGAAGAAAAAGTGAACGTAGCCCCGCAATTGCCCGCAAAGGGGTGCAAGCCATATGGTACATGGCGCGCCCTATTGGGAAACGAGAAACAAACACAAATCAAGTTTTCACTCAGCGATCTATCGACACATACCTCAGAGGAAATGTTTCTTAATCTGTAAATAGTCCAGTACGGTAGTACTTTAGGGGAGGTCCGCGTTGCCTTCCGTTTCCTAGGTGTCCTTTACTGCATCCCCATGCCACCGCCCGCCCCTTTCCACCGCATCCCTTCCAAAGCGAAACGAAACGTGTGTTTCCATTTCATTTGCGCTCACACTAGGTTAAGCGATAGGTACGGCACAGACACGACGCGAGCGGACCGTGTGTCCTGTGGAGTAGTAGCAAACAATGGGTGTAGGGATAATTGACACAAACAAAACTGTAAGTACGCGAGTACCGCGGGCGTAGTAGAAAGGGTATAAGTTAACAAGAGAAATGTGGTTTAATGTAGAGTGCACGGAAAACGCATCAGTTGCAGATGCAGGACGAAATGGGTCGAACAAGAAAAAGTAGAAAAGAAATCCAGAAACACACCTCGGAAAATCCTGGCAGCAGCATTCGTGTTCGTTTCTTCCGCAAAACTGTTGCACCATGTAGGCCATGTAGAGATGTCCCCGTCGTCCAGCTGGCGCACGGGGTAGAATTGTTCGATTGCAGTGAGGTTTATTATTTATTTATTTATTGACTTATTTATTGAATTATTTATTTCGAGCGAGCGCAATAGTGGCGGCACGGTGTGGGTCGTTTATTCGGCCACGTCGACAAAGACGAGCGAAGTGAATAAAATTTCATAGAATAAATCAGAACACATCCTTACGTGTTTGTTTTCTTTTGAACAGGTCAATCGACTTTTAGAAGTGTCCGAACAATTTACGAGTTTTGTCAAAATAGACGACCATAATCAGCGTGATTCAATAAATAATTTATTCAACGATCGTGAGGGAAATAAATATCTTAGCTGGGTGGGTCCTAGAGCTGTCCGGCGAAGGCCTGCTCGTGTGCGTCGAGCGAACGCTTTTTCCACGCCGGCGGTGCGTCCCAGTGGACGTGCGGCGCATGGTGGTCGATGTGGTGGTCGACGTGGTGGACGTGTTGCGGCGGGGGATAGTGCACCACCTCGTAGTTGACGATCTTTGGCTTGGCGAACTTGAAGATCATCATCGCACCGGACAGGACGAGCGAGAGCAAACCGAGCGTCATCGCCTTCCACGTCTTGAGCGCGATCAGGGCGAGCGCCATCGGCACCAGGACGGTCGACTTGAACTTGATACCCAGCAGGAACGGGAGCATGACTTTCTTCACAAAACCACGTCCTGTCGACGGAAAGAGAAGGAGAGAGACAGAGGAAGAGACAGTTGGTGTCGAGTGTGACCTATGAATCGGATGACGGGTGATTTACCTTCCGCAACGTTTCCTTCCGTCAGCGGCACGATCAAGTTCTCGGCCAGTCCTCCCTGGAGCAGTGACGCTGGGATGTAGGCGCGCGCTTCCTCCGACCGCAGCACGGCCGGCGGGCTCAGCTTTAGAGCGTGTGTCGCCAGGAAGCCGTCAATCTTGTCCAGCAGCTGCACCGGGCCGTTGCGGCTCCTTTGCTGCTGTTGGCCGTTCAACTCCTCGGGAACTTCAGGATCTTCAGTGCCGGTGCGCACGACCGTCAGTGAGTCGGTGATCGCTATTTCGTCCTGCTCGACCACATTCGCCATCCAGGCGAGCGCTTTCGTCTTCGCACACTTTAGCCCGTGCTCGCTGGCGAGGCAGGTCCGGTAGATGTCCTGCGCCAGGTCGGCCGCCGACCGAGACTGGCCCTGGCCGCAGCCGACGACGGCCAGGCACACCACGAACACCGCAAACGATCGCATTTCACGCACGCGACGCACACGACTAGGATGAACTTCAGGACGGGTTTCGGACGGGATTCGGACGGAGACGGCGGTCCTCACTGGCTGATCGGCTCGGTGCGTATGAATTGGTTGGATTTGATTACAATGGATTTTATATCGCGGTCAATGGGGGGACCTGGGCGACCAACATGGCCCGATGATAACTAACTGTCCCTACTCGAACGCAACGCCGCCCAACGAGTCTAAAGTCTTCACCTCACCGTCTCGCGTCTTGGAGCATCGTTTCATCGCCCGTTCCCACCCGGTTGATACTGAATCCCCTGGAACACAACCCTGGACACGACCGTTGGAGTGGGAAATCGTTTCCAAAAAAACATCCACGCATCCCTTCGCTCGTCCCCCGTGGTTCGTTGTGTCTCACTCCCCCCACCGAATCCCACGCGTCTACGTGGCCGGAATGGGAGAACAGATGGAGTTTCTTTTCCGCGACGCGTGCGCGCGACGGCGCGATTACGCCCGGAATTCATTTCACTCGGAAGCAGCAACGATTGGGCGAGGGAGGGCTGGCTTTCGCATTCTACCGGTGTGCCCTACCGGGTGTGCCCCCTTTGCTGCAACATGGACACTTTCGGCCAGCGGCCGATGTGTCGCTTCCGTAGAAAGCGAGAGTAATCGTGCGCGAATGGGGTAAAGTGTATTAAACTGGAATGATAATGTGTAGCACGACGGCTTACGGTAAGTCGAAGAAAAGATCGATGGCCAGTTTTCCGAGCCCAAAAAGTGGTCATACTGTAGTTGTTACATAAATTTGAATATGTCATAGGAATATACCAGATGAAAATGAAAATGTAAAAGAATATCTTCCTTAAATTAAAACCGTACCTTCTTTTAGTTTCGTCGAATTTTATATAGGTTTTTTTTTCAAGGAGCCAACTAATATGATTGAATATGAGAACATCGAATGAGGTGTTTCATTGCTTTGAGGGCAATTCGTGACTGTATATCTTTTCTTTTGTCAATCCTATCTAAGTGGTCGACAAAGTATTGGATAAAAAGCGGAACAATCTTTTTCCCGTGAACTGTATTTTATTGAAGTTCTAATTTTTAATTATTTTGTCTTATGCTTTTAATCATTTTATTATTTTGTCTTTATTATTTGGTCAGTTTGATTTCATAGTTCTGATTCTCGAATACGGTCTTAATTAGTAATATTTATTGACACAAAAGCTTTATAATTGTTTCAGGTAGACACGTGAGTTGGAATAAAATCCTGAAATTGAGTAACACAAACTGATCAACTATTCTACATGCAAAATAGTTACACAGTTAGTAATAATACACAACAGTTAACACATGTGTAACAACATACAGAAAGTATTCTTAAAATATTCAACATGAACAAGTGGTGTTTATAAGTTCACGAAATGGCGGAACGGAACTCTGTTACGT
>JAOEFI010000003.1:31424515-31450456 GCA_034621735.1 Anopheles plumbeus
GTAGTGAATGGGTATCCGCACCGATAATTCGATTTTCAGTCGGGTGGCGTTAGGATGGCACCTTGTGCTGTGAGTTTTCCATCATCCGTCTGTCGTTCCTTCCGTACCGAACCGAACCGATTTCCGAAGAATTTGCGATTTAAAGTGAACGAATGTCTGATGCGCATGGCATTCATGTCGTATTCAAATCGTAGAATTGGAACTGATCAGTAACTCGAGTTACATCTCTCAATCCTGTGGAAGAAAGCAGCTCGTCACGTTAGGTCAATGCCAGCCCGTTTTAGCCTGGAGGAACGCTTTCGAATGTACTGTAATAGTTTTTTTTTGTTCATTCTATTTGTGTCACTACGTGCTGTTCAATGAACTTTTCCCGATCGAATCCTTCTTTCCCAGGAGTTTGACGACATGGCCGATAGCGGCCCCCTTCTTGGTGGGTCAGGCCAGGGCAGGGCTGGACGGCAGGTAGCAAGGTAGTATCCGGTGGCAAACATTGACACCGGGAAGCATTCGAACGTTGAAACGGAATTAACTGAAGCACACACACACACAAAAACCATAAAAAAAGAAGGCATCAAATACACCAAACATCAGCAAGCAAACGACAGCAAAGTTGTTTAATTTACGCCGAAGACATTACCCTCTAACCGTAACTGTGTTGTGATTAGATTGTGGATGCACCCAAGAGGTGTGAAAGGGGGCGAAGGTGGTGGAAGGAGGACGCTGTTTGAAGGAGGCAAGAGGTGTTCAAAGCGGGTGCAGTACATGGACAAAACGGCGACCCTATTGGATTGCAATTCATGCACTTTCCAGAATGCACCCCGATACCTCCGGCCGAGTCCGCGTTGCTGATTATTAATACCAAAGAAAAAAAAAGCGCACAAGCGCACTTGCAATCACACACACGCGCTCGCGAACAAGCGATCAACGTTCACGAGCCGGGCGAAATTCCAGGGAACACCGTCACCCGATCCGGACTCCGCATTGCCGGGCTTCGGGCAAGGAGCCGCGGTAGGACAGGGTGGGAAAAACGGTGCATCGTGTCGCGGCACCCGGTCCGCAGGTTTTTTTTTCGCTTTACTTTTCCAATTGCGGCACGGTGCTGATACGGTGGCCGGGCCGGTTTCCATTCTCGTGAATGGTTGTTAACATCGGTTGCTGACAAAGGTGCTGACCGGGCGATCCCGAAAATTACTACGAAATCCGGCCCCGGGGGGCAATGTATCGATCGGACCGGATTGCCGATCGGGCGGGAAATTCATTCTCAAACCAGCAAACAAAACAGCACACAAAAAAAAACAAGCACGGCGAACCATCAATTGTTGAGTAAATAAAACACACATTCCGACGAATCTGCGTCGACAGTTTGTGTGTGTTTTATTTTATCCGATGTATGTTTCAATTTCAGCAATGCCGCACCCGTCGCGATCTATGCTCGATGTTTGAAACAAGCAACATGTATATATTTTAGAGAGACATGAATGGATTTCGAAAATTGTGTTTGATTATTGTTTAAAAAATATTTCAACATTCAACGTTCGCCGCCTGCTTGGATAGTTTGTTGCATTTAATAATGCTAACGTAACATGAAGATTCAAACAAACACGAGTTCCACTGCCAGAGTTTGTACACTATTTGTATGTTTAATTGGTTTGAATATTTTCAATTTGAAACATTATTTTATCACTGGCTCTAACTGGCTGAATTTAAATCCCGTCTATAGGGAATATCTACAATACCTCATTTACATCCCTCCAGTCATGGTTGTCGCTCCATACTCCGACGCAATGCCGCTTCTGTTCTCGCTGCGATGCTCACCGAAGACTGCCCTTTCATGTGCGGATGCAGCTTTTTAGACGAAGTAGAAGCCAAAGAAAAAAAAATATTCCAAATACTCGAATCGCAGCCCAGTCCGCAGTCCTTCAATCACTGCTAAACTCTTCATTACCAAACAATGTTGTCCGCCGTGGCGGGGTTCCGACTGTACCTGCCATTCTCAGTAAAAAGGGAAGTAAGGCCTCTGGCAGGGGAAGAAGAAGGAAGACAATACCGCTGCACCAACCGGATCGGAACAATACGGATCGAATGTCCCATTTTTCTGGCTCCGGCAGCCCGATAAGGCCCGGCCGGAGCACGAGCCAAAAACACATGCACTCGAGCGGATCTGCCAAAATATTGACAAAAATTGTTCACTTTTTGCCCGTTTGCCCGTTCCTTCGCTGTCGAGCCCGACCGGGAGTGTGGCCGAATATGGAGTGGCTGTTGTTGTCCATTTTGGGCGCGCGCGGCCGAAAGGCGGCGGCCCTTCTTCGGGCGGCGAAAACCTGCCGATGACGATGATGCTATCGGATGTGTGTGGTGTGGCCTTTTCCGCAGAGATTTTCTTTGACTGCATGTGCGCACCACCCGTTCAAACAAACGGCACCTTACTGCTAGAAGCCTGCCTCAAAGGACCTCTACCGTGTTCGCTGTTATCGTTAGCATCATCTCAGTGGGCTTCTTCTGTTAATGCAGCTTTGTTTATGGTAGAGATTATCCCAAGCAGTTGTCTGAAGACGGTCCTCGTCTTGCTCTCATCAAGTCACCTGTCCTCCCACAGGGTCGAGCATGTTTAAGGGTCACTCGAAAACCGGTGACACGAAAATAGAAAGCGATCGTCTTCTTTACTGTATACATTTAGGGGTAAGTACATCAAAACATAAACAGCATACATCTAAATTTACAATGGTTTGTGGAGGACATCTTTGTGTGTGTTAAGAGTTCGGAACTCACCCCTTTTCGAATGTAAAACAAACTCTCAGTCGCGAGCAAAGGGCACAAGACACCGACTCGCAAGTTGAGGAAACCAAGTGCGCATGCTGCAAATTCCTCTTTTGGTGTTCGGTAAAACAAATCGAGCGAACAAAAAATCCCACTAGCCCAAAATCAACCGAACCGAAGCATCGTTTCTCCGTAGATGTGTCCTCCTACTCATCCCGATCTTAACCCCGAAGGAAAACCGAGCGGCCGCGGCTTCACTTTGAAGGCCATATTCGTCGTCGGGCGAACCTTCCCGAAGGCCCCTTTTGGAGTGGCTTCCCGGAGGCATACTGGCCCGTAACTGGTGTGTGTGTGTGTGTTGCGCAGGAAAATGTGCACCAAATGTCGGCGGACGCGGAATGTAATGCCTCCGGAACCTCTTTTGTTTGTTCGGCACAAAGGACGCCTGGCCGCGGATGCTTGACGAATGCAGGCCGGCAGTGACGAGATGATGATGTTATTGTGTCCGACTTCACCACGCTCTGGCCACATCAGAACATAAATCGGCTTCCTCATGGGATATACTCGGAATTTTCCTAAATCGGCGCGTTCCGTGTCCAAGCGGACCGGCGACCGGCAGGGACGGAAGGCGCAGGGACCGGTTGGTTCGTTTTATCGGACTTTATTTAAATTGATGACTCGTGCTCATAATTGCGCACTATTTCGATATTTATATATATATATATTGATTCGATTCGTTTTCGTTGGCCGATTGGCGTTTTGGGTTTGTCTGGGAATTTTTTCCATAGAAATTCTCGCCCATCATCATAATCACCGACGACGACGGATCCGTTTCGGTGGCGAGCCGAAGGGTTTTTCGGAGACAACACGCGGCACGTAGCGCCTTCTGGAGCAGTTTTCGTTGGAAGCGATTTTCGGGAGTCCGTTTTTGATGGATGGTAAGCGGTGGTCGTTGTTGTTGTTGTTGTTGGTTTTTTTTCCTCTGATCCTCCCTTCGGATCACTCCGGTCATCGCGAATGCACCTTTTAGCGATAGTCAAGAAAAAAGGCACACACAAGAATGAAACATGAAATGCATATGAAGGGCGAAAGCAACATAAAAAAAACACAGAACAACCCCAAACCGATCACGGATTCGATCGGTTCCGACTCCGGTTGCGGAACGGTTGCATTTCTTATTCAAATTCCTTCCCCGCCTTGGCGAATGATCACAAAATATACATAATTAGCCGTGCGATGCCACACAAACGCGCCCCAGAAGGGCAAGGGAAGGGACATTTTATCGGGGAAAGACGAAAACCTCTCCCCGGATTTGGGAATATCCTGGCAAGGGTCCAGCGCCGCCCAAACGATGCGACATGACATCCGCCATTTTAAGGGGTTTGCCGACTGCGAAAGGATAGTTTGTATCCGATCGGGTTTTTTTTGCTTCTAAATTTCTGGAAAATCGGAAATTATCGTGCGGAATTATACAAATCAATCAACTAGCCGATTCTTGCCGGCGTAACCGTTCCATTTCATTTGGTCGGTGCATAATTATGAACGGGACCTATGATACGTGTTTAACTGGATTACGGATGATTGCGGCCCCATGATCGGAACGGAAGGCATCGCAAATAGTTGCGCGATCGCATTCGGGAATTAGAATTCGGCATATAAAATGGGTTCGGATTTATTAAACGTTCAATTTGCAAACATTACTACATCGATTCTCACGAATCGACGAATAGAATATTTTGAACATCCCGATGGCATGACAATGCGTCGATTTCGGAAAATTAGAGGCGTGTAATTACAATTTACAACCTTCAATTATTCAATTATCCACCATAATTCGACTAAGGTAGCGACTATATGAAATGGCTCGCAGCTGTTTACGAGAACGAATAAATGGAGCCGGAATTTCGAAACATTTCATTTTGGTTCAATGATACGGAAAAGGGTTTTCTTGAAAGCCGAGGTTCATAGCCTACTTCGACAAAATATGGTAAAAGAAGTGGGAATTGGAATTTCATAAGATCCATTGGAAGATGAACGATGAAAAGTGACTCATGTTTCCTTAGTGTTTCAAAATGAAACTCAGCTGAAAGAGCACCACATTCTCAATCAATGTAGGATATCGATAAGTCCATAACCTAATCGTGGGATCAGATTGTGATTTAATGAATAAATCATACAACTGGGAGCATTCAAACGTTGTCACCATGTGTATACATATCATTCCTTCGTTGAGACATGCTAGCAACACTTACGAACAGAAACTTCACTCCGCCATCTTCGTGCGTCCAGACGCAGTCCGCCGTCCGGCGTGTTGTGATATTTACCGCGCAACTATTTGCTGCAGATTGCGGGATGGCATTTTTACGCTTGTTTGTTGTGTCTCACACAACCGGAGTTGGACAGGAGTTGGACGTCGTCCTGACAGCATCCATTTGAGTCGTTGATTTACGACCGCGATCACGACCAAGAGCCTCACCCGAATGGGACTGCTACGGTTTGGTCCCGTGTTAGCCAGCCGCCTCCCTCTTTCTCTCTCTACCTCTCTCTCACTACTCCTGCGCGTTGGCTAATTAACAATCCGCACAATCTATACCATGCAATACGACGACCATATTGTATCAGCTGACGAAGCTGATGGCTGTGTAGGAACCCCTTGCGACCGGTGCTCTTAAATAAAAGACGAGTAGCCGAGTTTTTCAGCCGCGGTTTGTTCTGGGTGTGTGTGCATAGGAAATGCATGTACACCTCACACCTGGCCGCGACTCGCGACTGCAGCAGCAGCAGCAACCTACGATATTATTATTATTCATTAATCTATTTATGCAGCGACACTCAAGGTGAGTGCGCCGTCTATTGGCCGGGGGGCTTATTGTTTTCAAATTAAATTAAATAACGATAATAAGCAGAGCAGAGTGCGCTCTCGAGTGGAGCAGAACCGAGCTACACTAGCGGTACCGGTAGGGTTCTTTTTGCCCTTTGCGATCTCATGGTGTGAAAACAAAGAGGGAAAGTTTGAATGACTTATTTATTCCGGAAAACGAGAAAGCTATTTGTATAGTTTTTATTTATGTTCTTGTTTAATGCGAAACAAAACACGAATTCTAAAGGATGCCCGTTGGATGGATGCCCCCTTGTCCGAGCTTTAATAATGGTGGCTGTATCTTCACACAACTGCACATCGACTATGGCCGCTCCGCTTGTCACCATGTTTCCGTTAATTTTGTGGTTCAATGATCGCGGTTCCGTTAGTGTGGAAACTCCCTGGCTAGGAAATCGCGCACAACGCGTGCAACAAACTCCACCCGTGGCCTGCAATTGCGCGGAATGTTCATGCCGGCTGAGAGCTGATTGAGTAATTGCTGGGCCCGTCATTACCACGCGGATTTGCTGCCATTTCCTGGAAGCTGCACCAGTGTCACCAAGGTTTGCGGACGGCAACGGAACCGCAGCCTCACACTAAAGACCCAGCGAGCAGGCACCGTCAGGACCTTTCCGAGGAGAGAGGGAGAAGGACAGAGACACAGGGGTTCCGTGACGCGGATACCGCATGATTTATATCGCGATGATTTGATTAGTTCGATTGCGTTCGAGTGTGGCGGTGCAGGTGCACTTGCGTTCTGTGCTATGCAAAACAACTACCCCCAATCCCCTCTCCAGCCCACCGGTCCACGTTGCGGCGATCGTGACTTATGACGTGTGTTTCGGTGTGCTTGCTGCAGCGGACACTCGGCTCCTGCTTACGCCGGAAAGCCTGGTGAAGCTGTTCGGGGTGCAAGCTATTCGAGCTAGGCGGACATTGTGCATGGTACCTGACGTCCGTGTTAGTAATACATGCTGTTAACTCAGCTACCGGTACAGCGATACCGTTATCGACCAACAAGGATCTGTGGCCGGTGTGCTTGTTTGTTAAACAGAGCCCTTTTTTTCTCTCGTACAACTAAATCGAACAGTTAACCGACAACAGACGGTCGGACCTGAATGATCACCGGGCCGATCGATGTAGGACAAAGCATTTCAAATTAGTTGTAAAATCTTCCTCAATGGTATAGTTGAAGTAGTAGTTCTTTTCCCAAGTGGAGTCCCTATTTTATTGTATCCACTGATTTGTTAAATTCTTTCGGTATCCTAAACGATCCAAATTCGATTCGTTGTCTTCCCCAGTCTACTTTGTATGCTATGATTCTATAGTAATTGCTTTTAGTAACTATTTGTCATATATTAATAACCGCATAAGTAAGATTTATAAAAGAAGCTATTTTATTAAATACACTTCAATTGACTGCAAATGTAGAACCATTCTCAAATCGTGAAAATGAAGTGTTATTCACTGAACAAAACGCTTCTTATTCGAACGACTGGCTTGCTACTAGTTGAAAGAAATGTTGGGAATCCTTTTGCCTAATTCCAGGATACACTTTAAAAATAATGAAAGAATGCATCGTCCAACACATTGTAACAATAAATAGGATCATCGCTTCCCCGAGGAGGCTAATAAAACTGAAAAATACGATCCAATAAGTCTGCCAAAACGCGATAAGCATGCCCCTGCCATGTCGACGGGCTCTATAAAGCGATCACTTTCTCTCACGATCGTTGACGGGCCCTTTCCCGTGTACCCTTCGGCCATCCGTCCATCGCGTCCTCGGAGGCGTTCTGGGTCGTTCCAAGAAGAACCCTAGAACCGACGGCTACAGCTTTCTGCGCATGCGAAGAAAGCAAACTGGGTGGAAACCAATGGGACGGCAGGAATCAGCTCACCTCAATCAGCTCCGCTCAATCAACGACAGAAAGTCGCTGTCGTAAAATTTAACTGCCAAAAAAAGCAGAAGAGCCGGATCGTTCCTTCTCCGACCGGTGGCCACAGACCAAGAAGAACACCCGGAGGCTTCATGATTATCCTTTTCACTTTCGTTGACTGATCAGGAGCCGACCAGGATCCAGGGATCCTCTAGGGTCCCTTCGGGTACGGCCGTTAACGTCGGCGATCTCAACTAGTGCTTCCATTCTAGAAAATACTTTCTTTTTACGACGCGTTTCGTGTGTCAATGTAAAAAAGGCGACTTTCGATCGGTTGTTTATGGCCAACAGCGTTCCCTTTTCTTTGCTCTCCACTCGTCGGCCATTGTTCGTGTAATGGTTTTATGATCACTGAAACAAACTGCAAACATTGTTTTCGGGTTGCCACATACAAGCACACACACACACACATACAAGCACTTTGGTCAGTGGGCTGTCCGAGGCTAAATAATTGGAATATCCTTCCAACTTAGGGCTTATTCCCTCCAAAAAGGTGGATCGGAATGTCGGGACGAAAGGATGCTCGATTGAATTGGGTAAAAAAAAAAAAGAAGAGAAGTTCATCCGTGTGGCAGAGTGGCCACCGTCGCCATTCGGGGAGCTGCTGATGGACGTTTGGGATGAATAAATCTTTCCGTTTTATGAGCGACGTCAGCAGCAGCAGCAGCAGCTTGAAATATCGTCGAGATGACTTCGATCGATCGACAGCGGGTATTATTTTCCATGATCTGCAGCTGATCGAATGGTGACATTTTGGGAACAACAGGACACACGTCGTTGGTAGTTGTGGAGGGTGGGCAAACAAAGGCTGAAAACAGAACCCCCAAGCATAGAAAAACTTTCGCTTTTTTCATGCTTTCTACGTAGCAGGACGAGCGACCAAACGAAAAAAAAAAACGAAATCTCCGGTTCCCTCTCCGGTGAAGAAAATGCGTCGAAATTCATTACGCTTCCGGTGGCATCTGATGCGCGAGCCCGGAACTGAACGCGGGGCTGAAGTGTCTCGTGCCACCGTTTGCGAACGCGTTTCGAGTTTCACTTGTTTTTTTCTTCCCGCTTCCCCGGCGCTTTCTTCAAGATCTCCAATCTCCCTTTTAACGATCTCCGGCGCGCGGCATCGCATTGCAGATTAACCCTTCGAAACGCACCCCTTCCGAATCCGAGGGACGTGTGTGTGTGTGTGGGTTGAACCCCTTTGAAAGCGAACAACAGATCAAAAAAAAATCTCTACGCACCTAAAAAATTTCCCCTATAACATCAGCCCCTCAAGACGGGTCGGCCTAAGAAACGGAAGGATTCAGATTTTTTTCCCTCCATCCGCTCGAGGATGCGTCGCGACATAACAGGCGAGTGCGTAGCGCGTGCGCCAAGGACACGATGAAACCCTACGGCTTGGTAGCGCTTCCGGGCACGCGTGGACGCCATAAGGACACCCACAGCACGTGCTGCGAAATAAGTTCGAAAGCCAATCGATCGACACACACACAAAACGGAACGATCCACCCTTTCCTTTTTTTCCCTCTAAACGATAGTACAATTCACTCTTATTTTACTTTCGATATCGAATGGGGGGCGTGTAGGCTACACTCGGTGTATTATATGTTGACAAGCTGATCGACAGCAGGAAGAAACACCGAACATGTGGAACGTCAAATGAAACGCGATCACATTAAGAAAGAGTTTTCTCAGCTGCTTCTCAACTGCCTGGCGGGAGTAGGTACTAAAAACGAAAGGTGCGAAATCGATTTTTCCTCCCCAACTTGGTTTTGACAAATATATTGCAAGGACTTCTTAATTTTTTTTTCTTGTCATGCAATCGTTTTGATGAAAGCTGCTTTACGATGTTTTATGTCTGGTCGAGCTGTCTTTAGAAAATCTGTGATTGTGAGTGATCTCCATTCACTTTTCCACTCTACTTCTTGTCTGATTTTGAAAAATCCAAGAAACTCCGTTTGCGTTGGTTTTTTTTAAATTTTCTTCCAGATATATTTTTATTTTATGTACTTCCCGAATGGAATTTTGTTAATTCTGTTGTGATAGCAAAACCATTTGATCATTCCAAGTGTTGGAATGAGAAAGACTGTTGTTATTATGCAAGTTAATGATATGCCACGCTAAATAATTTCATCCTGTCCGACCTAATGCTTACAGATTCGGTGAATTTGTTAATAATCATAAAAGAATGCTATAGAGTTCTTCAGGACTTCGCGCTCTATGAATTCCGCATGGGGTTTTCAAGAGTTTTTGCAAAAGTTTAATTGTGAGACACGACGCCGATATGCAGGTCGACGTGCAAAATGGAACGGCGGGACACGATAAAAGAAAAGCCAGCGCCAAAAACAGTGGAAATATTTGAAAGGTTTGAGAGCTTGAGATGTTAGAGTCTGATAAAGTTGATTGAAAACAATACCCCCGATCGGGAGATCGGGAAAAGCACGGAATTCAGAAAATTCCGCACAAGAACTTCGACCGGCCGGGATCCAATACTGACGTGTCCGCTGCGTACTTCTAACGCGATCCGCGTCCGAAACGGCCGCGCCTCTCTCCCTCCCCCTGCTTGACGCCGGAGCGATCGGATTGGGGGAGCTTTTCTAAACAATGGTGCACATTCCGACGGGGGCTCTCGGGATATCGGTATCGGCGAACCTCCTCCCCGGCCCGGTGACACATGATGCCTTCCACCAGCGGCCCTTTCATCTTGCGCTGCGACCGAATGCGCTTTTGACGTGTCGCTGAAGCATGTTCGCCGAGGTATCGATCAAAGCATCGGCGATCGCCATGAACTCGTCCTTACATTATGCGATCGATCCCGTCTTGCCGCGCCAGGAAAAAAAGGGAACCCGTCGACCGCCGGTGATCGATGTCAACTCGATCGGCTCGCTGTCGCGGATGCTCCCCCGGCAGCGCATTCCATAAAAGGGGAACACACCGCGAAATCTCTAACATTTTGGGCAGACTAATCTCTGTAAATGGAATAATAAAAGTAGATTTCGGCCACATGATTTACTGGTGGTGCTCCTGCTTGTTGGTTCTTTTTTCGCCTCCTTTCTTCTTCTTATTTGGTGGCGGCTTCCACGGCAGACGAAACGACAAAACACATCATCGGAATGGCCTTATAAAGAGTGAGAAAGGGAAGGGAAGGGGCAAAGAATGGGGGTGGGGCGGTGGCGATTCCTTCTTCGTCAAAACGGGTCATTCTTTCGGTTCGAACTGGCCGGCAAACGGCCTTTGTGGTAATGCGATTCGCAAACAAAGGGAACGGGCTCGGTCCGGGGGAGTTGCATAGTTGCAGTTGCAGTGGAGTGCAGTGGGAGGGGGTCCCAGTGCACGCTATGGGACATGCGAGTTCGATCTGAATTCGTTTTAGTCAATATTCTCCAAAATGTCGCAGCCAATGTTCGTTTATGTTGGAGCTATTTAATAACATTCATAACTATTGGAAGAGTTCTAGATTTCTCAACACAAAATTTAGTTCTAAATTTATTTGATTCATATCATCAATAGCTGATTTTAGTTTTTAATCCAACGTTTAATATAATTTAATATTCTTTTGGTGTAAAGGTATTCAGACATTGGAGAAATATTTGATGAGTCCAAAAATGTAACGATTGCAGAAAATATATATATATCTTTGTAAGTAATCCAATGGAAATGTACCAAAGACCTGCAATTGAGAAGAAGTTTGTTTGCAGCATTTGTGACCAATTAGTCATTGCTTGCAAACTGTTCGCCTGCACACCAACAGTTGCCGAACGTACACACGTAACAGTGTCCCGGGGTCCACACACGATGGCAGTTTTACGACCACTCGACATCAAGGGTCAAGCCGTTGCCGATGCTAAGCGCTCGATAGCGGTGCGAAGCGGGAGCGAAGATGTGACGCAGTTCCACGCAGAAACCTGCGACCTCTATCGCCCTGAGACGCTGGATGCTGCTGCGGCCAAAGCTCATAAACCGGCCGATCAACGGCGTTCGCTGTCGAGTGACGGGCGCGGCAATCAATTCCGCTATTTTACGACCAAACGAAAGCGAGAGTCACCGCTTCGGTGGTGGCCGCATCCTAGAGTCGCTTGAAAGGGAGGTTTTTCTTATTCCATCTTCTATAGTTCTCCTTTACCAATACGTCAGCCTGCCCTAGGTGTGGTCAGCCGGTGAGATGCCGCTCGGTTGGCCGGCCAGTGGATCTGACCTGTTCGTACGATTCCCACCACCGGACGGAGGTACCATCAATGTTTGTTAGGTAAAAACAAAAAGGACACCTTTGAACTGGAAGGACAACAGGACAAAAAAACCAAAAAAAGCGCAGAAACAGATTTGGGCCAACTGACGAGCGGACGTCGGGCGGTTGATGGGTTTTCACCTAACTTTGGCAGCATGTTGGGATTGCTGGTGGTTGTTCCGCATGGCAGCTGCTAGGAATGCGCAAGATGCACATCGTTGCCATGGAAGCCCAATGGAAGCATTGTCTCCCTGTTCAGGTTTTGTCTGTTTTATTCTTGTATCACTTTTTTTAGATATGTTTTTAATTACTCAAATCAAATAATTAATTCTTCATTATTGTGAAATGTACATTCTTCTTGAAAAAAGGCTACCATTCAGAGAATTAAATATTATGCTTTTCTGCTAAAGATACCGTAAATAATAAACCACTGTGCGAAAAGTAAAGATCTCTTTGACCCGATGACGACTTTGGCTCGTACAACTGTACAATGGCGTATCATTGTGAAAGAATCGGTAGAAAAGTCAACCGCGTTCCTATTCACAACGCTCTTTCTCAACCGGTACATGGTATCAGGTTACCTTTCTTGAGGAAAGTGAAACCCACGACGGCTTTCAACGGACCGCTACAGAATGAAACCATGGTCTGCAAATATAATAGAATAAGAGGAAACATCCTCCGGAGCGCACCGGAAGCTTTCGAATTCTTCGATTCTTCGCCAACAACTCCCTTCCGCATATAAATCTCGAAATGGAAATACCGACTTGTGCCTTTTGAAACGTTGCTACGTCAAGGATGCTGTTTACATCCTTTCGCCCGGCATTGACTTTCACCGGGACGATAGAAATGGGGCTAACGGTATTTTGATTCTCCGACGAGTACATAAAGATGATACCGGTGCGTTTCTCTTTCCGGTGTTTACACAGATTGCGTAAGGGTCTAGGTTAGCTATCGACTGAATGACTTCTTCCGTTCCCGTTAGGTACCGACGACGGCTTCCTTTCGATTTCGATGATCTTCCGGCCACCGTCCCGGATGCAGGCGTCAAGGGAAAACAGAAATCCCCCCTGCCTCAGCCGTCGGGCCGTATTGACGGAATGTCCCGGTGGGGCCCAACTGAGTCCTACGAATCACGCCGCGGGCCGATGACGCGACCAGACGTCTCGCAGTCATTTATCATCAACCAACCGGCATCGAGAGACGGCATCGTTTCGCGCCGGGGACGTTTGAATGGGCATACATTAAGTCATCGCTTCGCCGACTATGACTGGCCCACCGTCCGGCTCTTAATGGTCCAGTTCAGGCAGAACCGCGATGCACCCGCGATGAACTTGCCATTTCCGGGCCTCCCCGTCGTCCCTTGAAGGGGTTGCTACAGGAGTTGGTGCAGTGCAGTCCCACGACACAAACGCCAGCCGCCGCCGAGGTCTGAGACGACTAGCCTGCAGTGCCTTCTTGATCCCTACTCGTACTGGACCTACTTTGATTGAAAGCGTGAAGTGCATCTCACTCGTGTCGTTCCAGTTGTTCCACCCGACTCCTGCCGGACCGCCTGCGCACCTTGGGGTGGTATTTGTTTGCACCTCTAATGGTGCTTGAGTCTAACGATAGTCGGCTAGCTGACGCAGCCCAGCCACCTTCCTGGTGGGTGATGGAGGAGTGTCCCGTGATCGCGCAGCATGAATCCAGTAGTGGGGAGGCCCGCAACATTGTTGCCCGCAAAACCGGTGCTCTTTAGCGCGGCTTTTCTTCGTTCTGCATTTTCATTATTTTATTAACTACTAATTGCATACCGGGCATGGATTGTTTCCATCACAACCGCCCCCAACTCGTTCATTCATTCCCCCCTCTTTCACCCGGCCCGGTGTTAGACGGACCGGACTCTCCCTCTAGGTTGATATTTCGCACCGTACTAGCCGCGGCACGCCATTTGAGTCACGCTGGGTCTACGGTTGCAGTGGGTTTCAGTTATGACACGAGATTAATCTTACGGAGGTGTCTATATCTGATCGCAGACACGCTCGCGGCCACTTCGGTCTGACCGGTGCATCCGCCGCAGCTAAGTTCAAGTACGATGCTTTGGAGTTGCAATGGATTTTGTTTAATTTCTTTTCCGGATTCTTTTCCCCCCTTTTGGAAGTTTAATATTTTATCGATCATTCTTTTTACTTCCCCATCGCTCGTCTCTTCGAACAAGTATGTTATTTATGGGTTTGTTTAAACTTTTTCTTTCTATTACATAACGAAACGGGGTCGAAAACTGTTCACAATTATCGAGAAGGTGTGCGAAGTGAAGAAAGACCTCGATATCAGCGTGAGGGCTTGCAACATAGAAGAAACTCCCAGTGCCATAACGAGCATGATAAATTGAAAATAAAAATGATCCAATGTCGGGTGTGTGTGTGTGCTCTTCCAGGAAAGCACATCGTCGTCACATTTCGCAGCACACACGTTACGCCGACTACGCTAATTATGTCTCATTTGTTGCGGGTCCATCGTAGCTCACCGAGGTTTTTTTTTATTTCACGCGCGCAGAGAATGCAGAAGCTCATGTCGGGGAGTAAAGGGCGGCTATGCAGGGGAGTAAACGCGACAGGATGATCGATAATTATAAATTATGAAATTTGCATTTAATTTAATCTTGTTCACGATCCGCAAACTATGTGCGGGTGCACGGCCACTCCACTGGGTCCCTGCCACCGTTGGTGCCCCCCGTGCAAACGTAATAATAAAAGAGGGATCGAGATCGCAACAAATACGATAAGGGTTTCGCGGGGTGAAGGGTCGGTACCGCGACGAGAAAGGAAGAACGCGGACCGGGTTCCGAGAGAAGCACGCGCGCGCGATCCGCGAAACGTGAGAACCGGCGAGAAACGGGAACCATAGCATCGCCGCACAGTGCGTTCGGGAAAGGGTCACGCATATGGTCGCGAGTCGAACATCGCACAGCGCGCCAAGTTCGAGCAAAAACTGCACCGCGCAGGGATGAAGCATCATCGTACAATACAACAACGACGACGGCGACGACGACGACGACGGAGACGATGCAAACTTGTTATTATGCAAAAGCGGTGGAAAAAACAGAACCCCTCGGCACGCATCTCCGCAGCGTAGCGCGCAGGGAAATTAAGTTGGCTCATCGAAAGGTATCGCGATCTCGATCTTGTGCACACTCGCGTGCAAACTGTAAGCAGCAATATGTGGTTTGAAACAAAGTTAAACTTATTTTTAGTGCAAATTTCACAAACAACTTATATCAATGAAAATAAGAAAGTCAATGAGTTTATATTTTGATTTCAGTCATATATATTTACTTCATAATTTCCTTCGCATGGGATTAATATTCTTTGAACAGTTATCATTGCAATTCTCCGGAAGCAGATAAAAAATACAAATCTCAACTAAATACCTTTTGTATCCTGTACAAATCAAAGAATGCCATGAGAAATGAATATGAATGAAAAGTACAGTACTGATCAATGTGGAATGAAAAGATGATGAACACTAGGCAGGATGCAAATATAAGAGAGAACTTTTATCCTGGATCGAACCAAGAGTAGTACGGCATTTTTTCTCCCTTGGAACCAACATTTAACTGCAAGATGAGTAGAAAAGCTCGAGTTCCTGAGCTCGGCATTTCTTTGCCTCTTTTGCATGGTTTTTCTTCGGCTAGTTTTGCCTCGAGTGTAGATGAAATCTCAACAAGCACAGAAGCTAGGCGATGACGGGCCGGCCGCTTCCAGGGGGCAACCGTATCTTCCCCGGGTTCAGAAGCCGACTGTTGCGCTTGTTCTTTGACTTGCCTTTTTTCACCTTGCTCTGATTCTCCACATCTATTTCTCTCTCGTTCTCTCCCTCTTTTCTTACCACCCTTCCGTCCCAGGGCCGATCATTTCTTGCGCCGCTCGTTTACTTTTTCGTACGCCGTGCACTTGCCACACGCTTTCCACGAATGTGGCAGCGCAGCGCCTTTTAATAAACACTCAATCATTTAAAGTGATATCATTAACTGCTTCATCTACACTTCTTCGTGGAACGCACGTGGGGAGGGGGGACGCCCGGGTTTTGCGGTTCCACGGGTAGGGATAAATATTATGACAAATAGACATACGTGCCGGTACATAAGCGCAGAACGAGTTAAGGTGCCAGACATGACAATGATCATTTATGTTGACGCGTAGCATCAACACACACACACACACCCGGTGGAAGCATGTATGCGCCAGCGGCGCGAAATCGAAACGCTGGTTGAATTTTAATGCCGACAGGTCGTTTTGCGATGACGCTAAACAAGAACGGGGCAGTTCTAACGCGTTCCGAACGAATTGCCTCCCACGGCACGCCTCAAGGGTTCAAGCGAGCGATTGATCGATCGACGGTCGCGGGTGTCCTTAAACTCACCCAACACCTCGACTGAGGTCGCGCCGGCTACAGACGCCTCGGGAGGGACCCCCGCCTTGGGGTGCACTTTGAACTTCAACTCTTGGTCCACTGCAACGGTGGAAGAAGCCGGTGGACTAGATATCGGGACAGATGAATCTGTCCGTGTGGCCGGCCAGATCCTGCTCGGAATACCCTGGCAGGCGTTCGACAGCTTTAACCTGCCACTCCGAAGGCAAACGACTAGAGTTCATTTTTTCTGCGGTCACAATAGTTCGCCGACACTATTGCGAGTGAGCGAGTGAGAGATTAGCATTGGAAGCATGGGCAAGTATTCATGCGAGTTCGCTAGTGCGCGAACTTGAACCACAACTGCACCACCATCGGCCGGCCAGGAAGTGGATCACCTAACGAGCGACGTGATCTCTACGGACGGTGTTAGGATGCAATAGCAAGCAACTTGTTGTTGTTGTTGATACTGGGCGAGACCTCAGTTCTTTGGTGGTAACGCGGATGCTCTGCCGAAAGACCTCGGGTGGTATCCCTGTCACAACTTAGGCCCGCTTTGGTGCCTGGTCTAAGACCAGGCAAAGATCAACGAAACTTCCTCCGGGTCACCGCAGATCGACACAGAGCCCAGGGGCGGTTCCGCGTTCCACAACGGAACCGCAGCGTTCAACAGACCGTTGACAGTGGTCGAACCGATTAGCAAATAATTTATCGACCGATTGTTGTCGCCACCCACCGGACCCCGCTTCCCTGCCAGACATGGCATATGACATCACGATGAGTGTGACTGGATGGGTTCGATGGGTTAGTTCCATTCGAGAGCGATCGCAACTGCATTCGGGGAGGGCATTCGGGAGGGCGCGGTGTCACTGTGCGCGATCGTAGTTTTGCATTTTATTGCCACGCTCGCGAGGCTAGACGGAACTGCGTTCCGGCGGGTGCGCCGCTGGGAGGACCGGAGGCGGGTCTGGCGGAACGGCGTTAGATTGGTTTGCGCGCGCAGCTTCCGGGTTTCGTCAGTGTCACCGGTTCGGTCGAGTGTCGTTGATTGTTGGCCCGCGCTTCTTGTGAGATCTTGCGTCCGGGTTCGGAGCGAGTTGGAGGAGTGCGCAGTTTGATTTTCCTTCATCTTCTAAGAGCTGATATCGAACGGTACCGCTTGTCTTCACCTCAGGACCTGCGGGGGATATCGTTGGTCTGCTCCCTACTTTCGCGGTCATCCATTCTCGTGCATTGTGGCCTCGAAGCCGGCACCGACCGTCTGCAGTGCGCCGTTCAACGCACCCGTGTTCCTTCGGTTGGAGTTCTCGAAAATCTGGCCACGCGCGTGCGACACTTTCCCACAGACTCGGATCGACCGACGCCAGCTAAAGAGGGGAGCAACATCGCAGGAAAACACAGCTGAAAACCAACCACACGCAGCAGGAGGGGCCCTCCGGGGGCCCACCAACGACCAAACCGGCCGATTTATGATTAGTCAGTTTTACGAGAAAATTTGCGTATTTTGATACACGGCTCTCGTCTGCTGCCGGTTCGCGGTTCGATTCTTCCAACTGGCGGCGGATCTCCACCAACATGACGGCCGTAGCACACTATGGTAGCTGACTCCACAGTTCCCCCGGTCGCGGAGTGAAGGGTTTGGTTGTTTTGTAAGGTCCGTCTCGACCGACCGACCCATGCCCATCGTGGAATATCGAATGAAATCCCTGGAAATGCGGACGGGAAATTCGCTCGAAACGCGCCGCGCGGCCATTGCACGCCACACAGGAAGGCAGAAAGAGAAGGAGCGAGAATGAGCGACTGTGTGCGCACGAGCGATCGGTCCGCGAACAAGAAGAGTAGGACGTTTAGTTGCGTTTTGCCAGTTGACTCATATCGGATATAAAGCAAACAAATAATTTTAATATCATCATTATAAAACTGTTTGTGTTATATGTATCCTGAGATTTGATTTGAGTTCTGTTTATCAATTGTGTCGGTCACTGATATAGTATTTTCTTTATTCGTAGAAAACAAGCAGTTCGACATATTTATATTTCCGGATATGTTTTTTTATGTTCCCGGGTGCATGGCTATACAAACAATAAGAACATGAGCATGCAACAATTATACTAATCCTAAGGATAAACAAAAAAATAATATATTTAATTTAACAAACAAGCGACAAGAAACTGAAGATATTATTTATAATTCTAAATATTTAAAATTAATTGATATAATTTGAAGAGCTGTATAATTTTAGACGTATTTTAATTGTTTGTAGACTTTAGCATATTTTTTATCGGAGTCGACGAATATGTTCTTTAAAAAAACTTTCAAATATGATATTACACACATAATCATAATTTACTCCTTGAGTTTTGTTTGATCCTCAGTTCCTCGGTGAAGCTTCTTCTACTATTTTAATTCGGTTTGACTCTCTCTATCCTCGTTTCCGTGGCGCACAATTGGTTTCCTTCGCAGCACGCTGGCCGGAAGCAGTCGTTTAATGTAAAATCTCCTCTCGCTAGTGTAGGCTCTCAAAAAGTATGAACTATAAACTATTTGTATTATAGAGCAAAGAATATGACGGAACAGCAAAGGGCCTACTGGGTAGACGAACGCCGGTCTCACTCAGTTGATCCGCGAGTTTTCGCGTGCTGGCAAGTAAGAAAAAAAAACGGGAATCAGTTGCAGCCACCTAACGGGGAGGGTCTGTGCGGCATTAGCGCGCGTCCATTAGCAAACAATAGTCGGGATGGCAAATGGCGTCCATTAATCGATCCGGGCGCACCATGTCGGGCGTCCCATTGCCGCCGGCGGTGCTGGACACGCCGCATCGAGTGGAAGCCCGAGGGGTTCGGGTTTCAGTTTCGATTTCACTCGGACCGGGCTGACGTAACGCCAGCCGGCTCGGCTGGAGGCCACGCAAGGACGCCGCCGCCGGTCGTCTGTGAAATGCCACGGATGCTACGATGGGGCACCTGAACACCCAGAACAACAGTCGACGAGTACCGCCACACCGCCGCAAGCCCGCTCCCCAACGGAGGGGCCCCTAAGGGCTGACCTTCACACGCGTTCGCGTTCAACGCCGCCGGTGTGGGTGCGGTGCGAGATCCGGTGCATTCGGTGCGCTTATCGCGGTGCATTCGATCTTCGCGATCCGATCGGTGCGCAGCTGCGGCGACTCGTTAATCAAACTGGCCGATTAACGGGACGCGATGCCCGCGCGCACACCGGACGATAATTGTCAACGCGAGATGCTGTTACCGGCCAACAAATTAGTGCCACCTTTGCGCCACCATTATTCGGTTTCGCGTGACGCAATAGAGCAGGGGTCGGCAAACAGTTTACCTGATACTATCAATTTCCGGAAACACCGCGTGATCTACATTTCGAATCAGTGCTTGATCATCAGCTTTATTTTCCAAGAAGAGAGACTGTATTTATTGATCGATCGATAAGAGTAATAGAAATGCATTGACGTGGGTTTAAAATGTACATTCGTCCAATCTGGCATTGAAAGAGGCAATGTATAGGCGTTACGCGAATTTCGGGCAATTTCTTTCGAGGATCAAACCAATTCATACGACTGTAAGTTAGCATCCGTTCGACAAAAGTGAGAGCAAAATTCACGGAGGTGGTCCTTCGGCGGACGTTCCAGCCTCCACTTACCCATTACGGGTGATTTACCGATGGTTTTCTGATTTACGAGTCCTGCCGGAGAACTCCTGCGGGATGATCTATTACCATCTTCTATTGTTGTTGCCCTTTCTCCCAATTGTGTTTTTCCCCTTCATTCTTTCTTTGGGCGCGCTTTCTTCCTGCCATTCTTTCGAATTCGGAACATTTCCCAGCGCCTACTGGTCCTACACTTGTTGAACACTGATTGAATCAGCCACATACATAAATCAAATGCCACATATATTATTTGTTTAATTTATGTGTTTAAATCGAGTGTTGAGACCATTCCAGGAATGCAATCGCAAACAAACAAAATGAAATTAAAACAAGCACCGTTCCGTTCCAGTCCTATAGGTGTTCTTGGAGTTGCACTTATCAACTCGCTGATATACCGCACAGTATATAAGGGCACAGTTCTGCGGACTAGCGTATTGAGGCAGCACGGCAGAATAAGTTTAGCAACCCAAGATGAAGCTTGCATTCGTTGTACTCTTGCTAGTAGCACTGGCCTGTACGCTTGTTGCAGGTCGAGGTGAGTATCCTAAAACGTTTAGTTCAAAACTAAACTCAAGAACAATTTTGGTATTTTTTGTTGCAGATATTTACGTACCATTGAACGCTGAAATGCCACCACCCTATGATAAAAGAGACCTTCCAGATATCTTTGGCTAAGATTACTCGGCGGCTAGGGTTCAGAGGCACTCCGTTGGGCATGCGGATACACAGAGGAAATGGAGCCCTAGACAGCGATCAATTGCCATCGGATGATGAATAAGTAAATCTAACACACCTTCACTAAACATCGCCCACATTCAAAAGTTGAATCCAATAGAATAAAGGATAATGTCAGCATATTAAGGAAGTGTTTGGGAATGGTAATGTGGTGGGAGAATGGTCGGAAGCGTTAAATGTAAGGGTGTTAACCTTTGAATTCAAGGGTTTGTCCATCCGAAAGGAGCTGAAAATAGCTGAACTCGTGAAAATAGCCAATAGAGCCCATAGAGAGGGTGAGGATAAAAGTTTCCTTCGATTTTCTAAGATTTCCTATGAGTGACATACACCATTAAGACGAATTTGTTCGTTGCCAGTTTTGTTAGGTGTCACACAACTGCTTGGCATGCACAAGTTAGATAGATTGGGTTCTATGGCTACTATAATTTTCCAGGTTATACTATTCTCCAATTGTTTTCCCTTCTTCTACTAGACTCTGTAGAGATAGCTTGCGATGGATGCAATATGCCTGGATGTCAGCATCCTTGATGGATGTAGAGCACAGATGTTGAAGGTTTGGATTTACTAGAAAAGGAATCAATGGGAACGCAAAAGCAGGAGAGGTCGTGGCATTACCAACAAAAACCATAAGTAACAAAAACCATCCTGTTTTCATTCAGCAAAATAATTCTATCACGTATCATATAGATTTGTTTCGCCGGCTGAGAACAACCAAACAAACTCATTATCAGCTCAACGGGTCGAACCACCCAGACAAAGCGTCTATTCATCTTTAGCTCACATATTTTCATACTCACGCACCTGGCTAACAGCCTTGCCGGCCGAGGCCAAACTATCATTGTTCCTACACTTGTTGAGTACTGCTTGGAGCAACCACTTACATAAATCTAATGTTACATATATTGTTTGTTTAATTTATGTGTTTAAATCGAGTGTGGAGACTATTCCTGGAATGCGTCTATCAATCAATCGCAAACAAACATAGTGAAATGAAAACAATTTCAGTCCTTTAACTGTCCTTGCAATCCCACTTATCAACTCGCTGATATGGCGCAAAGAATATGCTATATATGGAAAACTAGCGATTGATGCAGCAAGTCAGAATAAGTTTAGCAGCCCAAGATGAAGCTCGCATTCGTTGTACTGCTGCTGGTGGCACTGGCCTGTGCACTTGTTGCAGGCCAAGGTGAGTATTTTATAACGTTTAGTTCGGAAACTGTACTAACGAACATTTGTGACATTCTTTGTTGCAGATCAGATCATACCATTAGAATATGACAAGACACCAGAGGACAATGAAAGGCCAGATAGCACTAGTTCAGATGAATCTGCGGCTAGGGTTCAGAAAAGAAGCGCTCCATTAGGCATGTGGATACACGAAAGAAATGCAGCTATCGACAGCGTTGTATCGCCATGGAGTGATGAATAAGTAAATCTAGCACATCTTTGCTAAACATCGCCCACATTCAAAGGTTGAATCCAATCCAATAAATGGTAATGTCAGCATATTAAGGAGGTGTTTGGGAATGATAATGTGGTGGGAGGATGGTCGGAAGCGTTAAATGTAAGGGTGTAAACCTTTGAATTTAAGGGTTTGTCCATTCGAAAGGATCTGAAAATAGCTGAACTAGTGAAAATATACAATAAAGCTCATAGAGAGGGTGAGATTAAAAGTTTCCTTCGATTTTACACACCACCCAGGCTCGAACCACCCAGGCACATTGTCTATTTTCCTTTAGCTTACATATGTTCATACTTCCGCTCCAGGTTAATAGCCTTGAAGGGCGAGGCCAAACTATCACTGTTCCTACACTTGTTGAGCACTGATTGGAGCAGCCACTTACATAAATCTTATGTTACATATATTGTTTGTTTAATTTATGTGATTAAATCGAGTGTTGAGACTATCCAGGAATGCGTCTATCAATCAATCGCAAACAAATATAACGGAATGAAAACAAGCACCGTTTCAATTTCAGTCCTTTAACTGTCCTTGCAATCCCACTTATCAACTCGCTGATATGGCGCAAAGAATATGCTATATATGGAAAACTAGCGATTGATGCAGCAAGTCAGAATAAGTTTAGCAGCCCAAGATGAAGCTCGCATTCGTTGTACTGCTGCTGGTGGCACTGGCCTGTGCACTTGTTGCAGGCCAAGGTGAGTATTTTATAACGTTTAGTTCGGAAACTGTACTAACGAACATTTGTGACATTCTTTGTTGCAGAAGAATACATACCATTAGAATATGGCAAGGCACCAGAAGACAATGGGCAGAGAGAAAGCTCTAGTTCAGATGAATCGCCGGCTAGGGTTCAGAAAAGAAGCACTCCGTTAGGCACGTGGATACACGAAAGAAATGCAAACTTCAACTCCAATTAAACGACATCGAGTGATGAATAAGTAAATCTAGCACATCTTTGCTAAACATCGCCCACATTCAAAGGTTGAATTCAATTCAATAAAGAATAATGTCAGCATTTTAAGGAAGTGTTTGGGAGTGTTTAGCTGTGACTTCAAGGGGCAAGGGTTCGTCCATCCGAAAGGAGCTGAAAATAGCTAAACTCATGAAAATAACCAAATAGAGAACACAGTGGGTGAGGTTAAGAATTTTCTTCGATTTTCTATGATTTGCTTCGAGTGACAAACACCGAATTAAAAGAATTTGTTCGTTGCCAGTGTTGTTAAGAGTCACACAATTGCTCGCCATGCACAAGTTAGATAGATTGGGTTCTATGGCTACTTTAATTTTCTAGGTTATGTTCTTTTCCAATTTTATTTCTTTCTTCCATTAGACCGCATAGATATAGCTTGCGATGAATACAATATGCCTGGATGTTAGTATCCTTTCTGAATATAGAACTGCTGAAACTTTCAGTTTGCCAGAAAATGGAATCGATCGGGACTCAAAATCAGCAGACTGTTTCATTTAGCAAAGCGATTCGATCTCGCTTCCGATAGATTTGTTTCGACTGCAGAGAACAACCAAACAAACTCCCGGAGCTACGCCACATTTCTTCGAAGCGCAGCTCTTATCAACATCATCATCCATCAAACTCACATGAAACTGTCCGAAGCCACCTGATCAAGATTAATAAAATGATGTTCGAGGAAATATGAAACATTAAATTACAATCGATAGGCGAATCACATGTAGGAACATTGTTTCAAATCAACAACGCAGAAGCACATGCTGCCAGCATAAAATCTGTGGCTTTAGAGTATGAAAACAAATCAAACGCTGGACGGTATGGAGGAAAAAAAAATGAAATAATTAATTAATAAAGCATTTTTGTAAAAGAAAAAAAGTATCGCAGAGAACTTCCATCAGTTGTGTGAGTTTATGCTTCATACTGGACGCAACCCTGTAACACCGAATGACCGCTCCGTTTACATTGTCAGCCCGATGGGTCGACCCACCCAGACAAAGCGTCTATTCCCCTTTAGCTCACATGCTTTCACATTTCCGCTCCTGGCTAAAAGGCTTGCCGGGCGTGAGTAAGCTATCACAACCCTCCTACCCACCGATCAACGTTTCCCAGCGCCTACTTTTCCTTTACTTATTGTATATATTTTTTGTTGAATTTATGTATTTAAATCGATTCATAAGACTATTCCCGGAATGCGTCCATCCATCAATCGCAAACAAACAAAATGAATTGAAAACAAGCACCGTTCCCTTTTAGTCCTATAAGTGTCCTAGCAGTTCCACTAATCAACTCGCTGATATACCGCACAGTATATAAGGGCACAGTTTTGCGGACTAGCGTATTGAGGCAGCACGGCAGAATAAGTTTAGCAACCCAAGATGAAGCTTGCATTCGTTGTACTCTTGCTAGTAGCACTGGCCTGTACGCTTGTTGCAGGTCGAGGTGAGTATCCTAAAACGTTTAGTTCAAAACTAAACTCAAGAACAATTTTGGTATTTTTTGTTGCAGATGATTACACACCAGACTTTGGCAAGGCACCAGAAGAAAAACGTCCGGCATTGTATATTCATGGCTCAGATGAATCGGCGGCTAGGGTTCAGAAAAGAAGCGCTCCGTTGGGCACGTCGTTACACGAACATGCCTACAGCGATGAATCGCCATGGAGTGATGAATAAGTAGATTGTGCACACCTTTGCTAAACATCGCCCACATTCATAGGTTGAATCCAATAAAGAATAATGTCAGCATATTAAGGAGCTGTTTGGGAGTGTTTAGCTGTGACTTCAAGGGGCAAGGGTTTGTCCATCCGAAAGGAGCTGTAAATAGCTGAACTCATGAAAAAAGCCAATTGAGCTCATAGAGGGTGAGGATAAAAGTTTCCTTCGATTTCTTCCTTCGACACAACACCCAGGCTCGAACCTCCCAGACACAGTGTCTGTTCCCTTTAGATCACATGTTTTCACACTCCCGCACCTGCCTAATAGGCTTGCCGGGCGTGGCCAAACTATCATCACCCACCCACCCACTCGCTCCAACTCCAGCCTTCCCTGTCGTCACGTTACGAGTTATCAATGTACGTTATTACCACGCATTAAGGATCGACGAACGATCCGAGTTCTCGGACTCGGACAGGACCTGCAAACCAATCGCGACTCGCACCGTAACAAGAGTAGAAGAAAAACGTGACGACGTTTTCCGACGATACTGCAGCGTCTGCGTGGGGAAGTGTGGCCAGCGCGCGGTGATCAAACTTCCGCGCGCAAACCAGCATGCGGTTCCGAGCTGCGTTACGGAGTTGCCTAAGTACACTTTTCCACGTTCATAAAACGCACCGGTGGGGGGCTAGGGATGTGTAATTACAAGCAGTGCGGTAGTTGCCGGTGGAACTAATTATTACACTGCTTACACCATTCCTTCCAGTCAACCGATCCTTCGAGGGACCCTCCCCGCAGCAAGGGAGACCCCTCATGGAGTGGACAAAAACAAAACATGACTTCGCCGTACATACATACAGCAGGGGGGTGCATTTTTGTAATTTCTTCGGACGACGCAAACGGTCGCGAGCATGCTCGGATAATTCTACCGTGCACCGCCAGAGTAGACCCTACGCCGGCTGCCCGGTGAGCCATTTATTGTGCCACGCACGAAACCGACCGCCATCGGATTAATGCACCGGATCGCAACATTGTCGAGATCGATCGGTCGGTGTGATTGATTTGTTCGAATGCACTTACGAGCAACCTTAGCGAGCGATCGAACGCCAGTGCAGTTAAGATATCACATGTAGAACCATCCATCGAACCGGAGTCTAGAGCCAGGCCGCAACCCGTGCCCGGTACAATCGTTTCCCCACACCCACCTCCAACCTACCGGACAAGTGTTGTGGGGAATGTAGAAAAAAAAAAAAAGATACACATGTGCCATAATTTAGCAGCTTTGCTGTGTAAATATTTA
>JAOEFI010000003.1:31458154-31477461 GCA_034621735.1 Anopheles plumbeus
ACCCAACCGAACTAAAAATAATAAAAACAATAATAAAACTTATACCAACGGGGCACAACGGGCATGAGGCGCACATTTATAGGAAAGAAGAAAAGTGAAAAAAAAGCCAAGACCCAGGTCGAGAATAGCGGCCTGATGGTGCACCCGAGCGAAAGCGAGCGCGAGAAACGGAGACAGAGAGATAGTGGACAGAACACGCGGTCCGCGCAACGCGCCAGAAGAAGTGGCCGCGGCTTTTAACGGTAAATTTGATGATTTTACCGCGCTCATGTTACTCAGCCAGTTCGCGACGGTTCCGTTCCCGTGTGGACACCATAAGCACCATGCTATACACGCCGTAATCTTTGTTTTACTCTTCCCTCTGTCTAAGTCCCTCAGTAAACGGGTTATTTTTCAACGTGCAGATCTTAAGCGGATATGCAAAGGAGTAGCACGATCGATTCTCGCTGGGGTGAGACGTTGTGCGGGTGGCCCGACGATCCATTGTTCGGCTCTATGCGTCTGATCATCTGCTTACATGATGATTACTCCTAGCTCTACAGATAGTCCAGCACTTTATACAGCGCTGCAACTGAATAAAAATTCCAGCCCCTAGAAGCAAGTCGCGCAGTCATTTAAACACAAGTCTAAGCTTTTCTTGTCTCCGCATTCAATGGCGTAATCTTTTTGCTTCCAGCCCGGTCTGGAGACATCCCATTGCGTTTGATTATAATACACAAACGCTTCAGAGGAGTATGAGTCAAGTGAGTACGATGAAAAAATTCAAAACGAGCGAGACCAAAACAGAAGATGAGCAGACGAAATATGACCGTGATCTTCCAGAGTCATCAAGGACAGAGTATAAAGATATAATAAAAATAAAACGTAAAGCAAATTCCTTGATGCAAGTCAATTAACCTAAATTCGCGAGACGGGCAGCCATGTCGACAAACTCCCCGGTTACCATATAATTTTCGACTGTATCATCAATCTGTCCGTTTTGAGAAAGTTCTTTCTGTAGTTGAAACTCAGATGGAAAGTGGGTCAACAGGTCTGGACCGAGATGGTTCCTGCAGTTCTGACCGCCTCGCAACAAATATGAACTGAAGTGAGACCACTTTTTAAATGTGATTAACAAAATTTGATCAAGCTAATGTGCAATCGTCAATATAAAACAACAAAAATTACATCCTTGTACTGTCCGGTGGATGAATAACATTTTATAATTTAACTTGCGTGCATAAATTGTCACAAATGTGGCGTTAGTTAATGATTTGTTGTGAATTTAGTGTAAATATTTCAACTAGAATCTCCTACATTCCTTTGGCATCATCAACTAACCGAACTTGTCGATTTGCGGAAGAAGCAACCTTTCAAATGATGAAGCAATATATGATGTTACATCAACATCACATGATTTGCATGATTTATCACCAGAACAGTGCTCACGTGATGTGAAGGGGCCCCGAGGGGGTAAAAATACTGGCTTCCATACGAATCTACTATGTTTATTGCTCGCAACTATCAATCATGCTATCCCGTAATCGCAATCAATCATCCCTCATCAGATGGTTTTATCGGACCCGCCGAAAATCGGCTAGATGGCCAGCAAACGAGCCCGCCCCGCCCGGCAGGTCGTTAACCGACCGTTCCACCAGCTGTAAGCTGGACCGTCGGGCAAGGCCCCGGGGCCGAACGCGACTTCGATTGCTCCAGCAGTCTGGCTTTACTTTCGGTTATTCGGCGAATAATGTTCGGTACACGGGGGGAGGCGTCTTCTCGGCGAAATCGAATGCCTCCCCTAATCTACCCCAACTTCTGACTAGCGGAACCCCCCCCCCCCCCCCATGCCGCGAAACCGTTAGCGAGTACGTTTCGCCTGACGGAGGTTTACCAAAATTGCGGAGTTACACGTCTTCTTGCGTCGAGAATGGACGGCAATGATGGGCAAGAACTCCGAACGTCGGCTCGGAGCAGGCATTGCCCCCGGGGGATTAAATGGACCAGACAGTCCGACTTTTCACCGACATCATTCGCCTAGCAACAGCGATCTTCGCACTACAAGCGGCTTTATAGCATAACAGTATTAATTGCTTATCTTACCTTTCAACGCCCATCGTTGGCTATCAGAAATGTTGTTCTGGCAAGCTGCTTCAACTCCTCTGCTCTGCGGATGATGATGCTGCTGCTGCTGCGACAAAGTTTCGCACAACAATCTACCGTCAATGGCGGACTTCAACAACGCACTGTTTCACTGGTCGCTGTAATCTGTAGAATGGAGCCCGCGCGTGTCCGGGTGTCCGGGAGAGATAATGCACAGTGAATGGAACCGAATTGATAGCAGCAACGGCCCACAAGTGGCCGGATCGAGTTAGTATCGCAGAGTAAACAATTGTTCACAATCAAACAGGCTATTAAACTTATAAGGTTTGTGGGTTGTGATCGTGGAGAAAGTAGGCACAACTTATGCGTCATATCCTTTTGCAGCCTTTGCCCCTTACATGGGCAGCAGAATTGCACGGACTGGTGTGCTATTTCGCCGGTTTTTTATTTTACTACCGGCCACGACACGTAATGCGCTGAATAACACGAACTGATCCGCATGCACCAAAATTGACACGAACCTATGATAGAAACATGCGCTGCTACGATCAAGTGTGAGTCAAGATGTTCTTTTGTTAAACACGATTGCAGTTCTACGTAGCACACATATATAAGCTCACCAGCGCCATATACTAACTTAGTCATGCCGCCATTAATGTTCTTTTCATGCTTTCACTCGTGCTTATTTTGATGAATGCAAATCTTATGATGCGGCTGGAAATTGCTTTTCGTCCAATAGTTCGAAACATAATTCCCTGAACATTCAAGGGTTGACGAGAGCCGCATATTGCATTTCCAGTTTTTGCCGACGTCAGGTTATATGTGAGGTTACGTTTATCATGCAAAATAATTCCTTACTCCCAGCACTTCCGAACCTATGCCAACATTTTATCTGCAAATATACATTACCTAGTACACTCCTAAATTGCTTACAGCTGATTTTCTGTTTGCTTTACACTTTCTTCGCAACAAAAAACCCCAGTCACTCGATGCGTAAATACTACCGACGACAACAATCCAGGCAATTTCGCTGACTACGCTTGATTTTGATCGCCAGTGTCAAATAACGAAAACAAACCTATTTGCGTTCGAAGCCGACAAGCGCTAGATGGCGCTGCTATCTATCATAACACAAATTTACAGCGGTTTTCGCGAGAAACTTCCGTTTATTTTGTTTTAGAGCAAAATTGTACAAGATTAGGCACACTCACGCGTTGTACATTGAAACGAAATTCGTCCTTCTCTGGTTCTTATTTGCTAGCGACAGACGATACAAGGTTCTTGATTGTGGCAATAATGCCGGGCAGCTTGCTCGCCTCGATCAGGAGCACCTTGCGGAATGGTTGCAGTTCCTCGTCCTTTTTCTGCCAGTGACCCGCAAGTGCGGTCGTCGTTTCCTTCTGAACCGAGTAATCGAAGCTAGCACAGGAATCTTTGATGAAATATTCCTCTTCATCGTTGGTGTAGATCACCTCGGCAGGTTTATCTCCTGCGGCGGCTTGCTGATAGTACTTCACGAACATCAGGTAGTAATCGAAAGCATATGGCATATCCTTCGAGCAAGCGCGCTTCATTTCGCTGAGCAGGTTCTCGCCCATCGGCACACACACTGCCGCCGGAATATTGATGAATCGTTCGTTCAAAAGCAAGCCGGTCGTTTTTTCGCCACTTTCGAGCGCTTCGCTGAACTGTTGTATCACCAGTTCGGTAGCGTATTTTTCTGCTTTCTCGAAGATCATTTTCTTCAGTTGCCGCACTGCGGTCACGTCCTGCTTGCTGACCAAATTGATCACCGTTGTCACCCCGAATACTACTTGGCACGGGTCTTCCATGTCGGTGTCATCGTCTTCATCGTCTTCATCGCCATCCATGTATGCTTGCTTTAAAACGCTCCCCACATAGTTTTGACCTGCAAAAGGATTTTTTTAATTCATGGCTCTCATCTTTCGATTCTGAATGTCGGTTGTCCTACGTCAATTGGAGTGTATATTCTTTGCGCTTACCAACAATTACTCTAGCCAACTCGGCTAGATCGATGTGTGCTTTTACAAACAGTTGAGCAAGCATCTGCTTGATGCCATCCAAATCTGAGTCAATTGGATTTCTTCCCTCGAAGTCGACGGTGATGCCCTGAATTAAAAACAAACCATTAGATTTTCACCGCGCTATGAAAACATGTAGTTCTGACCCACCTCGTCTCCCTCATAAACTTCGTCGTTTTCTTCGTCACTGGAATCGTCGCTTCCACTTTTAGTGTCCATCCGACGTCCCTCGTCGTCTTCTGCCTCTACTTTAACTTTTTTGTTGCTCATTTCGTTGCTTTTACTGGAAAATATGCCTCCAACAGGTTCTGTTTACAAATGAATTACAAGAACGCGTGCAAAATTTTGGATGCCGGAGAAAAAAGGTGTTCAATAAATATCCCCGGGTTGAATACTTCACTGACTGTCATAGCAAATGTCGAGCATAGCGGTCAAAGAAAATAAATTTCAATTAACAAACAGAGATTTCCACGTGAACGGGAACACGATAAACGAAAGGAACCTTTTTTTCTTAAAGTGTTTATATACAATGTAATTACGCTGGTAACAGCGAAACAAGCAGCAAAAATATAACGTTTTCCGATGATCTACATTCCTACCCCTCACTTCCACTGTCAATGCAAGTGTCAAGTGAAGAAGCAAGAAGAAACAAGAAACAACAGTTCTGCTCAAAGACCGTCTGCAGTACGCGGTGTTCGTTTCAGCTGGTTCGAGAATATTCATCGTAAAAAGGATTGTTAATTAGGAAAATGGCATCCATTAGTCTGTTGAATCCAAAGGCTGAGTTTGCTCGGGCTGCGCAGGCACTGGCAGTGAATATTACTGCCGCAAAAGGCATTCAAGATGTCATGAAAACGAACCTCGGCCCAAAAGGAACAATGAAAATGTGAGTAGTGCTGTCCCAACTGTTCGGAAGAAACCGCATTAGGTGAATTTTCTCAATAAATACTTGATGTCCTGTTCGTTGAAACGAAAACCGACGTTGCAAACGGCTCGTTTCTGTCAGACCAAGCAGATGTCGATTCGCTACGGGGAATTAATTTCAAGCGTGACTCACCTGACCCTTTCTAACCTCACTTTTCTCCGCAGGTTGGTATCGGGTGCCGGTGATATCAAAATCACCAAGGATGGTAATATTTTGCTGCACGAGATGCAGATTGTCCACCCGACCGCGTCACTGATTGCTCGGGCCAGTACCGCACAGGACGATGTTACCGGAGACGGGACCACTTCGATCGTACTGATGATCGGCGAGCTGCTGAAGCAAGCCGATCTGTACATCGGGGACGGTCTACATCCGCGCATCGTTGCGGACGGTTACGATCAAGCTCGCCAGCAGGCCTTGGAGATCCTGGAGCAGATAGCACACCCGATCGAAGTGAACCGGGAGAATCTGCTCAACATTGCGCGCACATCGCTCCGCACGAAGATCCACCCGGTGATGGCTGATCTGCTGACGGATGTCTGTGTCGATGCCGTTCTGGCCATTCGCACGGAGGGTAAATCGGTCGACCTGCACATGGTGGAGCTGATGGAAATGCTTCACAAGTCCGCCACCGACACACAACTCGTAAAGGGCATCGTGATGGATCACGGCGCTCGACACCCGGACATGCCGAAGCGCGTCGAGAACGCCTACATTCTGACGTGCAACGTGTCGATGGAGTACGAAAAGTCCGAGGTCAACTCAGGCTTCTTCTACAAGACGGCGGAGGAGCGTGAGAAATTCGTGCTTGCCGAGCGCGAGTTCATCGAGGACCGCGTCAAGAAGGTGATCGAGCTGAAGCGCAAGGTGTGCAGCGAGGGCTCAGATAAGTCTTTCGTGGTTATCAACCAGAAGGGCATCGATCCGATGTCGCTCGACCTGCTGGCCAAGGAGGGCATCGTGGCGCTCCGTCGTGCCAAACGCCGCAACATGGAGCGTCTCGCTCTCGCCTGCGGCGGGCAAGCGATGAACTCGTTCGACAACATGGACGAATCGTGCCTCGGTTACGCCGGACTTGTTTACGAGCACCAGCTCGGGGAGACCAAGTACACGTTCGTGGAAAACTGCAAGAATCCGCTCTCGGTGACGATCCTTGTGAAGGGCCCGAACAAACACACGCTCGCGCAGATCAAAGATGCGATCCGCGATGGGTTGCGCTCGATCAATAACGCGATTGAGGACAAGAAGCTCATCCCCGGAGCGGGCGCGTTCGAGGTGCGCGTGCACAACAAGCTGCGTGAGTACGCCAAGGGCGTAAAGGGCAAGACCCGGCTGGCGATTCAGGCGTACGCGGACGCGATGCTGGTAGTGCCGAAGGTGCTGGCGAAGAACAGTGGCTACGACGCGCAGGACACGATCGTGCGGCTGCAGGAGGAGGGTCTGTTGAACGATGAACCGATCGGGCTAGATCTGTCGACCGGCGAACCGATGAAGCCGATCGATATGGGCATCTTTGATAACTATATCGTGAAGAAGCAGATTCTTAATTCATCCACCATTATCGCCGTAAACATCCTGCTTGTGGACGAAATCATGCGTGCCGGCATGAGCAGCCTAAAGGGATAAACGCCTTTGGGAGCTAAGGGTTGCTGAGCATTCCCCCTCGTAACGTATCCTGCACGGCTTTATTTAACAGTCGATTAATGTTTCTTCAACGTATCGTTCTTCATTATTTCATTTAACACTGATCGTTTGAACATGTGTTCACGTGTGCGCAACTGGCAGGAGAGGAAATCATTCTGTTGTTCACACGCATATAACCACGCACGTTTAACACTTAAAAGCGCTGCTTTGTATTCGAACACTACACACAAGTAATAAACGCCCCGAGCCTGACTATTTGTACTACTACATAACGAAATTGTTTGTACTATGGAAGAAAGAACGCTTAGCATTGCTCGGTAAGAGGTTATTTATTAATAGACACAGGGGTTTCAATCACATCGAAACATTAAGATCTATACTTCCAGCCTCTGGTCGCTGCCTGATGCTCTAAATTTGGATGGGTTTGTAAAATATCGATCCGACAGTACTGCAGTGAACATGAGTAAGTCTCGACTCTGTAACACTTGCAAAATATCTACGAGCTGTGATAAGTTTCTTCTACATATATAAATTTGTTTTCTTCTTGTCATATGAAACAACCATATTGTACCAATGGAATAGGGTTTGTGTTTGATCGAAGATATCCCCTAGCAAGATGTCGATTTAATTTGTCATATGTTACCGATTAATATAAAGTGTTGATGGGTCACTGGAATGTGCCGTGCAAAATGGCTTGTTTGTCCTCCCTTGACTTTTTTTCCATCGTCCATCCCTCTCTGCGCCTCTATTCCGTTTTCTCAAACAGTACGTTGTAATTCAGGTGCCATGCATATCCTTTTTTATCAGCAAAGGTTATAGTTTCAACTACTTTCGTCTACGACACTTAATTACACCTTTTAAACACATACACAATTGTTATTTATCCTTTGGCTTGGTTAGTGGATAGCGAATAGCAGTGAACAGTAGGACGAACGACACAAATGTACGTTCCGGGAACCCTGATCCGAGCCCGTAGTAGCGAAGATGCCGCAGCATCCGATGCCATGTTGGAAGGGATACTTTGGTCTACATTTCGCTACAGAATTTAAGAACTCCTCACCTTCAAACGGGTGCTGTTCCAATTCCCCATCAGATAGACATACGAACTCGCAGTTCCTTTGCTGGTTCGGCAAATTTATTGCGGTTTCTTGTTCGCTTCACGTTCACGTTGTTCGGTCCGTTCGGCGACATCTATTACTCCAATGTTGCAGCTCGCCACAAATCCGTGGATGACGGAGATGCCCGTTTTCACGACCGCCACCGGGAAGGACACGATGGCGAGCAGCTTAAACGAGGAAAAGCCCAGAAGCAGCGGGCCCGGTGTGAAGTGCAGTAGGTACATGGCGGCATAGAACAGCTCGTTAAACAGACACATGAAGCCGAGCACGAGGCGGTTGGTGTAGTAGACGCGCATAATCGGATTACCAGACATGTCGATGAACTTGTGTGACGTTTTTCCCTGGAGAACGGTGCTGGAAGGGAAGATTGGAGTTTGATTTGGCTGCAGAGTCCGTTTCGATAAGGGTTTGCTTACGTGTGCAGGTAGAACCAATGGCAGGCCACATCGATCGCCATCGAAAGCTGGAACCAGAACATGTACTGCGGATAGAAGAGGCTCAGCGTCACCAGGAGGCCACATGTGCCGCATCGGTCGGTAAGCTGATCGAGCATGGCGCCGAATTTTGTCGCTGTTCAAAAATAATAATCAAGGAACGTAGTAAACTAACATCCTTATCAACCCCCTATCAGCGTGACAAGAAGGTTGCCAATCTGATAATTTGTTCATCGATTCGGTATTATGCAACGGTGAATTGCTACGCAACTTAATCCGAAACGTATCGATTTTTCGCTCCTCTTCCGGATTACCAGCATTACCGAACGGCGCAAAAACACTTACACTGATTGAAGTGCCGCGCCGCATGCCCATCCAGTGCATCGAGCAGTACGCTGATAATGTAGCACCAGCTGGCGATCACGTAGTCCGTTGGCATGAAGTAGAAGGAAATAATTGCCAGTACGATCCGCGCATAACCTGTGCCAGGTGCAAATAATCAAACGGGCAAAATGTTACGCGAATTCATATGCTTGGAGTTTTTCCGCTAAGGCGATTGCGAACAGACTCACCGATAATGTTCGGCACAAACAGGTAGATGTTTTCCTGCTCCTTCTTGATTTCCATCGTGAACGATTTGTCCGAGTGCTGAATGGTTTCAATTCGCACTTTTGTCAACACCTACTCCCTAGAAAAGTTTTCTTTGGGCTTTAATTTTCACTTTGCAGCGATACTGCGCGATAGATTTCCCACCTCCGTCAGTTGAGGTTGACAGTGAAATGATGAACGAAGTGCATTTTGCAATGTTTATCGAAAATACAACTGACAGCCAAAGAGCGAATCTTTGTTTTGGTTGCTGGCAACACTTCTGCACTCAACGCGTGGAAGTTTGAAGCACTCACCGTATGGACGTTATTTATTTTCATAACGCATAGAAATATAGCAATACCAAGTTGTGTGCAGAATTTTCAGTTCAGCAATACGGTCGAGTAGTAGTTTTAAATATGCACACTATTTTAGCCATAAGTTCATTTTCGAATAATAATCCCAAAAAAAGAGAAGGAAATTACGGAAAAATGTAGCGAAAACGTATGTTGAGTAAGCAAAATGGTGCATCCTGGTATTTCTGAAACATGAATGCAATCGAACATGTGGCATAGGTTTCGTAGTAAATGGGTCTTTTGCATTGAGAATTTTATAAACTAGATTCGTGTATAATTGTTGTAAAATTTGCAGCTCCTAACGAACTGATATGAAAAAGGAAAAATATCATAATCTATCTACCTCTCGTTTTACAAATTTACAAAACATCAGTTGCATAAAATAAGACAAAAGCTTTCTGCATCGTTGGGGAACAAAAACATACATTTCGCACCAACAGCAGCAACTTTCTGGAACAAATACCGTGCGAGGTAAACGTAATTTTATCTTATATCATCGCTTATCAGCTAACCTAGATTGCGAATCAATGTTCTCTTTCCGCCGCTCTCCGTTGATGTACGTTTGATGTACCAGTTTCTTGGAATCGCATTTAACGTTGCGCCTGTGCTGCAAAATATACTACCACGCTGCAAGGGATGGTTGAATCATTGAACATTTAATTAGTGCACATTATCCGGCATGTTGTTGAAAGCGGAGGTCATGCTTCATCGAGCGTCGGGCAAGGCGTGCGCAGCCAACGGGAACCGGCAAGCATTGATTAATGGCCCGGGAAATCGGAGCTTCCTTCATACTGGCCAGCTCACTGCCAGAAAGGATTCATTCGGATGGCGAAAGCGCACCAGGCGACCCAGCAAAGGAACGTGCAGTAGGTTTTCTGCAGGCGAAGTTTTATTGTTTCTTTTCCAGACGTAAAACACCGATTCAGGTTTTGCGATTACTGTTAATAAAAGTAGTGGTACTGCCAATGAATATTAATTCCTTATGGTGTTTTGTACGCGGAAGAAAACGACAAGTTACGGGAAAAACCGAGCGATTTCACACGAATTCCCAGCCATCTGATTTCTGTTTCCAACGCATCCTCGGCGCCAAAAAGCTTCCACAAACGTAATGTTATCACTGTTCGGCGAAAAGCCTCCATAAACCGTGTTAAAATATCGCTCAGACCCACACAACACGCCCGAATGCATAAGTTTTGCATACCTACATGCTGAATAAAAAATGTTTGGGAAAAGTATTAGAAAAAAGGGGAAAACAACATTTCCCAGCCTCCATCCGTGTTCGACGCGTTCACCGACGCCGCCAGACGCGGCATGGCTCCATCACTGTCCGATGAAATGAATACCAAATAATCCCATTTTATTTATCACCCTCCGTATGTAGAAACTTTTTCTGTTTGCATTCGAGACTTTCGATATTCGCTCTGCCGCCCCACGGCCGCTTGGGAAGCACGCTGGAAAGCATCGATCGGCTGGACAAATCGGGACAAATAAACATGTGTGTAAGTTTCCCGAAGTAGGTGCACATAAAAAATGCGATTTAGAGATGGCATGTTTCCCCCCCACACTGCACTGTTTCCCTTTTGTCCACCACCGGGAGGGGAGGGATGTTGCAGGCGACCGACACGGCGGGCGGTGGGGCGTACGTACATGTATGAAATAAAAATTTCAATTCTCTAACCGCAACAGGGTGTAGAGGAACGTGCTCCTGGGGCGGCGTGTGTGGCCACCGGCTACGTACGCTCACGCACACCCGGTACACAATGTATTGGACCGTTGATCCATCAGTTTTTCTTTACCGGCCCACAACGGCCGGCTCGGTATTTTGGCTTGCTCGAAAAATGGGAAAAGGCGACTGTGGCGCGACTGTGGAAATGTGTTTGGAGATGCTTTGTTTTGCATAAATCATCGAAATATGAATGCGTGCGGCGGAAGGAGCGTGTAGGTAAACACAGTAGACGAAATGCGAAAGAAAATAGAAACAAATAGATTGAACACAAATATATCCCTCGAAGGAACAGGCGGAATGGCTGGAAGCAGGAGCACGGGCGAAAGTGATAGCGAAACGGATGTGCGGACGAATTTTCATGACCTGACCCAACGATTCCGGCTGTCGGAGTGCGGTGTGCCCGCCCGGTGCTCCTGTAGCAGCTCGCGCCTAAAGCTAGGCAACTATGCGCCGACGCGAACCGGTTCCTCACGCGAAATGGAGGAGAAGCACCGTCGTCCTTTCGTCGATTATTCCGGCCAGTCCGGGGCCATACGTGAGTTCCGAAGCATATTCGCCCGACTAGTGTCGCAGCTACGGCAGCGGTTCGCCCCGATAAGGACGTTCGTGTGCAAGTGGCCCTTCCCGTGCAAGCTCCCCTACGAGGATGATGAATTTCCCGTGGAGCATTAGCACGGCAAACACGTTGCAGCGCGCGTTCTGTCACGACTGCGGCTACAGGACAACATCTTTCAAGGCTACGGGACCGCACACTGACACACACACACACACACTACCCGGGTTGGGTCGGGTATCATTTTTTGGGACCCGCTGCTCCACCGTGGATGTTTGTCACGTTTGCGTGACACCCAGTCGCGCCGGTACGTTTGCGTTCGAAAACGGAGCAAAAACGACCGCGAATCGCTCAACCTCTAGACACGACAGAGCAACTCTCACTATTTTCGACCGGAAACACGTATTCACCGGTCCCGTACTATTACATCGATAAACAGACAGGTGGGCTACGACGAAGCGACGGAAGGGACGGATCGGGGCCGGGAGCCGGATTTTAAAATCCGCAATGCAGCACAATGTGATTGTCCTGGTTAAAGTGTCCCGGTTTGTCCCGTATGCACGCTACCGGGCGACCGCACCGCCGCAAGATGTCGTCGGCCGGGCGAGAAAGCTAGCCCTCATTTACATCGAACCGACCGGCGATGATCAATCTGGCGAACGGCACTCGGCCCGAGAGTGTCCCGGCACGGGTCAGGCAAGAATGGTCAGGTACGGCCGCATCGGCCCCCTTCGGTCAGCAGTCGATGAGTCTCTCGGGAGATCGAATTAGATACGCTTTTGCCCATGACTTTTTCAACAGCCTCCACCCGTTCGATCGGTCGGGCGGACCAGCCTGAGGGACAAACTATTTCATAAATTAGAAAATGCAATTTTCATGCATCCATTCGGAAAGGGGGCCGTTTTATTTTCTGTGCAGAAAACGGACGGCATTGTCGTACCGTCCCTGAATCCGTTTCCCTTTTTCTCTCGGCACACAAGTTCTACCAGACTTCCAGTTCGGGGTGGTAAATGGTTTGACGTAGATGGGCCCGAAAGTAGACCATCGGACGATCGGAGAAGATATTTATATGATTTTATCTAAAGCTTCTAGAGAATGCAGGAAAAGTAAATAATTTCCTTCAAATGTTGTAATAATGAAGTTACATTGAAACATTTTATAATATTTTCTGTTTCGTACGATTATTATGAAATTGGTAACACAATTACATAGATTGAAACTAGTAGCTTCAAATTAATTATTGGAGTTTTTCTAACTCTGTTATTTATTCGGCAAATTTTCCAACAACTCCTTGTAATTGAACATTATTTGTGTGCAAATTAATTCCAAACACTTCCGGCGCTAGAAGAGTGCTACACATGTTGGTCCTCCTTGCAGCTTCGTACGGCTTTTGAATAGCTTTTCAGTACTTTTCCGCCCGGCCGCACTTGGATCACAGACGGTGGCAGGATCAACAGAGACGCGTCAGGAAAACGCGTGCGGAAGCAGACGAGCGGACACGCCGGAACGGGACGGAACGGACGCCTTAACACTGAACACGATAACGAGCGAATGATGGTGTGCCGTCCCCTGGGTGTTTGTGGACAGACGCACTCGCTGGGCCGTACGGGGTGGATGGAGTGGAACAGAACTTCACCGAACTCTTCGCATTGTTTGTGTTCGCCCACGAGGGATTTATGCTTTCGCTCCGGAGCATCCGAAATAAGGCGAAAACACGCCGAGACGAGAGTAACGCTTTGCGACCGCGCTGCCATTGGAATGCGTGATTTCTTTCCTAGCGTGGGAAAAAAACCTCGATATAGGATTCTGCGGGAGTTTGTTTAATACACTCGCTTATCAGTTACTTTCTCTATCTCCAGAAGAACGGAATGCTATCATGTTCATGGAATGTTGTTTTAGAAGTGACACTGAAAAAGTTAAGTTTATAATATAGTAAGTGTTATTGGGGATACTTCTTTCGGATACTTGTATATCCTTGTTTGATTCATTTTTTGTGAAGTTACATTCACTCGCCTTCCAATAAGTTTGTATCACTACAATTTCTCCACCAAGATATAATTTATGTTACATTTACTTTCCTTTCTTTCTTCTGCCTCTTACTTCTCAAACCATTTTGTATCCTTTAAAAATTATATTAACTTTGTTCCACCGCGCTTTTTCTGTGTGTTGCATATTTTCCTCAGCCAGTAATGTAGTGGTTTGTGAACGAACTGTGAAATTACTCTAGACAAACCAGCTACCGGAAGGACGCTCAGCTACCGGGATGGTAGAATCGCGTTCCTACACCGTGTCTTATCAATACAGCCACACAACACCCAACGCACACAAGCGGTTCGCTGCGGTAAGATGCCGTCGACTGTCGTCCCTTTTCCGCCCCGACTCATGCAGGTGTCCTCAACTATGTTTCGGTGGGAAGCGAAGTAGAACCATTTTTACCATATTCGTCGCGTTCGGTTGCGAAGCCGGTGTGTGAATTAAACTTTCCGGCACTCGGAACACAACAATTAATTATGTATACGTTGCTTTGCATGCAAGCGAAGATCATCCCCGACCCCTACATCCGTTGCGGCCGCCATCACGATGAGCTAACGGGCGAAAGGATGCCACACCGTCGTACCGTGGATCTGTACATGGCGTTCCAGCTTTTCTTCATCGTCCTCGCTGGTCCTTCGACGCTTCCTACCTTGGGGGGGCACACGAGCACACACACACACACACACAAAGCGAGCCCGTTCACTCGGGCGCGATGCAGCAGAATGAAACCCCCCGAAGGGACCGGAGGAGATAGTATGTACACATGCAAACACACAAACATACACACATGGGTAAACAGGTAGTGCACCGTGCAAAGCGGTGCCGGAGCCGGATTTTAATTTCTTCCGCTAGTGCATTGAGTTGGGCCACTTGTCCCGCGGGAGGCTAACCCGTAATCAAAGCGCAGCGAGTTGTTCCGTGGTTCGGCAGGCCCGGGAAGGGATGTCCCGGATGGGTAAGATGCTATGCGGTGCACCGACGTACGCAAAGGTGACCTTCACGGCCGTCAGTAGTGTCATCGTTATCTGCACTCTGGGTGCATTTGGAACACGGTGCACTGACGATGCGGATAAGAGCTGCGTCGTTGCACAAATCGGGTGTGCTGATAGTAGCTGCAATTTCATAATCGTCCTCTTGAAAGTAGGTTTCATGGTTTTGTTAACCATACTCAACCCCTACCATATCATCGTTTGTTTGTAAAAATGTAGAATTTCCAAAGTAAAGATTTTAATTGACTTTTACACAATAAAAATAACCTTCTGGAGGTCAAGTTCCCTGCTTTTCCCGTTACACGACGAAAAGGGAGTTTTTCGGAGTCTGAAAAACAAAATTGTTGCTACCACAAGGACAAATTATGTCTCTAAACTAAACTGAAAGTAACCTGTGGGTGCAGCCAATAAAAAGCAAAACTAACTACATCGCGGAGCTGTGGCAGCTCGGTTTCCGTGTGACCTTCTGCGAAAGAAAAAGTGCAGCGGACGACGACGTGCAGTTTTCGAGGGTTTGCACAACTTCTCTACGGTTTTGGGTGGTGATATTTTTCTTCCTCCCTTTCGCACAGAGTGCGCGGTGTCTGGCAGTCATGCTGGGGAAACTGGAAACCTTAAAGTAAGCGCCACGGAATGTCGATGGAAGAAATACGGCTGCCCGCTTCGGACCCCGGACGGGCTGGCTCGTGATCCACACTCATTACTCGTCGCCGTTAGTAGCGCTTTATGGTTTTGGAACCATAACTAACTATAAAACTAAGCGTTGCGTTCGTGTGGGTGTGTGTGTGCACACACGATCGGATATAGTTCCGATAAAGCCGTCCGTTGAGGACCGCCATGCCCCGTGATGGTGTAATGGTTCCGATTTTATAGCCCGTATGATTATAACTCGATTAAGATGGCATTATGCTGCTGCCGATGCTGGCTGAGTGTTCTGAATAGACCCGCGTTCATTCTTTTCTCCTCTGCTTCTTCTGTTTCTTGTTTAACTTTCCCGTTCCTTGCGTTTCCGTTCACATTGCACAAGTAGCGTGGAGCGGGACACGATCGTTGCAGTTTGATTACCCGTGAGGATTGTGGTTTATAATCCGTTTCCAAGCCGAGAGCATTAATGGGTAATTTAATGAGCATTGTAATGTTCGGTGAAGGGTGGAAAGAGAGACGGTGTAGGAAAGTAAACGGATACGCTTGGAAAAGAAAAGATAAAGTGGTGTATTATTTGCAGAAACGGTAGAAAGCATAAATCGTTACGATTCCGAACCATCCGAGGGATTTTGAAAACGTTTATAATCGCTGGCAAAATGGTGGAGAGGTTTAATGATTGTTACGCTCTGGGGGTTATAAGTTCCTTTTTGCCACCAAAGCCACCCCAACGGGGGTCAGCAACAACAGAACACTCCAGCAATGACGGCTCGCCGTTTAGTTGATCCATGGTTTAACGTCGTCCCCGGAATGTAGCGGGCGAGGTGATCGTCCAAGGCGGGAGGAAAATAAATTCATTTCACGATAAGCCACGGAATCAAGCGGTTTCGATTGCAAATCCCGAGTACACATCCCTGTGCATCCCATCCTGCCGTCCGTCCGCACGCGTCACGTCGGTTGTGCTCGTGCAAATTGAAAAGTAATTTCACCGAAAGAAATTGTGCCGTAATTCCCGCTTGATTGGATTACTGTCATGTTGTTGGCTGATTTCGTAAAGCGACATCGTAAAGCGAACGCCCGACGTGTGCCCGACGTGTGCCCGACGCGGCATGCACCTTACCAGCGACGTATGTTATGTACCGCCGTCGGTAGGCGGCTGCGGATGCAGTTTTGCCTGTAATAAATGGAAAACGAAAAACAAATAACAAAAAAAAAAAGGAATGAAACCCGAGGATAGGTGCCTTCGTCTAGTTCGGTTTATCTGTTGTGTTGGGTGTGTATCTGTGTGTGCGTGTGTGTGTGTGTGGGTTCACCACGGCACGTATGGACGAGACCTGGGCGGTTCGCTTAAGGCATGGCATCCTTTGACTTGCAACAGTGTCTTGCCGATGGATGGTCGCCGTGTGCTCGCATTTGGGACGGAGTCAGATTTTCGGCGAGTTGCGACAGTTTTCCAGTTTCGGTAACTCTATTATGTGTAAGAATTTCGAGCTTAAACTATTTCCCGTTACTCAATGTAAAAAAGAGTTCACTGTAGAATAATCATTTTTGAATCATTTAGATTTAAAAGGTTCAAGTCTTTACTTAAACTTACAACAAACTGCAGTGACAAATTGGAACAGTATTATTGTTTTGTTATTTTTCTACAGATAACAGAATAAAGCATAGCTGCGCTCCAGCAAAACTGTAAGGTTTCCCATTCTTCCGCTGCTATCAAATTATTTTCCAATATTTGCCCCCATAACCTAATTTATACGTAAAGGAAAGTGCAACTCTCGAGGCCCTTACGTCCTGCGCATGTAACATGCTCAACACTGTACTCCATTTCATCGCCGCACCGCTTCCAAGTATTAGTGCACGGAATCCTTTGAGCTCCGGTGTGCGCCCCGTTCGTGGCCTCATCACCGCTGTTCGCAGAGAAAGAGCCGCTCGGATCCACATTGGCTCCGGAAAAAGGCAGCGGAAAAGGCTCACTTAGCCCCGAATGCAGCTGCATCCTGCTGCAGGATCCTCGAAGCACCCTCAACGGAGCGGCCCGATCGATGCGGAGCTTTCCTAAATCACGACGAGGATGCACAAGGGCTCTTGGTGCCGGGGCCGGTTTCGGATAAAGGCGATTGAAAACATCTCGCATTCTAAGCCATGCCCCGAGCTCAACGCCGAGTCCCTTCGGTTGGCTTTCGAGAAAGGGGCGGGAGGCTGTTGAGCTTTGGTGGCCCGTTTGTTGCAACCCGCCCCCACACCCGTTTCCCGGCGGTGAAATGGCGGTGGCGCCAAACGGGTGGGGTTTGCGGTGGGACTTTGTTGCTGTAGGTTATTTTTGGCGCACGTCGGATCCAAGATGCAGCAACGGCAGCCCGCACCGACGTCACCGACGCCGTGGAAGGATGAAGGATACAAAAATCGATAACCGGTGCGACTCTTCTCCGTAGCTCGGAACTAAACACCGAAAACTTAACTTTATTTACGGCTGCAGGGGGTGGCGGGGGGAAGCGGATGAAAAAGTTACGGGACCAGATTAGGGGCCAGGCAGGCAGGCAGAATCGATACCGGGCGTAATTTGTGAGCTGGTTGATATCGTTGTCGAAAGGAACGGGGACCTGTGGCCCGCGGGCTGGTGTTGGTGGTGTGTTTGTTCGCTGCTGCGAAAATGAATCTTCACCCGAGCGGACGTTTGTTGTTGGGTGACTTTTTGTTGCCTCGCTTGTTGGCCACCCTCCAGACACCACCACTACTAGTGGCCCTTCAGGTTCAGATATATCCGAAGCTTTTTTTCCCTTTTGCGAACGAAGCGCCGCACAGATCCGCAGATGATTTTCTTCTCCGCTTTCTCCGCTCGCTTTGGAAAAAGCGTGCGGAAAGATGGTGCCGGCCAAGAAGCACTCGGCGGAGGCAGTTGAGGGCCGCATTCTCGGAACCACGAAATGACACCGGAGCCAGCCCATTACCGGGGCCGATGGAAGTGGCAATTTCGATGTGAATTTGTGTGTGCCCGGTAGTGTTAGCCCGGGCCGTGTTTTTCCTACTTTGTGTTGTCCCTGTTGCAGCCGTAACTAACCTCATCTATATGGCGTCCTGGCGTAACACTCTGTTGCTTCAAAGGAGCTCGCTTTCCTACCGTCATACATTCCCTCTCTCTCTTTCCTTTGTGGTTGAAGAAGGGTGGAGTGAGTTTGTTCTTCACCACATCCGAGTACTGTCCAGCGACCGTACGTCCCCAAACGGGCGGTTTTGGTGGGCTGGGAGGGAAAGTCAACCGAAAGGGCGTCTACCACGCCGACACAATGCCGGACTCAGCCAGCCGGTCGGGGGAAGGTGTGTGGTTTGCTTCCCAGCCCAATTATGGGAAGAGAAGGGTGGGTCGCACACCCGTACTTGGAAGGATTCCGTACGCAGCTTCCTATTAATTGTGGTACTTTTTTTTTTTTGGGGCGCACGTAAAATCACAGCTGATAGAAGAAGCGTGTGGTTCCATTTTGTGGACGTTATTATGTTTCCCCGTATAGAAGGGAGGAGGGAGAACACTCTTTTAACCCGCCCCACCTTTTTATCCGACATAAAGGATTACAGAATCAATCGCTCTAAAGGAAGCTTTTAACTAAATTCACTTTTCGGTATCAACACTGGGTATCAGTTATATAAAAAGTCATCCTTTGCTTCCGTTGTTTGAGTGTTCCAGACACGTTCCGCTTTGGGCACGAGCGCCCATTAGCAACGGTGGAGTTGTGTCGTAACGCGAATCGCCGTGCTGCCATATGCGTCCCTTTTCTTTTCCCGTGAGATGGTCCACCACCGCACCCCCCAGTCGGTCTGCGCGTCGGTGTGTCTGTTTCACCGTCTCTCTGCTTTCGCCCTTCGCCAGTAAATGTATGCAAATTGACGAATGTATCATTTCACTTCTGGCCGGAGTGATGGAATTATGTAATTCAATTCGAAGACGTATCGAAAACATTCGTATCGGAAACGGATGATCGGTCGGGAGCGTGTCGTGGCGGACAGACCAGCGCCAGCGGCGAGACGCCATTATGCTCCGCGCCGGGCAACAAACACTTTTATCGGGAGTTGATTAAATTTGGCAACGACCGGTCATAGTTGAATAGTAATGTAAAACGGGCCCGTGTCATGTCGGTAATGTGCCGATGACTGAGATGGGTTTATTGAATCATTTGGAATGGAT
>JAOEFI010000003.1:31492790-31511659 GCA_034621735.1 Anopheles plumbeus
CCTTTCCCAATCGGCTAAGCGTTTTTCCGGCTTTCCTCGCCGGCACGCCGTCACGCCGGCTCATTTGCAAACGGGAAAGAAATCAACCGAATGAAAAGTAATTAAGCAATTAATAAATTATGGTAATTATTCTTCCACCGCCGTTCCGGGGGAAAACCCGGCACCGCAGAACGCCATTTCTTGACGCCGAGAACGTTCTCGTTAACTTGCGCCGGTTATCAAAGAGCGGACGCAGCGTAATGGGGCGACAGTCGATTGGAAAACTTTGTCCACCCACGAAGGCTGAGACGGCGGCGGCGGCGACGGTGGTGGTGGCTGGAGACGGTCCTTGGCAGGTCCTCTGCAGGCTGCCTCTAGTGGAAACTAAAAGCACTCACCCATAATTATGGCAATCGATCTTTGGCATCACCTTCGCCCGGTTCCGGATACGGGCTTTTCGCCCGTTCTGTTCCGCCGCGAAGGTACCGCCGCCGAACTTAAATAAATTCTTGTAATGGAAATATCATTCATAATTGCGAGCGAGCGAATAGTGTGGCCGGGAACGGTGCCGGGCAGCGTTTAAAAAGTCGGTGACTTTTCCGGTTCACCAGAAAGGTTTCCTAAGAACACCAGGAAGGTCGCAAGGGTCTCAGTGGAATTGCATATTATTTCCAACAATATCATATTGTGATCAACATTTATATCAAGAACGATTAGTACACGCCAATAAATGAAAATGAATGCTTGAATCATGAACTTATGGGATCGTACTGCCAAAGGACCACCAAGGGATCTCCAAGGGATCAGCAAGCCATTAACCATCGATTAATAAACATTAGACAACTCCTCCCAAGTTTCGTCCTCCGGCAGCGGATTCGGTTGGTTTCCAAAAAGGGTATCCTTGCACCCGTTTAACACGCATCCCTACTTCTGCGAAAAGCCTCCCCTCCCTCGAAGGTGTGACAATCAATATCGGTTAACAGTGACAACCGTTTGACCCCGTTTTTGGGGACTCGCCCCAGCTCTTCGCGGAAAACATGGTGCAATGTAAAACTCGACATGGGTCGGGGAAAATTCGAATCAACTTCATCCACTCCACAGTGCCGTGTCATGTAGCCAATTGAGGCGATGCGCTGCGTATATGTTTGAGCAGCTTGTTGCAAGTGACGCCAGCCTTTCCCCGTCACCCTCCCCGCTCCTAGAGGGACCATCGGTGGACGTGAAGTTGACAACTTCATTATTCATGTGTCATTCACACGGTGCGCGATTACGGACATAGACACACATACACACACACGGGAACTGTGGACCGTTGGGACGTACGTGCAGTCGCGGTGGTCGCGATGCTCTTAACACACGCCGCGTCTCCGCCAGGACGGCCACAGGACCCCACCGGAACAGTGGTTTCGGTTTGTGTCACCGGGGCTGGTTGGTGCGATATTGTCAACCGCACGGTTTGAATAAACGAAAATCGTGTCCGCGGCAAGAAAAGGGCGCACCGGGACCAACGGTGTACGTATGTACACGTACGAAACCACTGGGCTTATCTGACGGACGGATGGATCCCGGTATGCTCCCCGAGTGCCGGAGGAACCACGGCAGAAGGGCGACACACAGGGCGAGGAGCAAAAAAAAAGAAATGAACACAACTTTCCGAACAAAACCCGACCCACTTGGCCGGCCACCTTGTTGTGTCGAAAAAAGGCAGCTGGGAAACCTCGCAGACACACGGGGCCACACGACATGGCCAGATGTCGAAAGAATGAACGAAGGAAGGAATGCCTTGCCGAGGGCGGAAGGGCGCCGTGCCGTGCGGGAAGCGGAGTGGATAAAAATTGTCTGCATTGCAGTAATTGCTCTCGCCAGCTGCGGGCCGCGTCAGGGGAAGGGGACCCGGAGGAGATCCATACGGGAGACATGACGAAACGACGATGAAGCTTCAAAATTTCCTTCCCTTGGTTTGGGGGTCGTTTCTTCTGCTCTGCTCCTATTCCCACCCCAAACTGCGGAGCGCTGGCTCAGGTTAACACGAAATCTAACGTGGAACACTAACAACAGCTCCTTCGGGAACATGTGCACAATGGAGCACGCTGGTCAACTTGCTGCTAGAACCGAAGTAGAACACTTGCGAATCCTTTCCACCCGGGGGGCAGCCGGAAGGTACGGAAGGTAGGTAAGGTAAACAGTCGTTACGGCAGCGTCGGATTCACGCGAGGCTCAATCAAGGAGCTCGAAGCGATGCGAAGTTGTTACTGCGGCCTTACCACTGCCAATGGATGCCAGGGCGTCACCGGGTGTGGAGGTGTGGAACGGTGGCGAGTCTTTGTTGGTCTGCAATTTTCTATATGCATTCTCGCGCCCCAAAGCTAAAGTGAAAGGATAACGAATTCAAAATAAAAACGAATAAGTGAACTGGTTGGAAAGGGGCTAGAAGTTGGGGAAAGAATGTGCCGTACGGAGAAGTAATTCCATCAAACTGGGCCCAACATGTCGTGTATGTGTGTGCACATTCGCAGACACGCCAAGGACTGCGGTCGTCAACATCTTGTTATAAAAGAAAAGGATGAAAAAAGGGATTCAATTCATTGATGTTCGTATACATTCTAGAAGTTTACTAAAGTAACGTATATGTAACGCTTTGGAAAACAGAAAAGGTAACTATACCTGAGTAAATTAACCAACACATGCGGCTTTTTGCCTTCACCTTCAATGTTTGAAGAATCTCTCCGTTGTTTGACCCTCAGTTTTGACGCTCCGTTGACCGGAAATTGGTCCAGTGTGAAACTGATTACGGCCGGCCGGCAACCTCACAAAAAAAACCTCATACTCGAAAAGAAAAACGCAGTAGGGGGAAATAATATTTCATAACATTATAACGGGCACGTGCATGATTGCTAACGGCTCGGCATCGCGTGAACGGCCGTGTGAGTGTGCCTGTCGTCCCACCGGAATAGGAAGTAGCGAAAGAAAACAAAAAAGGGAGGAAAAAAGAATCAAATAAATAAAAACGGAGAACAACACCGGAATTCCGAAGCTTGATTTTCCTCCACCTCCCGGGGGGGGGGGGGGGGGGCCGGGCGGAAAAAGTGCAGCATAACACACTCACTCACACTCTCTTTCACACTCGAGCCATTTTCTTCGGGCCAACACTCTGTGTGTATCCACTCCGTAATCCGTTTGGGTATCGGGTCCACGCAAAACAGCACGCCAGTCTTTTTTTCCGATCCTGGAGAACCAAACGTGGGGCTTATTTGGAGAAGCGAAGGGGAAGAAAAAAAAATACCGATGGAATCAACAGAAAAGGATTCAGTTGCACTTTGCCCTCCCCTGGGTACACTATATTTTGTTCCGTGCCGAGTGTTCCCGTGCAGTTTTGGGCGGTGGGGTTGTTTTTCCTTTTTCTTTGTTTGCGTGTGCATTTCGATCGTTGCAGCTCCACACACTTCTTTCTGTTTTATCGTGCTGCTCCCAACCAAACTGTTTTTCCTTCGTGAAAGAGACGTATTCCACGGACGAGGGAGGGAGGCTGATCCCCTCGAGGAGGATTTGCGTTGCATTTTCACTTCGGGTTCGGGTGTGCAAGACGCCGACCGGTGCCCCGAAAGGCCGAAGGAGAATTTAACTGTTTCCGCATCCAGCTGCGGCCCCCTTATTTCCCGCGAGGACAAGCGGACGGGAGGGTGTGGGGGGAAGGGCCGAACCTCACCGGTGGCGAGTGGCTGACTAATGGCCACCGGGGCCGAGTAAAACTTCCTTCCCATCGCAGCATCCCCGTTTTGCGAAAGGCGGTGCGAAAGTGTGGCGAGTGGAAATTCCTGACAGCTTCATCGGGCAACGGGTTTTTCCGCCCTGGATTTACTTACACGCCGGCGAATCCGGCCCGGGGGCCACAACCGTAAATCTTCCCGCTTGCATCGCCGGAGTGCATCGCATCCCACGAAGCCCGGGGATGGAAAGACGGCTGCAGTTTACGTACGGGCGACCAGGCGCCTCCATTACACCGATTGTGGTCGGGGCCGGTAAGTGTTTCTACACAATGTGCAAAACGATAAATGGTTTCAATGACATATTCATAAGCGTATATCCCACAGGCAGACATTGTCCGTATGTGTGTGGGTGTGCAGATGGTGGAATGAGATAGAGAGAAAGGCGAAGAGAGAGAGAGAGAGCGATAGTGTTTATGGCGATCGTTTCACTTTGTTTTCAAAGGTTGTTCCCATCTTGGCACCCGTGTATGTGTGTGTGTGTGTGTATGCCCCCGGTACGATGAAAGTGCCTAAAGTCGTGCTAAATTAGCCGTTAAAAGGGCTTTCAAGAGCTCATCCATTTCGTGCGCCACAAAGTGTTCGAAGAGAGGCCGTCGGAAATATGAAACCTAGAGTCATTTGCAGTTATTTAGCTTATCATGTTTTCGAAACACACACACACATACGAGGGGGCCAGTCTAATCCGAGGCCTAGACAAGACTTGGACTAGATAAGGAAAGGCGAAAACACTCCAAGCGCGCTGGGAGAAGGACCAAAAACCAAACAAAAAAAAAAACAACATGCAAATAGTTTAGATTATTAGAGATGAATATTCATGGATCCATGTTTCATCCTTTGGCGCACTCGTGTGCTTCTGACAATATACCTGTGTGTGTGTGTGTGTGTGTTTGTGTGCGACTGCACGTGCAAACCGATGACGCGCGAACGAAGGTGATGGAAAAGCCTTTCCTTGTTGGGGCCACCGTTGAGTGGCAGGTGGATGGATCCATCCGTCCTTTTGATGGCTGTCGATGGGGGCGGGAGTTGAAAATTGCAGCCACCCACCTGCCACACCCCACCAACCCAGTCCGTTTTCGTTTGATGTAGGAGATAGGGAAAATGGGGGGTGGTGCGCACCTTCGATTCGAATGAATGCTGCCGCCATCGCGACCGAGGCGAATGGGGCAACGTCTTAAAAATAAATCTTATTTTGGTTCAATTTGCATAAATTTGCTCGATTATGTCTTCCAAGTGCTGCGCCCCATCCGCCGAGTATGTTGATGGTGGTTTGGCTCGATTCCTACGTCTAGGCAGACATCCGGGCGAACCCGACAACTTGGCCTCCCGCCGACGCGGGTCGGTGTGCTAATGATTTCCGAGATCTATTTTCCACCGTTCCGCGTTCTGCTACCATCACTTTGTTCTGTTTGCCCCTTTTTGGGGGTCACGATTAGACGTACGTACCACAGCCGGGCCACACACACCCTCACTTGGCCGGGCTTATTGTATCAACCGTACGATCTGCCCCTCCTCTCGCACGGTCGATTTTTCCCGACACGACACGAGCCAGCGTCCCGGAAAGCACACCGGAATGGAGTGGTTTCCCGTGAAGTTGAGCCATGATCCTTGTCTGCCGGGATGAAGAGGGAACCGGTGGTCGGTGATCCGGTGATAGTGGAAGGATAAGGGTGTCTGATAGAGAGGTTTCCATTACCGCCACAACCAAGCGAAGGGAGGAAACAAAAAAACACCGAACGGCTGAGACAGAGCAATGATACGCGCCGTAGCGGCACGCGGTACACTTTAGATAAACATGATGACATGACGATGATTGCATAGCATTAACGGTCGCCTGGCCTAGCGCTGACCTGGAGCAGGGATGTCGGGAGTGGAAAGTGTGGGGTGGACCTGCGGACAAAAAAAAAAGGAGGATGGGGATGATTGGGACAACCGATTGGGGGGCGGATGGGACGAGGAGCAGTGACGCAAGTAGTAACGGAAAGCGTAAGTGTCGTCCGCAGGACACGTCGCAAGGACACGTCCATCGACGCCGGGACGCGGGAGGATATGTTAAACAGTTTTTAACTTTTTCAATTTAAGTTAAACCGCCGCGGTTTCTAAGCGGTTCGCTAACAGCGACACGACGCTTGGAACAACGGAAACGGGACAATGTAACCGGCAATGGCGGAAGTGTAACATGGATCAAAGGTGTGAAACCATGTTATCCCTTGTTCCGCTTCCACCTTGCGGTACCTGGTGCCGGGTGGGATTACCTTTGCGTACATTTTTGCCAAACACCACTTTGGCTGTGTTTAGTGAATTTTCCGTGTCACGTGAACATGGGGACAACATGAGACCGCTTGAACAAACGGCTCGGCCGTCAACGACTCGCACAGAAGGACAGCACAGAGAGAAACACACACGCACACACACACACACACACAGTTTCGAACGGGGCGGACGAAGGCTGTGTGCTGCGAGAAAATCAATAACGAAACAAACGCACAGTTGGAACGATGAAATGGGGGTTGGGATGTGAAAAGTGGGAAACCTTGGACGTGTTGTATTTAACAACGAAGAATCTTTACCACACACAAAGCTTGTATTGTGAAAAAAAATTATCTTTAATATCACGACGTGTGAAATAGTTTAAAACATTGAAAAAGTAGAATGGAAAGAACGGGATGTCATGCAGTTTCATTTTCATAACTCGGATAATGAACTTTAAACAGAGCTGTGAGATTTTTTCAAACTGGGAGAACGGATTGTTAGACAGTTTTGATGAATCCTATCCTGCCGGATGGAGCTGAAAAACATAGACTCTGATGTTGCGTACTTTTTCGTTATGTTGTGCTGGAAATATGAAGTATATGTTACGAAAGGCAAAAGAACTAAGATTTGTTCTGTACTTTTTCGTACGCTTTATGACACTCTGTATTCCTATGAATTCCTGCAGGGCATTGCCGAAACATCTGGTCGTTAGCAACGAAAGTTCGCTACGAATGTCCTGCTTAGGACCTTCGCCGAGAGGAAAGTGTCCGTTCGTTAGTGCGGCCATAAAATTTCGCGTTCTTTGGGTTTTTTGTGTGTGCTATGTGCGTTTGTCGTTCCACACTTTGCATGGCATCGCACCAGGGCCAACAACACACAACGAAGCTCAGAAGCAGGATTTATTTTTCCCCCGGCGGCGAAGTTTGAAAGACAATCAAAAAACACTACACCGAGGAATATACTGCAATTGAAGTGCGTGTGATGAATGCACTGCGTGCCATGTATGCCAACTGATACTGCCTCTCCCGGAAGGCAATTCACTAACAACAAGGACGCACACCCACACACGCACAGCCGAAATTATTGCGGCCCGCGATTGGCGTGTGATACGAACGAATTGCTTCCGATTAGAGCATCGGAATCGAAATAAATCAAACAACGATCTGAATCAAATGTGTATCGGTTGGAGCGCGGCTTTCAAAAATTCGAACGAAAAATTCAAATCATTCATATTTGTTTAGTATTCATAAATAAATGTGTGTCGCAATGAAATATAATAACGGGTTAAATATTCGGTGCAGGTTTTGAAAAAAAAGTTGAACGAAAACGGATAGAACAAGGTGACAAACCAGCAAGCCATGAAATGTCTATATAGATACCTTACTAAAAAGCTTTAAAACAAGCTTGATTTTAAATGTGGTTTAAAAGAGTTTCAGAGTGGAAGAACCACAGTATTTGTTTCTTAAACAGTGAAGTGTTTTAAACTAAACATAACTTCATATAGATTGTGTATTGTTTAGACTGGCTTAATGGAGAATTGTTGGCAAAGTTTAATTCCCTACCATCACCTCGCTCTCCCTACGACCACGAACAGGGCGCAAATTAAAGCTCATTTAACGTTCATTCCTCGTCCTGTGGCTCCCGGGGAGGTGGAATCGGAGTGCCTCCCATCTCAAGCCGCACCCTCGCGACCATTGGCCCATTTCGGCTGTGGCCATGCACAAGGAAACTTTTTGTGCCAGCGAAAGTTTTATGATCTGTGGCCATAAGTTGGGCACAATTTACGAGATTATCTGTGAAAAATTACCAGCATATTTATGCATTATCTAGAGGTGCTCTTTTAGTGTGTACCGTCACTTCCTGGCGGCCCGCAAGCCCGGTGCCCTCGCCCGCCCTATACCACGGAGCGTTGAATGTTGGATGTTGCAAGAAAATATGGATGAATCATGTTAATTTATGCCCTACACACAGAATGGGAGAGTACGTGTGTGTGTGTGGGTGGATGTGGGTTGGCACGGTTTCAAGGAAAAGCGTAAGGAAGAGAAAAATGGTTCTCCTTCAACCGAACAATAAATACTTTTGATATGGAAATGGCTCGTCGAGTTGTAATTTCGTGATGTGAAGCTGTTATCCTTACATCGCGGGAAAATTGTAGGATACAGAATGAAAAAAAAAAATGAACGAAGTGAAGAAAAATACACTCGCTCACAACACAATGGCTCGTTTGTGCAATCAGCCGATGATAATCATGGAAAAGGGGGCCCACCCACACCACCACCCTCCCCCCGAGCGGGTCGTGTTTTGCGGCAGATTGCGGAAGATTTATGATAAACGAAGCCCGCGCGTACTCGCATCCCCGCAGCCGCTCGCCAATAAGTATATTGATTGTGGCAGATCGTTTTTCAATTGCTCCCTGATTTTCAATCTGCTCGTTGACGTCGGTCCAAATCGGGCCCTCCACCCCCTACGTCCGTCTGTGTGGTCGCAGTTCCGGCTTTATCGGATCAATAGATCCTTGGCCAGCAGGGCTCTCTTTGTAGTTGTAGTTATGCTTTCGGGAGGCGGACCGGGGGTGGGGTTTTATTTTTCTTCCCTGCCGAGGGAAGAGTGCCAATTCGGGGGAGGGGGGGGGGGGGTGAGGGCAAAATGGTGCCACTGTCGAATTCCATGTATAATTCACCGCAGACATGGATGAATATTTTAGCACATTTGCAGCTCTGCCCTGTTCTGCCCGACCGCCCACCCCCTCCTCCCTTGGGGAAGGGGAAAGTCCCGGCCCGAAGTCTGCTGGGATTTGGTGACATTTTCGGGGATTGGAAAGCGAATGGGGTTCCGGGTCAGACTCAAAGGGTTGCAGATGCGGAACCATAGGGGTGGTCGGCTGCTACGGACAGAACAGATGCGCACTTGAGAGTGGGATTTGTGTGTGTGTGTGTGTGTTTTTTTTTTCGTCTGTTCGAACCGACCGACAATTGAGTAATGGTTAAATGTTTCATGGTGACACAAATCGATTGGGACGGACGCCTGGGCAGGTTTGTTTTTCCCACTTTCCCGGTCCGTTCGTGGACGGACGGACTAACGGCTATCGATTGTATTTTCAAGGAGAATAAAATCGAATAGTTATTGATTTAATCCGAATGTTGTTTTGGGTGTTGCTGGTTCTGGGAAATGAGCAGAGGAGCTCCTACTACCGTACCGCGGGGAAACGGAACTATGAAATGGTTGCGTAACGTACGCCGCCCGCCTACTATTTTCTTTACGCTTTCTGGAACTTTTCTACTTCCACAGAGGCGAGGGCTCATGTACTCGCATGACACACGTTCGGAAAAGTAAATAGTCAAGGTCGGCATTTTCCCGCCCGTCATCGTGTTCGGTGCCGGTGGCAAATTGAAAACCGGAGATGGTACGGTAAATAAATCATCGACAGTTCGCTCGCCAGATGGCAAAGAGGCTTCGGTGAGTCGCATCGATTCCAGAACGACACACGATGGCGCGGACGGCGGAAGAGGGGCACGTTTTAGGGGCGGTGGAAACTACTTTAATTTCCGTCACACTGGCGAGCGAGTGAGCGAGCCTCCAACAAGGACCCGCGCCTTGCCTCGCTGCCTAGAAACGCCCCCCAGGAAGCCCAACGGTTCGAAACGCCGGAGTGACGGCTCTTTTAAAGAAAGGTGCCCTATGCCGATGGCGCACCATTGTACGAAATCACTCAACCGTCACATCATTCGCTGAGCTTTGGAGGTAAATCAAATTTGCCGGAAATTGCTACATTTGGAAGCACTTAGTTGGGGCGTGCGCTTTCGGCAGACGAATGTGTAGAATAAGGTAGAAGGTGTCCGCCGTTCGGTGCGCGAAAGCTGCCACGTTGCAGCAAAACTCGAAGGGGAGGGAGGGGGGGGGGGGGCCGGTTGGTGGACAAACATGCCGCCACGGGTAAAGGGGCCACGTTCCGGTGTCTACGGTAATCGATCAGGCTTTCTCGAGCCGGTCGGTCGGTCGGTCGGTCGGTCGAAGGGATCGGAAAATCACCGGTTACGTCAGAGCGTGGGGCGTGCTCGCAACGAACGAGGTTAACTTAAAGCCGAAGCACTTTCGCCCCCATTGGAGTCCTGCCAATCTTTTGTCGGTTATGAGTTGGCATTTCGGTTCGGGAATAGGAAAACTTTCGCCAACAGCAGTTTCGGGTATTTGTTTTGGGTAGAATTGGTATGCAACTTCCGACAAGGAAAAGATATCAGGAACTATTACAAAATAGAAGAAATGTGGAAGCCACAAATCTTCAACACTTGATCTACAGCAGAACATGGATTTTAACGAAACATGTCACGAAACTTTGTACAATTCGTTATCTGTTTTTTTCTTTTTTAATGACTTTAATGTTACTTCTAATGCCCTCCATAGTGTGACCTCCGGTGGTCAATATATTTCTATGCTAATTGGCGGCCCATTTACCAGCGTAGGAACAGAATACAAACAAATGGGCGGTTAACACGACGAACTGGCATTCGTTACTAATTGATGCTTCGGCGGCCGCTGCAGGCCGATGCAGGCCAATGATCACGGCGCCCCAGGATCACGTGCCCAGTGACCATTTGTTTGCAGCGTTGCAGTCCACTTGAAGGACTCGTGGTGGAAAACAATTTCCAACCAGGGGGGGGGGGGGGGGGGTTGGTCAAGTCATGCAAAAGAGTAGGCGCATGGAGGATGGGGGAAACATAATGATACGTGTCGAGGTGCCGGAGGGGTGTTGCGTTCCGTGTGAAGAAATGTCACATTAATGTGGAATAAGTTATTATTCGTTGATGAGTAATTAGTGCTGCTCTGGTGCGCATATATGTCGCGGCGGTTGGCGTTGCACGGTACACGGTGTGTGGGAAAATTGCATGTTTACACTTCGCCTTTAGAGCGAGTACCTCGGCAGGCTAATTAGGAATGTATAGGGACCGCCGTCTGTTGTGTTGCTGACGAAAGCGGGCGAACAGTATGCAAAGTTCCCACGCGTGCGTCAAGTAACGAATAAATTGCCTCAATTAGCGCAGGCAAGTTTGCATTTTTATCACTTTGTATATCCGTCGATATCGTGACGAGGGTTGAGGTTGGTAACGAGAGCATCCGTTTCCAGGAAACTTTACTAAAATCAGTTGAAAACGAGAAACTGTAGAATGAGTATTTCACGTACTCTAGTATCAGGAAATAAACGCGCATCTGGCCGAAAACGTAGATATGATTCTAATTGAGAGCCTCTTCAATTCCGGGGGATTTATTAGAACGCTTCAAATGGTTGCCGGATAAATTGGCGAGGTAAATTCAATTTGTTTCCAATATGTGAACAATTTCCGACAACCAGTGTTGCCTAGCATCGAAGAAGGCGCAGAGAACTAGTTTTATGTAGCGCAGGAGCGATTTCCCAGCCAGCCGGCTTGGCTTGCTTTAATTAATGTTCCAAACAAGCTCATCGAACAACTTGCTCCCCTGCTAGCGTTCGGACCGCGATGGACATGCACTCACACACACACACACACACACACGCACGAGGGAAGGCAATCGAAAGACACGTCGAGGGCGGGCAAACGTTTTCGGGTATTTTACACTAACACGAGCATCCGCACACGTCCGCCCGGGCGAGTGGATTCGAATGCAGCAGTCCGTTTGACGATGGTGGAAATTCGCTATCGGCCCCGGGCGAGGCAGCCAAACGGGAAGTGCTTTTTCCTGTAGAACTTTCAACTTGCCCGAGAAAGTAGCTCGAGTGGAAAATAATTCATTCCCCTCGTTTCGGGCTCTGGAGCCGGGTGGGGGGGGGAGTGCATACATACATACCTTCGGACTACCCATTTCACTCACGAACAGACCTCGACGGCGGCAGTGTCGTACAGAGTTTCATAATTATTCATTAGATGTCCCGCGCTCCGTGTGGGAAATCGGCATGCGCCACGTTGGCCAAGCTGCACTGGCACTCTGTCTCTTTACGCCCGCTAGCTGCATCTTCGAACAAGAAGAAGGAGGACGATTTGGCGTCCTGGATTTGGATTTCTTGGGAACCGAGCGGCGGTTTTCGCAAGACGCCTCTAGAATGGACCGGGAGAGATAAAAGCTCCGGCAGTGCTATTCTCGTAAACCAGTGGAACTCAATTAACATCCGTTGAATTATTAATTCTAATGATATTGCAGCATTAGGACGCCGTCCATCACACCCTCCGCCGTCCTCCGGGGCCCCTGTAATCTGCGTACCGCGCATCTGCTCACCACAACAACAGAGAATACAAAAAAAAAAACAAGATCGCAAAAGGATCCCCGCTCGGGACACGGTCCATTTGGGCGGTGAGGGGTAATGCTTTGCTCAATAACATCTTTGCTAAGTCCTCTCGTGTCTCAGCTGCGGCTCCGTCGGCAACTAGATATTAGACAAATTTTTATTGCTCTTTTGAATTTGTTCGCCGAGGGCCAACATCTACTAATGGCCCGCCGGAAACGGTTGACCGGACGAAAAGTGTAATCATCCTTGCCACTCCCAGCCCTTGCCACGAAAACACGAATCTCACCCCCGTGCCGACACGAAGGGTTTTGGGCGAGGGGGTGGTGGTTGGTAATAAAATTATCATAATCAAGTAACGTTAATTATCCCATTTCGAACTGGGCCCAAGAAAAGGTCCCACCCACGCGAAGGTCGCATTCGCGGGGAAGCCCGGGGGCATCTAGGTGGCTTTTCGCGATGTTACGGTGGGGTAGGTTCGGGTAGGTAACGCCCCCTCACCGTAGTCGTTGAGTTGTTCGCCGGAGGAAAGCGCGAGAGCTAGCTGTAGACGGTCGTCTGGAAAATTCGGCACAGATTTTATTGACTCGCCGGTAGCCCTCCCCCCACCAACCGGCTGGTGGAAAACGTATGGGCAAGGGTCGTCTTTTCTTGTACTACATTTGATTAAGCTGTAGTAATGTAGATTATTTCGGCCCTTCAGTGGTAGTGGAAACAATTCAGCTGAGAGTGTCATTTACGTAATGCATACGTTGTAAATAAAGGTTAATGTTTATTCAATATAGATTATAAGAACTCGTATATCGATAAAAATGTTGTGAAGATATCCTTTAGCTTCTTCGAAGCAATCACAAGCTGATATGTATATAAACTCCTGAAAATGTTTCAGAATTCATTTTCAGACACATCCCTCATTCCATTCTGGCGGTTAATGTTAATGTATTTCGCCTACCTTAAAACGTGAGCTCATCAACGTGAGCAAAGGTTTCTTCCACCAAGAGAGGATTCCCCTGGCGAGTAGAAACTTCAACCCTAATGAATCGCAAAACTGTTCGAAAACCCGGCGGAAAGATGTGAATCTGTGTCGTTCATTGGGAAAAGGGTGGTTATGTCCTTCGCTTCCGGTGCTTTTCGGAACGAGGCCCCCGGAACTGCTAACCAAAATTATTGATTTACCTTTGCGCAAGCTGGAGTGAGGTAGGTACGTACTTGTTGCCTTCGATCCGAGACGCAAACGACGTGGAAAGCGTGCGAAGCAGCAGAGACACACGGATGACAGCTTGCAGCGCTCGCTCGACAGGCTGCTTGGATGTGTTGCGATGTTTGCTCGAGTGGCACACGGTTGCTTTCGTTCCGCAAAATGATCGCTTCTCGCTGAAATCGCTCATCCACGGTTCGGTTGGGTGCGGGGTCGCGTGCTTTCGTGGAATCCCAAGACGACAGACGCTCTTCCGGTGAATCCGGACCGAGCAAATAGCGCCAATGTGAATAAATAAGCCGCTTGCTTGAGATCGAACGTCGCACCGGCGACAGACGGTTTGCTTTACCCCCCCCCCCGGGGTGGGGGGAGCGGGAAAACAAATCGGTCCCGATTGTGGTGCCATTGGAGGAAACGATGGCGGTTTGATGAGTGTGTTCAACTTCCCGGTACACATCAAAGGGCATTTCACAGTGGAGCTAGTGTTCCGTCGGCCGTCGAGTAGCAATGGAACGCTTGCTCGGTTAGGATCGTTTGACAGATCGATCGTCATTAATTTCAGGAATCGTTGTTTATCAATCATTAACCCGGAAAGTGCGGCGCACTCACAGGAGCACGTGTATGCGAACACGACAGCCCAAAGGACCCGTCATACACCGGTTCAATGGTATGTTGACAGCCGGGGAGATCGTTTGAAGCTCGGACAAGGGACCGTTCGTCCCGGAGTGTCCCACATTACGGCTTGGTCACTATTTGTGCCTCTAGTCGAACGTTAGTCTGGCAGCAGTGTTTTAAAGCAACTGGACTATTCCAACCGTTCGTAACATCGGATGACATTTTTCCAGGAAAATTAACTTCACCACCAGAGTCGAAGGGAAGGCATAAATAATTCGAAAAGATCAACAGCCAACGTTCATAATCGAAATACGGATGAATTATGGATGGCACATTTAAACAAACGGTTAGGGGAATGTCGTGAGGCAGGAATGCCGGATAGGCCAACACAGCCTTATCGGTCGAGTCTAAAACTGTGCAATTGTTCACAATAAATAATTTATATCCCGATGACAGTCTGCCACTCACGGGCCGGGTTGTATGAATATTCCCCCAAAAGTTCATTTGTATTCGTTCGCCACGGGTTTGGCAAGCGACAGAAGCGACCAAAACCAGCTGATGGCGAGGCGACTGCATTTAATTCTATAAGTGAAACAATTACAACCCTTCCAGGAAACTGCTGGGCGCATAATTTCCACCCGCAATAAGTTCCCGGGCTCAAGTTAAACTTAAACCGGGAACCGCACCGGGAAGCGAGACGGGGAAGGTACGCTGCAAACAAAGCAGAACAAAACAAAACAAAACAAAAACTGAAAGGAAGCGTGAAGAAAACTTTAATCCGATTATGCTGAAAGTTTCCAATGCCCCCCGGATGAATGTAGCCAAAATGCTTCCACCCCCTTGAGGGGCAAGGTGTGTGCGTCTATCTGACGTTTCGTTCAAACGCCCGGTTCCGGTTCGCCGATTCGGTCGCCGGTGCCCGAATGCGGTACGATTGGTGGGCCTTCCGGCGTGCGCTGGTACTTTTTTATCCTCCACTGCTCAAGATTGACCGCGTCCACGGCCCGAGCGCCCGAGAAGCATTCTGGAATCGCTTCTGCACAAAGTCATCGAAAAGTTTCATCCTTTCAGTTTTCGGTCGGCTTGGGCGAATGATGGAGGAAAGCGGACGGCGGGGAAGGTACAGTCCGAGGTCCGTCCGAGTTTCGAAGTCCGACAGTAGAAAAGCGGAGAAAAACACTAATAACCATAAAGCAGAAACACTTTCACAAATCCTTTCACCGTGCGCCGGGGAAAACGGACGCCTTATGCAAACAAGCTTGCACCGATTTGATTGGAAGCTGCGTCTAGCTTCCGTACGTCTAAGCCCGTCTGACATCTCGATTGCAATTGCAGCAGCTAATCTTCGACTATCGGATTATTTATCAGGAAAGAACAGGCTGAAAGAACGCCGGGTGGTGGAAGATGGTCGCAAGCTGTGCACCCGTGTGCCCTTCGAATCGTACACGTGTGCCGGCCCTAATAGGTTTTCAGTTCCTGGTAAGTACCAATCAATTTTTACGATGATTTCGTGACTGCCAGGATTTGCACCGCCTGGAATGGGAACCGAAGGAAAACGGAGAACCACACGTTGAGGACAAGGTTTTCGTAGAACTAGAAAGCATTTCCGAACAGAACTCCACGGTAGTGACACACCATGCCGGTGAAGTTGGAACGCAAACCGCTAGGAAACAGGGTGAACTTTTCTGGGAATAAAGACATGTTGGCATAAGGAACTCCCGAACGTTGGCTGTTTGGCGCGTGTATGAGAACGCGATCAGCAACCTACGACGGAGTGGCGGAATTAGTTGAGCTTAACAAAGTTCCCCTGATTGGCAGGCCAAACGTTAAAATTCCGTGTTCCGTAAAAGCCGCCCAACCTTGGAGTCCCCTAGAAAGGAATCTGCTCACAAGGGGTGAGCGTGTTTCGTCGTCTGGGAACTCTGGCTCCAGCGCCACAGCCAGCCGTCAGCCGGTGACGAAATGAAACATTGATGAATGCATTAAACGAAAGGAAGCAAAGCGTATAAAGGAGTCCTGTCCTGGCGGGCGCGTGCTGACGGCATCCGTAGGTTAACTACCATGTGCTGTGGAGACCGGGGGACTCGGAACCACCACCGACGCGCTGGGCAAAGTTAAACGAAACCAAACAGTTGCATAAAAGTTTCAAATCATTACTCACGAACGCACTCTCGGTTCAGGGACAGGGCTGATCCGGGTGCAGTGGTGCACTTTCGTGCAGTGCATCGCCACGCCGACGGATCTCCTGCATAATGCAACTCGCAACTCGCGGAGATGCGGCGTGTAGCGAAAGTTTTTTTTTCCGATGGTTTGACATTTCGGTCGCTCGTTTGCCGTTCGTACGGAACCTCCGGTTGGCCGCGACCGTTTCGTAACGGGAAAAGGGATTCGTACGCGCGATGCAGTTTGCTGTTGCTGTTCTTTTTCTCTGAATTCGGGAGCCGGGTTCGGGGGTTTGGTACATTCTACGGGCCGGGGCATTTGGACCGTGGTTGCTTTCGTTGAGCTTTTGGCCACGCCGGGCTGAAGTCGGGAAATTTATTTTGTCCTGCCGGATGACTGACGTTGTCATCGAGGTGCCATTTCCGTCCCGGGAGAAAACCGTATCTGCGGCTTACACTGTAGTTGTGTATTCTATTATTTGCTACTCCGAAGGATGAAGTTTAATATTCATGGCCAGCGATGGCACGAAAAAAACGGTCGGCGGTTCGCAACTGTTTCGATTTTATCGTACGGTGAGTTAGAATTGTTTGACCGATAGACCCCTATTTAATTTGATTTGTTTTATAATGTTTTCATAAATCTAAAATTTTGTGAAGAACTCAAGCGAATGTTTGAGACGATAGACATATTTTATTTTGCTAGGTTTTTCTCAATTTAAGACCATGTAAATAAAAGTAAAGGTTTATTTTATCATACATTTTGTTTGGTTATCAAACCTTTTAGTCCACCATTTGCGTTTCCATATCGAGATAAACATCGTCACATTATTTGCAATGAAAATAGTCCTCCATGATGTCGCGTTCTACAGGCGAATAATAAATTTCCTAAACTCTAAGCCTCCTTAGATATATCAATGATCCGAGAGACAGCTGTTGAAGGATAACTTTTTTGGTTCTCTCTCTCTCCGTCAAATGGACGTGTGCAGTCTGCGTGAAATATCACCAATCCGGGCAACTTCCGTGCGCATCGATCACTCACTCCGTTCACATTGTGAGAAGAAGTCCTCAGAATGTAATTGAATAAGCATTGACCTTGCTGTAAATAATCGGAAGCTCTTCTCGGCTTGCGGTTGGACCAGAACCCCTATCGTAGGGAGAACTGTTTTGTCGGGCGATGCAATTAAAACTTCCGCCCGTACACCTGCATTGCGGGCAGCGTGCACCGGGAAACTGCCGAGTTATGCCGTACCGTATTCACGGAACTACCGGAGTCTGCAGGACTCACCGATACGCCGGGAGTTTCGTCGAAAACCGTGGCGCGCGCGTTCGCCAGTATTCGACCTAAACGTGTTCCTTCGTGTGGGGGGTGGGGTGGTATGCATCCCACCCACCCAACAGTTTGGTTCTTGTTGCACCAAACTTTCACACATTTGTTGCCCCCAGTGCTCTTTTCCGATGGCGTTAAATGCGCCACGTGTTGACACGCTAGGTGTGATTCATTTTCGAGCATCATCGTTTCGACACACATACCTACACACACACACAAAGAAACAAAGTGCCTCTCGGTCATCCGATGGGTCATTCGGGAGCCGTTAACAGGGTTTTTTTTTGGGGATGGTGTGACGGTAGGGGAAGGCGTGCGGTGGGCTGGGTTACATCCGCCCGAATCCTGGCCTGGGGAGACTCAACTCGTCTTTCGTCCTGCTGGAGGTAGCGAGTTGAGTGCCCGCCAGCAAAGGATCAACACCCGAGTGCGGTGAGTTTTCCGTGCGGCGAGCGTGCGCACGGCGTTTCGTCGACGAACTCAGCGATGAGCCGCACTTCCCCACCCAAAAGGGGAGTGAGGGGTGGTTCGTCACCGCGGTGGGCGGCTGGGCGGTTGGCGATCGTTCGTCGAGATTCGCTTGCCGCGTGCCGCGTGCCGTGCCGAGCTTCGCGTCAGCTGCGGCAGTTCGTCGTGAGATTCGGTCGGTCGCGGACGTCGGTCGTGCTCGTCGTCTGAAACAACGTGTCTCCGAGGCGCATTTCGGTGCCATTTGCCAGCCAGCCAGCCAGCCAGTCTCCATTCTACTCCAGTTTGGGCCCGAGCCCACGGATTCCACCTTGACAGCCTATCGGAGGTCCTGTCTTCCTGTGATCCAAACACAAAAAAACACACAAGACACCCCACAAAACCCGCTTCCGAATGGATGGACACCGTCGAGCGGCCGGTGGACGCGGGTGAGTAAGAGTGGGCCCACCCAGCGGCCACACGCGGGCGGATGTGGCTGACGGAAACGCAATCAAAAAGTCAATTTCCCTCCACCGGTGGGCGGGGACCGCGGAACCTGGTGGCGCGAAAAGCCGCCGGAAGGCCCGAAGTTTAAAGTATGATCAACGACCGCGGCCAGCGTTCATCGTCGTGCGGTCGTCGCTGCAGCAGCCGTTATTGTTGTTGTGGTTGTGTCGCGGATGCATTTGCAATTCCATCTGCCTTCGCAGGCGACCGTGGTGATGGTGGTGGTGGTGGTGGCGCTGGTGCCTGTGGTGTGCAGGATGCAGGATAAATAGCAGCCTTCTGCAAACGTTGGTCCGGCGAGAGCCACTGCAGGATTATTCCCGCCAAACGGAAAACCACGTGTGTGTGTGTGTGTGTGCGTGTGTCT
>JAOEFI010000003.1:31523017-31533929 GCA_034621735.1 Anopheles plumbeus
GGTCCTGTCGCCGTCCCCCCCCCCCCCCCCCCACCATCGGTCGGCCAGGGAGCCAACGTCGAAAATAAGGAACGCAAACAGTGCACCCTCTAGCCGCGCGACTTCGGCTTCCCCTTCCCCGGGCACCGAAGGCCAGCCACCCCCTCGACGCAGTCGAGACGAATTAACATTTTTATATTCACTTTGACGTCTCTATCCGTCATTCGTCGTCGCGTCCTACGTTGGAAGGAGCGTCGAATCTCGGAGCAAGGACACACTGATGGGCCCCCGGGTCGGTCTGTGTTGGTCGGGACGACGGGGCGACGCCGACGGTAAGCACCCAACTGTCCCAAGGGGTCCTTACCGGGCCGCATTAACAGGCAATCGTCGTTCTCGTTGTCGTTGTCGGTGGCTCCCGGGGGGCACTTTGGCCCGCTGCCCTCGATGTGACTCACTTATTGAGTGGCTTATTTACGTTTCATTAAAATTGTTACGATTCACCCGCCCGGGCGGTTACGTTGCGCCGGAAGGGAATCCGGCGGTTCCCTCTGCACGCGCTCCTGAAGGTATTTAACTGCGGCATGGCAGCTGCAGGGTAAAGGGTTCGTGCTGAGACGGCACCGAAGAAGAAATATCGTTTGACTGCGAGGGAGAGAGAGTGAGTGAGAGAGAGAGAGATAGACATAGACGTACAATATTTATCGATTACTGCTATATTTGTTTGCTGTCGCTGATTCAAGTTGTGGCCTTACGCACGGGGCGGAAAGTGAATGCTCTAAACAAACACTGGCCACATTGCGTCACCGACCGGATGGCAAACGAGGGGTGGAGGTGGGGGAGCGGAACGCCGCTGCACGGATATCCACTGTCCCCTAACGTGGTCAGACCGGATGAAACGCCGTTTAAGCGAACCGTTTCAAAGGTCTGCAGTTGGGATGGAAGGCAATGGTAAAACCTACAAAGAACCGACCGGAAACGAGCCGTCCGGCCCAGTGTGGAACGTTTAATGAAAACTAATGAAGTAGGGTCGCCGGTTCGGGGTGGAGTGTCGTAAACATTTTAACGACCGCCGGGCCGTTAAAAAAGTTTGTACTACAACCAGCAAATAGAGCGCGACTAATCTAAACGTCCAGATTTCGATCGCATGCGTGCCGGGTGCATTCAGTCAGCGGAACTTAATTGAAATCAGGTTGATTCGGTTGATAACATTTTTCTAACAGTTTTGATGTTGTGATCGCATAATTAATGAACTTCGGTGGCTGTTTTAAATGGCCGCTAGTTTTGACAGGATATAATTTCAAGACGAAAGACTTGGTCATGCTCCATGAGTTATGGAAGCTCATCTAGTCTTCATTGTTCCTGCTCCATCTCCGTTGGAAAGTGAAAAATGTGTAGACTTTATAAAACATTATCTAAACAACCATCGGACCGTTTTATGTTCCCCCTTTTTTGTTTTAATTTTCCTACGCTATTGTTTCGCTTGGTGAATTGTTCTGCTTTTCTATAGATCGTTGGAAAACAAGCGGACATGAGAAAACCGAGTTGTTAGGGGGAATAAAAAAAAACAACTCCAATATTCCGATGCCACTCGAAACATTGCACAAAACATGGCGAGACCGGCAGGGGGGCGTCATATGACTGCCGAGCAGTTAACGAATGTGACTAACTTCCGTGGAATGTGAACCATAAAGTCTATTCATTCCAAGTGCGCCACAGTATCGGTAGGGTTAACCTTTTCTTCGCTTCCTGCGTACCTGTGTGCCCGTGGTGTGGTTTTGGGGTTAGGGTCGCCCACCGTTTTTTCTTCCTGCTTTCGTTGCGTTTTGTTATGCCAATGCGTACAGCCGGAGCGTGGCGTGCAACGTTGAAACGAACCTAGAAAAAAGGGCCGGGAAAAATGGCCCCCGTTTTCGAGAGATTTTTTTTTAACCTTTCGTTTGCGTACCGGAACGAACCCGGTGGTTGGCCGGTTTTCTTGTTTCTTTGCGGTCAGCCGCACAACAATGGCGCAGGGTATTTTCCCCCACTGTTAGCTGAAAAAGTAAAAGGGACTTCGGTGGGAAGTAATCCAACAAAAAATAAAAACGGAAGGTGAACAAACGGGCCAAAGAGCGAACCCGAATCAGGCCGACCGGAAAAAAGCTCCCACCCACACACAAAAAAGGGCCATCGACGACCCTAGCCACACAGACCCCACACCGCCACAGCTATATAGTGACAATGAGTGCAGGGACCACGGGCACACCGTGGGAAGTTCAGAAATGAGTGTCAACAACACCAGTAGGGCCCGAGCTAGATGATTTCGGACACCCCTTCCAGTGGGCCAATCTTTCACCCTCTTATTCTGCGCCTGTTGTGGTATAATGGAGGCCCGAAGGAGGAAGTGACGGTACAGGACAACGGCGTACGGTGGAAGGAAACAAAAATCATAGCGCAGAGAACCGAAAGCGATGGCGAGGCGGGAAGTTATTTGCAAGAGAGAGAGAGATAGAGAAAGAGAGAGAGAGATCGGTGAGAGGAAGCATCAATTATTTAGATTTATGAGCGCCGCGGTTATAAAAGGGAGGATTTATTTGTTATAAAACTGCTTTGAATATTTCAGCAGGATTTACACCAAGCAATCTGAAGGGCCTCCGTGAAGACTGCGCTACGCAGGGCTCCGGCCCGACCGTGGGGGGCAGGTGGCGATTTGTCGGGGAAAGCGGTTCCCTTTACCAGGTTTCATTGCATTGTTTCTTGGAGCTCGGCTTGGAGTGATGCGACCACACACGTGCATGGACGTGCCCGAGACGCACAAGTATGGGATCTACTGTCAAGTGATCGTCCTGCGAAGTGATACGCACGGCCATGTAAGAGAAAAAGGACCCCTTTTTAAGTGAACCATTTGTGAACCCTTTTGTTGGGATGTATTGTGCCAGAAGGAATCGAAACTCCTGCCCCTCCGCCCCCAAGAGAGAGGCACCACAGGGCGGGGGTTGGAACCAAATTTGCCCGCCCACCCTGATGGAGCCCTCCCGCAAGAAGGTGTAAAAACAAGACCCATGAATACCGAAATTAATTACATGATTAAATATGTATTATCATAACTTGTACACCTCAGCCACGAAAAACGGGGCGATAAAACGGAAAAACCAGCCAACATACCAGCCGAAGTTCCCAACCGGGGGCGATAAAGATGATGGAACGAGTTGAGGGTACTACGAAAGGGTTATCGTTCGCACTCGACGGGACAAACTGTGTATGGGATGGCAGTGCTGTCCAACCCCCGCAGGCCATCCAAATGCAAGAATCCTCTCCCTTTGGCTGAAGGTTAAGCTGTTGTGCTGGGGAATAAAATTGTATACCTCTTAAGCAGATTAACTGCCGTTTACAGCCGCTCGCCGCGATGGCGCTTCACTGCCAAAGACGCACACAGTTCATCCACGCACCTGTACGTGACAGCCGGGTGATGCGTGGCACTTCAAATCAAATGGCAGTCTGGAGCTTCTCTTACGTGAGTCTTCACCCGTCAGTACAGCAAGGGCATGGCTTCTATCCGAGGTACCCTGACGGATGGCGAATTCGGCAGACAAATTAAACATGTGCCTGTGATGTAATGTATGGAACACAAAGCGTAAACTAGGGAAAGGGAAGGGTACTAAGCGAGAGGGACTTACGTGAGGCGCTTCATCACGTAAGATGAATAATATTCTTCACTCGATGCTTTTTTCTACTACTAGCAATGTTTTAACACAACATATTTAATTCATGGTTTAAGCCAACAGTTTATTACTTGCGTTGAAAATGCAAATCCTCGTTTCTTCGAATCCGATTTGTCCTTGATATCGAGATCTATCGTTTGATTTTAGGTTTGTTCGAGTTGTTGTTTATGTAACGTGAGAGAGCCGCTGATCAAAACACTGGTGAACGAAATCCACTCTTGAATTACATCCATCCATGACATCCATTGTGAAAGCCCCCAATTAGTCAAATATTGTTGTTACATTTTCTAACAATATTTTTGTTACATAAACACTATTTAAAGATCTTCATTGCACACACCGGAGGGAACCTTTCAACACTCGCACACACTTTGAATCAAAATGAATCAAAACAGAGTGCTTGGATGAATTGCATCCGTGGGGTTGACGCAGAGATGAAATGGACCTGGTACTACAAGATTCCGACCGCATGTTTTCCCTTTTCGCGGTGATTCATTCCATTAATTAATTAGTTTTCAAGTAGTGTGTACGCTTGCCAAGGTAGGCACGTATGATGTTCGCTTTGAACTGCTGACTGGTGGTGTATGATGATCGAAACTGTTTGACAAGAGACTACAGTGGGGTCCGAAAGGCGAACAGGTTCCGTACACAAATTGATATATTATTGATGAGTGAAACCGCCTTTTCCCGCCATTCCGGAGGATCCCGCTTCAATGGCTCGTAAAGGGTGGAAGGCCGTAGGTCGTAATGGAGCATACCTGTGCCAACCACCCCAAAGTAGGGTAAGTTTCGTGGGCAACCCTTGGCTTTGGGTTAAAGAATACACGGGAAGTGTGATGTTGGCGTCGCCGGCTGCTATGGTTGATTGTGAATTTTTGATTAACTGTCATCCGACCAGCCTGGCCCGCACGTCATGAGCCTGTTTCTGGAGTAGAAGGCGGCTGTATTGCCGACCGCCGACATGACGTTGAGGTTGATGACAAGAAAGAAAAATGAGTGTTGAGATTGCATAACGACAAAAAGATAAGCACCTAAAGCTGCGGGTTTTTGGGGCCGAAACTCTTAATTATTTAATACTTGTTTCTACTCACGGAACTTTGCTGGGGATAAAGGTGGTAGGGCGTTGGCGCTGGTTTGGAATGTCTGAACCGTATCTTCCGATGGGGACTCGAATTCGGCAGCTCTAATTTATTGATTTTCAGAGATGATTCTAAGAATAGAATATTTCTTACGGAGTTAAGATACTCCACTACATCGCGCATCCTGTTGCAGATTCCTCCCTTACTGGCCCGGAATTCATCTACGGGATCCTTCCCCCCCACTTTAGCACCACACGCCGGCCTCTCTCTATTCTTCTGGATTAGGATGGCCTAGTAAGACTTTACGACCAAGGGTCGTACGGTGTCATTCTCATTCTTCGGTTTCGACAAAGCTAATTCGCTGTACGGCAGATAAATCCTGGGACAGTTCATAAAGCTAATATTGGAGGCCCTTCCTTCCTTCAAATTAGAAAAGTATTAAAAGAGCCTTAAACTTTTGATTACTGCAAACATATTAGGCTCGTGGGAGCAAACGGGCACCTTTCGTCAGTGGTTTTGTTCGTAATGACAAATATTGATCGTTCTACTTTGGAACGAGCTGTTGTTTTGACTTCTTCGAATATTCCTTAAGTTCAAGATAGAGAAGATACAACACATTCCATATGCTGATAAGGCTGTCACTGGCATTCCAAACATTCTCCGTCTGACGGTTGCCCAGTTCCCGCTAGATAACTACCATTCTCTCTACGCATCCATTTCGCATACGGTTCCACTCGGCCCCACTCATTAGACACCTCGTTTCGTTGGCCGACTCCGCCAGATTGGTAAATTTCCTCTACGATTCTCGGGCACGTCCCGGAAACGAATGTTCGTGCTTGAGTATGATTTGCAAATCGAACGTGGAAAATACCTTATCCCCCCGCACACCAAGGGGTCCTTTTCCCACAGGCAAGAAACAACACCTCACACGAAACAAATCGCTCCAATGTAAACGGCCACCCTCATCCCCGAGCGTGAGGCAGCAGAAAGTGCAAGGAAAATCAATGCCCCAAGGGCCCCCAAACGCGCCATCCGTACACACACACTGAAGCTCAGCTCATCTGTTACCTTTCGGGCCCTATCTCCTTAGGCCCTGGGACCACCGAAGGGTAGGGGGACCGACTCGATCGCCCTTGCGTTTTGGATGGGTATCGATTAATCTGAAAACTGGCAGCGAGCACGCTCGAGCACTTTAGATCGACTTCCGAAGGTGACTATTGCGAAGCAAGCCAACGGCAACCCATTATCCGGGCGTCAAAGTTCGTCGAGAGTGTGTGTGTGTATGTGTGGTTGAGCGTATGAGCGCAAGCATATCAAAGGGGCGGAAATGATGTAAATTGGTACACGGTGGAAAGCTGCTTCGGTGCTTGAGAATGATGCATGGGGGATGTTTGGAGTGTGCATGGAAAATCACGAGAACTTCCAATATTGAAAACCTGTAAAAGGCTGTAAGTGGAGTTTTTTTTGAGAGCCAAGAAACAACCTTAGTTTACGCATGAACACACTCTCTCGAGGTGTATTTGGAGTTAATACAAAGATGGGACGTGAGTACGTTCAAACTTTTCCCATATCCTAATTCCCGTGTTCTTTTCTCATTCAAGATTCGAACACATGACCGTTGTTCGGTTCAACCGAGGTTCTAGAGTATGCGAGCATGAGCCCCATTCGAAAGATTATTTAAATAGTTCGTTAGAACATTGTTATTTAAAAAAAACTACGAGAGCAGACTCACAGTAATGGATCGAAGTAGACTCCTGGTGAAAAGGACAACACTCTGGGAACAAGAGTGCTTCAGCTGTGGATCGTAGTACACTCGGTTCAACAGGACATTGAAGGACGTGAAATTAGGCAGGGATATTTACAACAACCTTCATCGTATCCGGCTTAATGTTCGTGTAATGTTTTCACCCACCGTTCAAGGGTGGTTGTAAAATTCAAGGACCCTTTTCTTCTTCACTAATTTTTATAAGTAATAAAATTAAAATTGTACACATGGCAGTGAATCCCGTAGGCTGGAAGTGTTTGTCCTGCCCATCGAGAGTTCCCGCCCGTCCGAAAAAGGGGGTTACTAATGGCATCATACCGGCAAAGCTTATTATCACGCTTCCAATGTTCTTCTAATTAATATAATTTCATCACCACCGTATCATCGTCGGGAACGGAATAACATAGTAACGGGTTTTTGCTTGATGCTGCAGCTGGGGCCTGCTTAGTAGAAGGTCGAAGGCATACTCTAACCCTTTTAAGGCGCCCGTCGGTCGCACCGGTCCCGATCGTGGTGTGCCCTTTGCCGAGCGTGAACAAGCATCGGCGTTTCGTGAGATGGAGCACGGAAATTCCCATCACTGTCATAAATGCGTCTCGGTTGCAGCATAATCTGCTGGCCTCCCGACGGCGGAAGACTAGGCTGGCCACGGCTGAGTGTAGCGTAGTTCGTTCGCTTTCGTTCGCGCCAAGGTTTTCCCGTGCACTGCTCCCGCCCGCTCCCACTTAACGACCCTTAGGTGACACTCTCTTTTAATCAACCATCGTTCGTCCTGCACATAATGATGAGAACGGGGGGCCCTTACGATTGTTCCAAAAGTCGTGCCCACGATTGCCGCCGGTTACACTTGCGGTGCTAAATGGTGATACCCGTTTTTATGGCCTTTTTATTCATTTGCCCTTTTTTTCTCCTACTTCTCTCCATTCTTCCATTTTAGCCACGCACAGCCACGCGGACCTGAGGACAGGCGGGAAGGGCAGGCGGCTTTGTGATGTGTTACTACGTCGGGGTGAAATTAATTTTGCATCCCCATTCGCGAGTCGCAGACGGCCGTTAGACGATTTCTGTGGGTAGCAAATAAAACCCGACCGCTCGCACAAGGATACAAGGACAAGAAGTGACAAAAAAAAGAAACCCAAGTCGCGCGCACTTCCTGCAACCGCCAGCCAAACTGTTGACAGAGAACTGTCCGGCGGAAAAAGCGTCGAGGATTACGACCGCTGACGCTGACGAAGCCCCTGCGAAGGCGAGAACAAACCCCACAAACACAGGAACAAAAACATATCACCATGTTAGTGACACTGCTGAGAATTTTCCTCATCGTTTCCATCCTCGGTAAGTAAACAAACCGTGTTGTTTTTCGTTGCCGGGGAACTTTGGTGGGCGGAAGGGAAAAAGAGAAACGTGAGGTATTAGAAGTGAAAATCTCCCGTGAAGCACACGGCCAGGGGAGTTGTTTGCGCAGGAGTAGGAGGAAAAAGAAAAACGGAAAACAAATCAACCGTGAGGCGGAAACTCACTTCGGGAAACGGGAAGCGAAAATTAAGCCATCGATAGTAAGGGGCCGGGTTGGGTGACACGACGGAAGCCATTTTACGTCGGGTGCCAGGTGTGCAAACATTGGATGACCTTGGCCGAAGCCGGTTGGCTTTTCTTGGGTTTGCGTTTTCCGTTGGTGATGCATCTTGCGCCACCTAAAGATTTCCCACATTGACTGGCTTCCTGGGGCTTGATGGTGGAAAACGATTTCCCATAAAGCTCAGCAAGAAAGCTTTTAAGAACATCCTTACAGAGCCATCTCTACACAGGTTGGGAATGGTGTCCTACAAACGGAAGCTTTTCCATTTCCACGCGTATAACGGTTCCACTCTGAACTGTTGCAAGTGCGCATGTGGCGAAAATTGTAAGCAAAGCTTTTCGCCGCTTCGAAGCGATGGCGCTTTTGAAATATTTTACTTTCTTTTGGTTCCGATAAGCTTTGAAAATATTCGTAGAAAGTAACATGTCCAGCTTGGAAAAAATTGCATGGAATCTTGCACGGTACCAAAAACTGTAGAAAATGAGTTCTAGAGTGTAAAATAATACATCTATTTGGCAACAATGAAATGTTTCAGAGAGAGAATGAAACAAAAAATCATATAATGTGGAATTCGATGATTTGTTTCCACGCGATACAAATTGATAACAAGAAGTTGTAATAGAACTTATTAAATTTATATAATCAAATGGATTAACAGTAGCAATTTGGAATTTGATTATAACATTTAACAAATAATAGTAAGAAAAAATCATTCGTCTATCCTTCATATCCTTACGGTGATGTTTGTTAAGAATATCCGTTGTTGGTGAAATTTACGAATTTATTTGCATTGATGATGTTTGAATTCATATCAATGGAGACGCATGGTGTTTCAGCTTATGATTTCACGAACTTTAATTGTAGACGTCGTGTAAATGTGTGCTTAATAGTGAAGTTATTTCTCAACAGCATACTTAATGAAAATATTAAAAAACTCGTATTAATCAAAAGAGTTAAGAATATGAAATCGGATAATATCACTTTGCATTTTTTTAATCGCCTTTTATTCGAATTCTGCATGGAAAAACTATTTCACGGTATGGCACAACAAAAACATAACGTAAAGCAAATCAAAACGTCCGGTTAGTAGTTAGTAGAGTTTTGCAATTTTTCGGACAATACTTCCTCACATTTTCCGGCGGTTTTGAGGGCGGAAATGAAATCGAAATCAGCTCACAATTTACGACATTAAGTTCAGCCCATAACACACGCCGCCTCTTCCAGGTGGAAGAATATGTTGTGTATCGTTTCATTTTGTTGTTTGTTTTTTTATTGTTGTCGCTTTTTTCGTGCCGTTCGCTTTCGGTCGCCGCCCAACCCAACGCCGCCAGATGAGTAACAACGACACACTTTTCCGGGTTCCTGCTGGCCGGTCCCGGACCGGGGAGAATGAATAATTGTTCACTTTTAAAATGTAGTGTACGGACATGGCCGTCGCCGGTCGGAGAGTGTGTAGCATGACGACATTACAGGTTGTTTCCGGTTCTGTCGCAACTTTGCGCTCTCCCCCTTCGCCGCCGGTCCCGGTGCCATTTCCAAACCCCGTTTCCAACGGTATACGGTTGTGCCAAATGTACAACGCGAAGGTGACTCCGTTCGGACCGTGGTCACCGTTCGGAAAGCTTCCCCCCCGTAGAAAGAAAGCTTTCGTGGTGTGAGTGGTGCAAATGCAAACTTGTACGATTAAATTATAATTAGCCTTTTGTGCATGGAGCGCGTGGCGCGGCCACATTTCCTGCTCCACACTGCGCCTCGCTTCGCTTCGTCCGACCCGCCGAGTGCAGCCCGTCCAATGATTTACTTACTCATGATCAACGATTTTTAATGGTATTGCATATGTATTCGTAGCGTGCGGAGTTACGACCCCGCGCCTCACCTCGGGCACGGGCCGGAATCAGGCGGCCAAGAATATGGCTTCCCATATTTCCATGTCGCACTCTTTGGGACACATTTTACACGCCACGGCAGAAAATCTTGGACGACGAAAGTGATGTGTTTGTGCAGCGAGTCGCAGGGCCAAGACTTTCTTGCATGTTGCCGTCCAACGCTCCTAACGAGACTTTTCCATTTTCCATTCTGCTGTTCCGTCCCTTCGTTCGTTTGTGTGTGCCTCAGTGCGGTCCGGCTGAATGAATATTTCAACAGTATTTCCCCGGAAAATGGATGCACTTTTGTTCCTGTTCCTTTCTTCTTCTTTCATTCTGATTTTCTCCCTCTCTCTCTCTTTCTCCCCTGTTCTCTATTTTGAGATTATGCTGGCCCTTTCAATTACAATCTATTCACCGAAATGCCCATAAATGGTACACATTCGACTGCATACTGACCCATTCAGGCAAACAAGCAGGGCCACGGAAAAAAACCCTTGCCTAGACCCGGACTAGGATGCCCTTGCTGGATCCTACTACACATCTCCCGCTCCCACTCTCACTCCTATCTCTCCATTCCTTTCTCTATCTTTCATCGTTCGCCTCCAGAGCGCCATCGGACGCGCCATTGGCAGTCATTAAGGTGGAAAAATTTCATTATTTTCGTCTCAATTGATTGATAATCAGCATATTATGTACGGCAGCTGTCCTTCGATCTAAGCTTTCCTGGGAGCCCCCTGGCTGTCCTCCCGCTTCCCCAGAATCGCTTCCCTTGTGTGGGCACACCATCGTCTGTTCTCCATTGCGATTTTTCCATTGTTGTCTGCTTTCCGCCTCTTCCCAATGCCATCGAGGTTGATCCGCGGAGGATGATCTCATTTTCTCTGCATGTCGAAATTACGTTTGGGGGGGGGGGGGGGGGGGGGGGGGGGGGGGGGGGGGGG
>JAOEFI010000003.1:31544382-31555565 GCA_034621735.1 Anopheles plumbeus
TCCCCCCCGTCACTCGCAATTGCGACGAATTGTTTCGGAAAAATTTTCCATCCCTTGCACATCTTGCGTTGCTCGATGAAACAAAAACAAATCAGGAAAATTGAGTTTCAGAAAGACTTTCCACGAAAAACCCGCGGGTTTCGGGGATTTGTGGAAAGGAAAAAACAGGAAACTTTTCTGGGGTCATTTTTTTTGGAAACGATCGTACCAGTCTGCGAGTCCAGAGCCGTCTTCTAACTAACAATTTTCCCTTCGTTAAATCAGTGCTGCCTAATGCCTCCAGTTTTCCTGCGCGTCTCCGTTGCACTAATTGAGTGTCAACGGCCCATCGGCCGTGCCGGGACTCGGCCTGATCGAACCGGAACTGGTGCTTTGAACTTTCCGCCGGATGCACGACGAATGGTTAACTCATTTTTGATTCGTGTCCCGGACATCAATCGCATCATTCTCAGTGATCGCCGGCGGGTCCATGATACGGACTCAACACTGACGTATATCCGGTCGGTGGGTGAGGTTAGGGGAGAGGTGTGAAAAGGAAGAATTCGGATGCACGTTCCGATGCAGGGTGTGAAAATTACATTTGCCTCTTTTTCTTCGAGATTTTGTACGGTCCCGAACTCGGTTCCGATGGCTTCCAGTCTCTGTTGAAAAAGAAAAACCAACTCGCCCTAGGAAGCGCGTGCCTCTGGCAAACGTAAGAGTAGTCATCAGTGAGAGAAAAAAAAAACCATTTTCCGTGACCCCTTTTGGGACCCCAATTTCGAACGAGCTGGACGTTAAACGAGTTCGAGTTAAACGGGCGGACACTCCCGCACTTGCCAGCCAGAGCTGGTGACGTGAAAATGATTGAAGTTTATAAAACTCCTCCCACTGAGGGCTGGCGGAACGGGGCTCGAACCGAACCGAAACGTTCGGTGACTGGACCGGCAGTTCTTTATCACAGTTTTCTCACTGCTGCTGCTGCTGCTGCTGTGGCATGCCAGCAAATCGTCCCCCCGAATAGCGGACTTCCGATGAGTTCAACTCATCAAACACTTTTCGCGCTTCTTCGTCCGCGTTCTCACGTCGGAGTAGGCAAGATTGACAATTCGGAGGCCACTTTGGCACACGAACGAACGATGGCGACATGTGCATGAGTCCGGAAAAATCTAATAAACAGTCGCAACAGACAGACACACAAACGACCCCCAAAGTGGGCGACGGCGGGGCAGCTATCCGCATCCCGGATCCTCTTGTAGATTCCATAAGAAAAATCCTTGTTTTTGTACCCACCCTTCGTCAGTTTAAGTTTTTCCTCTTGGCCCATTTGTCGGTTCGATGTAGGAAGGGAATTTTCAAACTTCAAAGAGCTCCCGAAAAACACCCGATGGATGGGCTTTATATCGCAACACCCATTAAATGTAAGCCATCAAACAATTTCGGACCGTAGGGTCCCAACCAATCTCGCTGATAATATGTTGTGCGAGTGGCGAGCGGAATTAGTTGAGTATTGTATAAAGTTGCACATTTTCCACCAGCGAATGTGTGTGTGTGTGTGTTTTTGTTTAGCCCAGAAAAACCCTATCAACTCTTTCCGCAGTCAACTCCGCTTGCCCCTTTCGGAAACCCCCCCCCCCCCCCCTCCCCGGGTCACCCGGGGGACATTAAAAAATATATATCCCACAAAATTGATGCACCCCTGTTGCCGTCGTGTGCGTTGATGTGTTTTTGTGTTGAAAGCGACACACGGGGCGAGTGTTCCTGGCGATTCGCAGAAGTCGGAAAACGTGCACCGAACGTGTGCCTACCGTCTGCCATTTAGGACACGTTCCGCACTTTCACCCTCATTACCGAGAGAGAGAGAGAGAGAGTTTCGAGTGCCGAAAAAGTGCAGGTCACAAAAACGGGGTGCGGCCACACAGACAGATTGACGTGACGCACTGGGGTCGTGTCTGGGTCGGGCTGGTCACAAAAGCGCGTGTGTGATTCGGTACCCTCCATCTCCACGTGTGGTCACATAAATCCCAGCCCTTATGTCGAGTGCATCCCCACAGGGCATGAAAAACAAAAACCAATAAAAAAAAAAACGGTGGACAGCGCTTTTTTTTGGGCAGGAAAAATTTTAGAGGTTCATTAAAGGTTCCACTCCATTAGAGGCGTTTTTCGTCACCCTCCTCTTCCCTGGAGAATAATGAACGGCCGCAAACGCCACCGAACGAGCGTGCGACCGGTTCGAACCAAAAACGTCACGCGTGGGGGACGTGCGAAAAAGTGCACTTGATTTAGTCAGATTTCTCTGAGGGACCTCTGTGTGGGTGTGTGTGTTTGTTTTGTGTTTTCCTCGTGTTTGTTCTATCGTGTGTCTATCCGAGTCATCCGAGCCACCCGAACTGACCTAGTCCTGTCAGTCCGTTTTCCCATTTCGCCGACCAATTTACCGCAAAAAGGACGTGCCTCGGGGGGGCGGGGGGGGAGCGGGTGGGGGACGGCTGTGATGGGTGACGGGTATATTTATGAACCAACTCTCCCTGTGCTTGATTTGGTTTGAAGCCGTCATTTTCCGGGCCCCGACACAATCGTGTCAGCCGTCCGGCCATTTTGTTCTCCGAACCACCCGAAAAAGTATAAATAAAGTAGCAGTCTAGCAACGCCGGCAGGGCCTGCCGAGCAGGGGAAACTGGGGGATCAATACCACACGCCCGGACGACGGAGGGCCCCTTCCACTTTCGGGAGGGAAAACGTGTTTTTCCCACGATCAAATGAGGCCACTTGCAATCAACATGAAAGCGATGTTACAACTACACCGTTGGCTGTCCTTCTCCCCTTGCTTCGAGGGTCTCTCTTTTGTTTTCTCTTTCATTTGCGACCTCGCGCTTTTCCTCCCGGGAACCATTTTGGTGTTGATCTTGGCGTTAAGTGTAATGAGCGGACTCGATTCCGGCGGGTCCGCACCTGTAAGGAGCGACCGTGTTTTTTAGATCCCGATCCTGGCACCATTGCCGGGGGTCCAGTCGAGAAAAACGGCCCACGAAAACGGACGAAGAGAGCGTTCCCCCGAAGCGTGAGGCCATAAAGGGGGAGTAGAAACAACGGAACACAAAAACGAAAAGGAAAAACATCGAACCAATGGTGGAAAACTTTCCACCACCACCAGCAGCACCAGCAGTCGGAAGGGATGGAATATTATTTTTAATGCGCTCGCTAGTTGCGCCACTCCAGTGTCGTTACTCGTTAGTGGACCCGCCACCCGACGGACCTTGAAACGCACCCGGCCGCCCCGGGAAACCGTTGACTCGTGTGAGACTCTTTCTTCTTTTTCCGCCCCGCACCCCGCGGTGTGACAGAATTAACCTACCCTCCCCATGGTCCGGTGGATCGATCGAAAACCGGGAACGAAACCGAAATTGACCAAAAATAGCCGAACGCTATTTTTCCGACCGTCCGTTCGTTCTATTAATTAACTTTCACCTGGTAATGGTAATAGCCCCCATCGTGTAGTTCCTGGGAAGGTGGTTTTCCTTTCCCTTTCCCTTTCCGGGCCGGTTTCTCTTCATTCTCGGGCGGTGTTCCATTTCCTTTCCCCTTCAATAAAACACGGTGGCTAACGGAGGGGTGGGGTGGCGTTCGACATTTGTTCCGGCAGCTGTTTTAGGTGAAGCTCTCGAAGCCCGCAGAAAGTGTTTGAGTGGAGAAGAGAAGAGAAGAGAAAGGAAAAGGAGAAGGCGAAATAAAATAAAACGGGTCAACACTCCCCCCCAACCAACCGGAAGCGTAGCCTGCGAGTGCCGGAAAAGCGCGTCCCATTTTCACTAGAATGAGCTGGCATCGAGTGAAGACGAGCCGCGGAAAATGAGAGCCAGATGCAACGTCAGCCGTCGTCAGCGATCAGCGGCAGAGGCAGCAACGGGAGCAGCAACCGCCGAGCCGTCGGGGATCCTCGGGGGTCCCAGCATTGCGGGGTCCGATGCCGGGTCGGGTGTGAGTGGCGCCGAGAGTGTTGTTAGTCGTGATGGTTACAGATCCGGCGCCGCAAGGACGAGTGGGCGCCGGGGCGCGCGGTGCTGCAGGCGGCCGCTGGCGGTGGGGCTGGCCGTGCTGGCGCTGGCGGCCCTGCTCGGGACGGGCGCCCGGGCCAGTGAGTTCCCGGAGCGCGAGTGCTGCGATCCCGTCTACCCACCGATGCCCGACCCGGATCCGGCCCCGGGCGCGCCCAACCCAACGACGACGATCTCCTCCTCCTCCTCGTCCCAGACGGGCCAGGGCGGCGGCGAGGGCGGCCTGGGAGGGGGCGTGGGGCGCGAGCCCGGGACGGCCCACGGCGGAAACGAGCTCGGCGGCGGCCCGCCGGGGACGGGCCCCGGCAGCCATCTGTCATCTTCGCGACCGATGCACATCGGCTACTCGGGTGAGTGTTTCCACGCGACGCGCGGCTGTCTCCATTAGTTACGCCAATTTCACAAATTGCTAATTACACGCCCATCCGTCGCCGGGCCGACGGCGGCATTGCCGCTTTGCTTTTGCGCCCCGGTTCCGGTTTTAATCGATTTGTGGCCGAAGGAAATGAAGGAAGTGAACCAAGAGGGGGGGCGCACCAAACACGGGAAACACTTTCCACTTCTCTTTCGCTATCTCTCGTTGTTAGTTCACCTTAACTGTTCGTAGCCTGAACCTGAGCTTTTTATTAATATTTCGTTACTTGTGAATCCAACTCCTGAATTTTCCCTAGGCGAATCTTATGTGAGCAGGACAGACATTGAATTAGGCGATTCTAACTGAAAACTCCCGTTGACAAGCCTATAGTTATACATGGCCAAAAGAATCCACAATTGTGAGTGATGCAATTAGTGTACTTGAACTTGAAATCGTTCAAATGTCAATTGCAAACCTTAAGTCGACTCACCAACCATCTGTTCACTGACATTTTCTCATTTGCCTCAATTTGTCCCGATATGGGGCGCCCTTCTAATTGGAACGCACCTATTGGAGAAAATCACGTAAAACTCAAACTTTGTACATACATTTGGTTTCCCTCTTATTTCACGCCCTACGCCCTGCGGCAAACAATAGTTTACAAACCGATGCGAAAACGGCCAGCCCCGTATCATATTTCATCTATTTTTAATACGTTCGGCTCCGGGCCCCCCCACCCCCCCTAGCAAACCCTCCGCTTCCCAAACGTCCTCGAAGGGTGACGTTGCGAGCGATTATTTTTATGAATTATACCTTCCGAATGTTTATGGGTCATTCGGTTCGGTTATTCGGACCTTTTTTTTTATTTTTTCCTGCTCCCCATTTCGCATCTTTTGCTCACACGGCACCGTTTTTCTGCCGGCCACATTTGCCGGCGCTTTTTCTCCGCTCCAAAGTTCGCCCGTTCGCTCCAGTTGCCCGACGGGTGAGACGGTGAAGCGTGTACCGGTGCGGGACCCGCTTCCATTCCAGGTGCTAAAAGGCCTAGAAAACCCCCATTTTGAGCTGGCTTTATCGAGTGTGAATATGTGTACAGGTGGGACGGCGGTGTGTTAAAGTGTGCGGTGCCACCTAACAAAGCTTCCCGACAGAAAAAGGTCGGGTTACGCTCCGGAAAGGTTAGCGCTTTGGCGAACGTTGTCCTTCGTCGCCCCTCCCCCTTTCGTTCACCTTTCGTTTTTTTCCCCAACGGAAGGTCAGTCTCTTGATCTTATTACGAGCCAGCGCGGGAGTCGTCCGAAAGCGGGCCCGGCTTCCCATACGATTCCCGGACAAATGCCGGCGGGTTCAAAGTTTTCCGACCCAGGGGCCGATAACTGCGCCCGTTGGAAAAGCTCCAACGAACCATCCTGGAGCGGTGAAGCAACGGAAGGGGGTACAAATATCCACTCCTTTTTTCTGGTTGTAGAATAAACATTGATCTGGTCATGCATGAGTTCCGCCGGCTGACAAAAGGGGGAAAAAAAACGGAACCCCTAAACTGCTGCAAAGCTATTGCGGGCTGCATGATTTGTAGGAAAAACTATGCTATTTACTAAAGCCAGACGGTTCAGTGAACCGATCGATCCTTTTTTTTTCGTTATAAATCGCAGGATACTTTCCGGCGAAAATGGCAATTTAAGCATTGGAAGGAAGATTATGCTTGTGAAATCAATAATACCATTAGAGTTTTTTTCTTATTGTTGAGAGTTTTAAGCGGATTGAAATGGATGAGTTGTGGTATGTGCAATGTTTTATACTTATGTGCTTTATATTAAACAAACCAGATGAATGTTACACAATTTTTTGTAAAACTGCATAATAATCAATCGGATAATGATGTATCGTGTAGATTTGAAATCAATTGACGCCATTTTAATGCTTCTATGACACCCTTATGAGCCATTTATATTGTTCTCCTGAATGTCCATTTAATTTTGACACCTTTCGACCGATTCGAGACGTTTCATACGTGAGACATTTTCCTTGAAAACCCACCCTACGGTCTGGCGCTCATTCCGTTCCATCGAGGCGGCTAGACAGGCGAAACCGGCGGAGTGTGAAATTGGTATGCGAATTAAACGATGCGCAAAGGCTAACTAGGTGTCCAGATTGATTGATAGTTCCACCAATCGAGAAGCCGCTCGAAGAAGGGCATCCGTTGATGTGAAACTGGAAAACTTTCTCCTCGCCCGACTGCCCTTGTCTGTCTGCCCCTCTGGCATGGCATACTTAGCTACAAAACCCGAGATGAATGAAATGATTTCCTATTGGTAAGCAGTATATTTTCCACCGGGAATGTTGATTGGAATTTACTAGCCCAGCCGAAGAAAACGGCCGGGAAAGCACCGCCGGATAAAAACACCGGTACTTCAGCGGTAAATTTACGTGAAGTGCCGGAAACGCTAATGCTGTTACGAACTGGAAATATTGAAAATTTGTCGTTATGAAAGCTAATTGAGCCGCGGATGCAATGCTCTCCGTTTGCGTATGTTTTTCTGAGCATTTTCACGGCCCGACAAGGGAAGGATTTTTTTACTGCTTGGGTGTGTGTGTGTGTGTGCGGGTGTTGGGTACTGCCTCCCAAACGAAGTGAGTGGCTCAATTTTCCCGAGTCATTCATCGTGATTTGCATGCAGGCCATTTCTTTTCCATTAGTCTGGCACCATTTTCCCGGCACTCCGCTACGGGGTGTAACAAAAGTGGCAACAAACAGTGGAATAAAAAATTTCCATTTCCACCGAACGCAAAAAAAAAATGGAAAAATCTACACCAGACCAAAAAAGCAGAACCTTTTTCCAAAATCCCCAATACAATACAAAGCGCAAGCGGAAAACAAAAACCGGAGAGGAATACGATCGTAAAGCAAAGTATTCCGCAATCCTCCACAAACGAGCTACAATTGATTTCGAGTTCAGAAAATCGGGCGTCGCGGGTTTGGGGCCGGGTGTGGCAGAAGCTACTAAAAAAAACAAAACCCTCGTCCGATGGCAGATGCAACTTTCACTTTTTTTCTTCTCCCCTCATTGCGAAGCTGCGGGCGAACCGCGTATTCACGCACGAGTTCGACCACCCCCCGCAGTGGGTGGAGGCGGGCAGGAAAATGTCAAATATTTACGACGTTCTGCTCGCTTGCCGCTCGACGTCTCCCCGAGGGGCCCATCGGGGATGGGCGTGGGGATGGTGGCTGGAAGGGGGGCTGTGGGCGACTTCCGGGGAATTGCTTAACGGGGCAGACAGCAATGTTTGTCTGGAGGTCGGTCGAGTGTGCGGCCTTCAATCGTATCGAAACGATCGCCAGCGTTGGCGGGGCGTTATCTTCTGCTCGTCTTCGGTGGGTGGTGGAAATGCTTCCGCTTTTCCTGACCAAACCACAAGCACACAGGCCGAGGGAAGGGAAACTTTGACTCCCTCGGTACGGAAGAAATCGAACTCCACTTCACAGAGCAGAGGCCGGGTGAAAAGTGAAAGCGAAGCCGAACCCCAACACGAACCGAAAGTAATGTCATTAAGGCAATCAATGATCCCTCGGGGAAGTGTGTCATCAACAACAACATCATCATCATCATCAGCAGCAGCAGGAGCAGTAGCAGGCGCCATTACGAAAAGGACACTCCGGTTTGCAAAAGCCCACCAACCGATTCTCGATAATACTCAGGTTTGGGTGGAATGTTTTCCCTGGGAGTGGTAACTGTTTCCTTCTTTTATGTTGTCCCGCTTCCGCCTCATCAAACGCATTCGTCCGGCACTTTTGAAGTTCCACCGGCACCATTTCTGGTATCTGAGGTGGAATTTCCACACCCCGGGCTCAGTCTAGGCGGGGGCGGGATCGATGGACGAGGACGCCGAGGGTATCCGCGGGCTTGCGGGTGGGTAAAAGCATTTGGAAAATCCTGCAAGAATTTATGATAATTTTAATGGTAGATTGGGGCATCAATGGGACGGAAAAATGCGCGCACCGCTCAGCGGGCATTGCTGGGACCCTGCCTCTCTCTCTCTCCTTCCCTCTCTCGCTCTCTATGACCGGCTAAAAATGGTTCGATGGAGAAACAGGCGAAGCAGAGAGACGGGGGGATAGGGAACATAAGGGAGGGTGCGAAATATTGAAGCGGAATGGCTCGAAACACTTTAACGCACTTTGATTTCACCATCGACGGATTTTTCCCCCACCGGTTCCCGACGATAACAATGACGATGGCGGCAAAAAATGAGGGAAATTAGTTCCGATTACCAAAAGGGGATCCCTTTTTATTCTGTGTTTCTTTTTTTTTGTTTTTTTTTGGCCGTTGTTCGGTAACGCACACCCAGCAGTGCCACCCCATTAAACCGGTTTTTCCGGGTCAGAGTTGCGGTTCCGTTCGTCGCCACCGGAACTCGGTCGCCAGCGGGCGGCGGTGGGGTGCCAGAGCAGCCCCGGAATGGACTAATTATGTATATTGACCATCCCCGATCGCCCATCGTGCAATGCGTTGCGCTCGTGTCCCTTCCGGCAGCTTTTCTCGCCCTTCGCCTACAAGACCCAGTTGAACTGGAGGCCCCTCAGACGAACCAATATTCCCACACTTCAATTCTCGACAACTTGCCGAGTAAAGAACGAAGGAGGTGGAAGAATGGACACGCGACAGGGACAAAGATTGCGTTTTTCGCAACACCTAGAAGAAAAAAACTAGAAATAGTTCTCTGTTCCCCGATTGCTGTGCGTTCCGTTCTGTCCGAAAGCCAGCCCTTCAGCTTCCAATGGCCGAGTGACAATAAAAAGTGTATCCTTTTCCTGCGCAGCTTTTTTCCGCCATTCGCGACGGGCTGCTTCGCGGGAAGGAGTTTAATCGTCGGCAGGCAGGACGCTGACACCGACGCGACTTGAGGCCGATGCGATTCGATGGGCAGCGAGAAATTTTCAATTTCATTTCCAACTTTACAGATTAAAGAAATAATTAAAGCGCCTCGAGAAGCCACGGCGAACGTTGGTTCGGGAAATCGGAAGGCTGTCGATTGTTTTGGAAGCCATTTGGGAATATTTAATCAACTAAAGTGATGAAGAGAAAAACACCAAATGGCACGGCGAAGGGAGGCGTTTGTCGGGTTTTGAAATTTGATTTTAGCGAAGCAAAACGCAACTTTAAAGGCGAATAGTGCCTTGCTGCAATTCGCTAGTGGTGCTGAATTTGATTCGACTGTACGCGATGCAAATTACCATACATTTCGTTTCAACTCTCCATTATTCTCTGAAAAATCTGATGAATAGTTTAATAAATTCTATAGCATTGATAAAGCATCCCTAATAAAATGTTGTTGAACATTAGATCCTTTCCAATTCCAAAAGAAAATGTTTCGTTTTTAAAATACATACATAACTCTCTATTGTTCAAAGCTACTTGTACGTGTGTGTGTGTGCGAGCAAAACGCCAGCAGAACAATCAGAGCAGCATCGAGCAAATGGACGACTTCATAATGATGCCAATCATAGTCGCCATCGTCGGTATTCACATGCAGACGAACGGCGTTACACAATATGGGACAATTTCTTTGTGACCGAGCAATTATCGTGTCCATGCTCTCTGGGACGGAACAACTATGCCACTCCGTCGCCAACCCCTCCCTGTCACTGCTCTCTCTACCCCTCCCTCTACCGCTTTGTTGAAGAATCGCTGACTCTTTGCAGCTCGGAACAATTCGTCAGCTTCAATCATCCAAAACACGGACACGGAACAGGGGCAGCTCCCTTTTGAAACGTTTAGGATTCCACCCACCTACCGGCCGCCCGTTGCGTCAGTCTACCCCTCCTTTGTTCACTCCACTCGCACTCCCGTGCTCGCATGTGGCATTCCTTTTGCGCGCGGCTCGAAATGACCGGCGGTCGAGACTTAATTGAATACACATAATTCTTCCCGTTTGCGCTCTCCCCCGCACCGCCCGCCGAAGCGCCAGAGGGTGGTGGGCGCCCGTAGGTGATTCTATTTCGCATTCCGCATTCCGAGCGGACTCCCACGCGGTGACTCCCGGGCGCAAACAGCGGACTACGGTGGCGACTACGACGACGACGACGACGACGATTGCTGCACGACGATTCCGTTCGGTCGGGTCGGGCGAGATTGGGAAAATCACACGGAGTGAGTAATCGAGCCGGATGAACTCGACGATGATGGTGACGATGATGGTGCCGGTGACGGTTCCGCTGCGTTGTGTCGTGTTGCCGAGGGTGGATGGGGGTTGGGGGGGGGGGGGAAGGGGGGCGGTGTGTGACTCTGGACTGGTGGCGAGCCTTCGTGTGATGCTCTTGTCCCGTGTCGTCCATCAACAGGCTGTTTGGGGAGTGCATTAAATCTCTCTTTATATTTTCATTACCACCCCTCCGACCGGTGGTGGGGTGGGATTTGTTGTGGGGCGCGCGCGATGAGGGCGCATGCATGCTTGAAAAGTCGATTCCGTTAGTCAAGTGGGGCAAAGTGGCATTAGTGTGGAATGGGGGTGGGAAAAGCAGTGGGTGGTGGGAGCAGGGAGCGCCAGAGTGATACAGAAAGACGAGTGTGATTCGAGCGCCCGATACGCGTTTGTCCGATGAACGAGATGTTAAGTGCCGTCGAGATGCACAGAAAGGGTTGTTTGTTATCTGCTAGGTGTGTGGAGGTCGGAAAAATACGGAAAAAGGGCAACATACCTTCACGGGCATCGTGCGCTATAAGGCGAGATTGGAAGAGGAACAGCAGATTTACACCCTCCAAACTCTCCGTCTTTCTCTCGTTCTCTGTCTCTCT
>JAOEFI010000003.1:31573060-31585790 GCA_034621735.1 Anopheles plumbeus
ATGGAGTCAATAAATAATTCAAACCTTATCGATCGCTAACTGCAACGGCACTGAACTGTTCGCTGGGTTAGAACGTTGCGAGAAGTAAAACTGACTCGAAAAACCCTGCCACGACATATTCTCGGACGCCCTTCGCAGGGTTTCTATTTTTTTTTTGGCCAAAATCCCTGGCGGCCGTGACGTTTAACTGATATCGACTTTTCGCTTCCCTTTCGCAAGTTTTGGAGAGGAAAAGTGACCTGGGTGGATGGAGTTTGTGTCGTCAGTTTTGTGTACGTCATTCGATTAGACGGCTGTTTGGCTTTTCAATGTGAGGGAATTATGTCCTCAGGAGCACCGTGAGGCAATATGCATCTCGAAACCTCCTTCATTAGTGTGTTAGCTGGGTAAAAGCGGACCCGTAATGGGCGGCCGGAGGACAATGAATCATGCGCTTCACCGTCACCAAATTGGGGCCATTTTCCGCTCAGCATTCCCACCCACTTCAGATCAAGGGGGTGTTATGGGTTTCTTGGGATGCGACGTGTTAATTTACTCCTGACTCAATTAATGTTTTAAAGGTGCTTATCTTGCCGCCATCCCAAATGGATGATGGAAGGATGGAAGGACACTCTGTCAGGCGTGTGCTAATTTTCACCCATTAAGCTTTCCTTCGGCTGAACAAACATGTATTGGGAGAGTCGAGTGATGTCTTCAGAGCTTTACAACTTCAACTTCAGCCAACTTGTGACTTTTGCCGATGAAACATGCTCAACCCTCGTTCGAGTGTTCGTCAACAATCGAAGGACATAAGAATTCTCGAACTTTCACTCAAACGAAGCAAAAGAAAAAATAATGGTGGGGTGTTGGTGGTTCGGAAAAGCGGCCACACTCGGCACCGCTTACTTCAGACAAGTAATCCCAATGTTTAGCGATAATCGCTCGAAAGTGTCATGATAACGCTCCGGACGGCCGAAATTCCTGGCGGGAGTTTCCCTCTAAGCTGCTTGCAAAAACCCCAAAAGCCCCCTGCGTTCGGTGTCCCGAAAAGAATGGCCCTCGAAAACCTCGCCTGGATTGGACGATGGATGGGCAACAGCAGAGGAAGCAGTAACAACAAAAACAAAAAACAAGTAACCCCAAAAAAAAATAACGGTAAAGAAGGTTCAAACGCAGAAAGGTGGAAAAAGATCAAAGCGAAAAGATTACGCAACAAATACACGTAAGCAGCAGCCTTACCGGGACCCGGGATGAGCGCCGCCGGACTGATCGGTTCGGGTTGGATTGATTCTCGATTCCGTTCCCGAAGGTGGGGCGGATTGAACACTCGAAAGCTTGGCCAGGTGCATCAGCATCCTCTCTCAGCAGGAGGATGAAGGGAGCAGAAAGGAAACGGACGAAAGGCCCGGGGAGGGAAACACACACCCCTTCGTTGATCCGAAACAGCAGTCGGGAGAATTGAGTTTCTCGCTACGGCTTACACGGATCGTTGCGTCCACGAAACAGCGACGTCAAAACATGGCATCTCGAACACGGACCCGAAGCCGTAAGTCCTGGATTAGACAGTGTAGTGTGCTTTTTTGCTGCCTTTGGGTTCTGGGGTGTGGTTGCTTCGTTCCGACGGTGTTCTAAGGCTTACTACGTTCACCGTCGTTGGCCTGTGAAAGGGTTTTGGCCGAAGGGCTGGTTCGGCTGAGGATGCCGCATCAACTGATTCACTCCATGTTTTTCGGGTTCAACGAGGACCCACGACGGAAACACGGGTTCGGATCGCAATTCTTCTTCTCAGTAAAAAAAAAAACGGCCGGATGTCCGTGCATAAGCCCTCCGGCAAATGGAGCACCGGTGCGATGTACGCGGTGAACTGTCCGAGGAATCGATTGCACCCCGGAGCCATTGTAAAGTCTAGACTGTTGCGGTGCGATTCTGTGAGAAATGTTTCGTCGAGAAAGGCGAGCACTCCACGTGAGTAGTGGTCACGGAAAAAAAAGTGTAAAGATAACAACGCGGTAAAACGAGGAGATCAGAACCCCCCGGCGCCCGGCCACACCCCAACGAAAACCCGACAGCGGACCAGGAAGCCGCCCGCCATTTGGTGCAGAGCGGGAAAATTTATTTCCCTTCCGAGAGCTGTTCCGCTTGACATTACGAGTCACGTTAATGGGACTGCACGGAACAAAAGGATTGCCCACTACTAATGGGGTACTTGTAAAAATCTCGAGCCCCGACTGACGCCACCAGATACACGGAGGAACACCGTTGTCGTAGTTGTTGGGCTTTGTTTTCTGGCTTTGTTCCTTGGAAGGAAATTGTTGCCGCGCGAAAACTCTCGCCGCCTGCTCATCGTTAGAGCTGCCGTGCGCGCTTTTCCGGCGTGTCGTTTTTTAAATATTTAACATTTGACATGCTGCCATTCCGGGCGAGCTCCTTAAGCGAGGGACCAGAGAGAAAACGGGAGCCTAAAATCATAATCCTGGCACCTTGGATGGAGCGCTGCCCTGTCGCCATGCCATCAAATGGAAGCTTCACGATAATGTCAAGGCTGGCTGGCGATGGCGGGCACGGCGTTTTTAAAAGAAAATACAATTTCCCTAACACGCGATAGCAATTGGTTGGAGTTTCTTTTTTTTTTTTTGTATGCTCTCTCCCCCCTCCCAAAAGGGGGAAAACCATTGGATTGACATTGAATTAGAGTTCGCGTTCCCAAATAAAGTGGCGAATTTATTCCAATCAACGAAATATTGCGATTATGTTCCGTTGCGATCGAATGTGTTAAGACAAAAACGCCATTCGCGGATTCGTAGCAAATTGTGTTCGGGCAAGTACACACACACACACACACACACCGGCTGTCCAACGTCCGCAACGTCCAACATAAATCCCCCCTGGGCGGCTCGGTGCGTCCATTACGGCCAAGCGATTGTCAGTTGATGAACACAATCAAACCGACTGATTGACGTAAAACGAACGCTGTCCAAGAGCGAGAGAGAGAGAGAAAGGCACGTCGAATTGATTTGCCGAAGAAGGTGGGCACTATATGGACACGTACAGTGGCACGATTCCAGCAGCACGCATCCTAGCGACATGGGAACTTTTGCACCGCGCGCATACGAAAACTGATTAAAAATTTAGCAACTGACAGACAGAATGTCTGCTGCAATGAATGTTTCATCGGAAGGAGGGAAATCGAAACTTGTCCCTCCGAGTTCTCAAACCAAGTTGGAGGCGACCACTACCACCAATCATGAAAGTGATTTTATGTAGTGTTTAAACCAAAAAGACGATAAGCGAGGATCGCTGTTCGAATGTGAAATGGAGAAAATCATTCTATTTCTACAGGACTCTTCTCACATTTCAATGCGAAGTCTGTTTAATTTTTAAACAATTGAATGATGAGTTAACATATTGGCAAATTAATTCCCTTTTTAATGTGATTGATTTACAACTGTTACCAAACGAAACTTTCACTGTTTGGCCACCTAGGATTGAAGTTCAAGGTGAATAGAAAATCAAACGAACGGAAACGAACGATTTTTCATGGCACAATCTGTTTCCATAATACATTCTATCTATTTAACAACCGAAAGTCGTTAACAAACGAGTGAGAGCTCGCGAGAGAAGGATTTGATTATCACATCTACAGATGTTTTAATAAAGGTTTTTATCACGCGATAAAGGAACGCGATGTGGCAGCTACAGCACGAGCATCACGAAGGAAATTCATAAATTAATCTAGCATTAAGAACGAATCCCGGAACGCGCAAAACAAAAACCCCATTTTAAACAATAACACAGTACTCGAACGACCGGTGAGGGGGGGAGGGGGGAGCGATTTCTGGGTGCGAGGATGTAACACCACCCCTCACGCACGCACGCACGCACTCGCGCACTCTGCACCATTATAATGTATGTTTACATCGGTATGACATTAAAACGTAATTTATCTGATTCCATTTGAGCACACTCCCATAAAAATGATGTCGCTCCTGGCGGGCTGCCTTCCGTTTTTTGTTTCGTCCTCGCCTACCAACTGCCGGTCGCGTGTGTTTGGATGCTGCCGCGTGTAGTCTCGTATGTGTGTGGGTGATAAACGTGTGGGGTCGCTTTCTCGCTAACTCGCTCTCAGCTGTTTGTGGGGGGGATGCCGGTAATAGTATGCTGCCGCTAGACGAGATGGGGCCGAGAGGGAAGTCCCCGAAAGGGGACACGGAACGCAAAATGAGTGTAACGTAATTTATCGGAATTGATTCAACGAGCGGAAAGGGGGAAAGAGTTGCGCGGTATCACATGTGGCCGTGTTGGGGGGTGATAAAAGTTAATCCAGTGCAAGTGTTCCGAGTGCCGGGCTTCACAGCCTGGCGAGAGAAATCTGAAGCAAGGACCTTTCGAAGACACCTCAGGCGTCAGCTTCCTGCTTCGAGCTGTTGCTAGCAAAAAAGGATGGGTGGCAGAGAATGCCAGAGGACACTTGGCTGGCGTGAAAGCTGGGACGCTGGGATGCATGCAGGATGCTGTGTGGAGTGCGTGCAAGTGTGGGTACATTTTCACCCCCCACCCAGCGCGGTCTCGTTTCTGCAAAGCTACATGAGGACATAAATTTCAAAATTAATTAATTTGATTCAATTTTCCTTTCACCCGCCCGCTGTCCCCCTTCCCGGGGTCAGGCATTTTCCTGGGGTTTTCCACCCGGCGGGGTGAAAGAGAGACTTGCACTTATATATGTGACACAGGGCGGCGGGTCACAGCCATACAGAAGTGGGGGGTGGGTGGATGTAGCTCGCGATACCGCAGCTTCTCCGTCGGGCTTGTAAAATCCGTGTGTACTAGACGCGGCGCTCCTTTGGGAAAAATCCTATCGTCGGAGAAGGGCAAACAGGAGGGCGAAAAAAGCGCTCATCATGATAATGGTAACATTGAGCTTCCGCAAACCGTTGACTGGAAGTTTGAAAGCGCTAACATTAATTAGGCGGCTCAATTACCGGCGCACCTTACGAGAACTGAAACGAGAACTGGGATTTGCTGTACGTGAGTTTCTTCCTTCCTTTTTGAGGGGGGGGGGGGGGGAGGATGCTAATCTCTTATCTAAGAAACTGCCCCCAAAATGGTCAGACGGGTCGCCGGAACGTTTACTGCCGGAAACTGCTCAAAACTCGATCGAGCTAGATCGATTTATCCGGATCGCACGGAACGACAATTACTTCCTGCGGCAATGTGTTTTTCGCTGAGTTACCGCTTGCCGGAAGCCGATATGGAGCAAAACTTTGTCCCCCGCACCCCACCCCCGGGCCAAAAGGCAGACGTTTCCGGGGCTGCCTTCCCCATTTCATCCCAGGGACCAATACACAGCTCGGCACGCGTCGTTTATCGAGCGAAAAGTGGCTGCGACACTGCGAGTATTTATTGCACCGGGGAATGGTTCGTTCCTGGAGGGTGGAGGGACGGTTCTTTCGGGGTTTTCCTGTCGCTCCCCAACGGACGATTTGTCGTCAGGACCCACGAAGGCCCAGATCAATATTTTACCATGAGTTATGCTATGTGAGTTGAACTTACGAGAGGCCACCCCTGGGATGGGGGTGAAGAAATATGTCAGCCGAAGTTTTCATATACCGCCATTTGTGTTTCTGTTGATATTATTCTCTGTTGTAAGTCTGCCCTAAACTAAATGCTTGGAAGTTCTTCTAGAAAATGGTCAGACATGTCGCTGCTGCTTAGGAGATGTTAATTGTCTTTGTCAGAGATGAACATTTCATAATAAAGTCAGTAAATCGTCTTAAAATATGAGAAGAATGAGATTTGCAATGTGTTGAAATATTTCACATGTTTTTTTAAACATCTGAAGCGTCTAATGAAGCATTAAAAAAGTGGAAGTTGCAAAAGATAAATGTTCAATGTTTTAAAATGAATCTGACATAAAAAACATTCTTTCGCCGCGTGACGCAATTGTCGGTAGTTCACTTCCCCACACATCCATACCCTGGGGCGTTTGAACATCAAAACTCCGCTAATTATCCTAAAGTGCACGCAAAAGTTCTCGCCAGGTCCAGTGAACCGTATACATCATCAAAGCTTCATCGGCGGCCCCCTGTTTGAAACCCACAGTCCCGGAGATACTACTCCTGTCCCCGTCGGCGAAAGGTAATGTTTACTTTAAGCCTACAAACGAGAAGCGGATGACCTTCGGCAAACACAAACCATACATATTAGCTGGGCAAACGTCCGGGCCGATGTTCCCGAGCGACCACCACTACTGCCCACGCGAAGCTCCTATAATGTACGCAAGGTATGTATTAGGCCCGGTGGCGGTGACTCACGCAAATCAGTAACGGCCGCGCGTGTGTTCCCGGTAGTGGCAGTTGTAGCAGGACACGCTCGTGTGTGTGTGTGTGTGTGTGTGTGTGGAGGGAATGGCAAATATTGACCTCATCTTTGGGTCGAGCGCGGGAGGAAATGGCACTAATCGCCTTGACGACTCCGCTGACTGTGGTGACTATGGTGCCCCACCAAAAACCCAATATAAACGTCTGCCGGCCAATCGAAGCCCGTTGCGAACTTCCAATACTTTCGGCAGTGCGGCGAACGACCGTGGGAACGGCATTCCGAGATAACAATAACGATGATCACCCGAATCGGCCATCGTTAGAGCTGATCCTTCCACTTCGACTTTGGCTTCATCTCGCCCTCTTTAGCGAACGTTTTGCGGGCGCCGAGGACGGGGTTTTAAGGTGTGCGAAATTAATGGCTACAGTATCGACATCCCACAAGAAGGAAAAAAAAGAAAAATCCCCCGGGGGTGGCTCCGCACGAGGATTAAGCCCGAAGGCATGCGGTCCCGCCACGCCGACAAACCGCTTAATGGGGCGGCCACAGCGATGGAAGATGGGAAAATGGCAATAAATTTTAACACCACCTCGGTGCGGTGGGAGAGAGGAAAGGTAGGAGCAGGAATTGCAAGACAGGGCGGAAAACCCTCTTAGCACCGGCCGTCTAGCCAGCGTCCGAATTATCGGGCGAAGATGAACGAGATACGGGCCAGATTTTATTGCGCCGTCAGGGTGGCAATATTTTCTCCACTACGCCCTCCAAACCTACCGCAGCCCTGTCGTCCTCCTACTGGGTGACAGGGACAGTCACGGGACAGACGCACGGGTCCAGGATAATGAAGAACAATTTGCAGATGAGTGAACTAACGAGATCGGAACGGAGACAGAGTCAGATCGGCAAAAGTGCGTTCGAAGGCAAAACTAATGAACTGAATGCCACCCCCCACCCCCCCACCGCACCCCTGTCTTGGCCGGGTCACGGTAAACCGGCAACCGGCTGAGGAACTTCGGAAACTGTGGATGCTGTGGGGCGGGGTTGTCATAAAAGTGTTACGTGATAAATCGAGAAATTACCGCACGTGATTGGTATCGGTTCAGGACGATTTTTTTTTTTGCTTGGCCATGGACCCCGTTTCTCGCAAGGGGAGGAAAGGGAACGAAGGGAACGGTGATGGGTGGAGGAAGTAGAAGTGGAGTTCGATATATATTTCCTTTCGCAAATCGTGTCCACATTTGTCACCGCAGCAGTTAACGCGGACGCATCAGACGCGGTCGTTCCTAAGATGGGATGGCAGTTCGTTTAATAGAGTGTCGTGAGTGGCGTTTTTTTAATTTACATGATCATCGTCTCGATCTCGGTGGCAGCTTTTATGGCAACCATTATTGCACTGCGAAGTGGCTGTGTTAGTTGAGCCACTTTTCGGTGATTTCGCCTTCTACCACGATGCACTTTGAACGGGGGCAGTTTAAACGGTTGTAAAAATGGCCCGAATGAAACTCGAAGAAACAACAACCAATAACACTTAACCGAAGCATAAGCTAAAACAATAATCCGCTGAACAGCAGTCAAACAACCACAAAGCCAACCAACACACGTGTGCACCAAAGGTACATTTGTGGGGAGGAACAAGAACTCAACAAGAGCAAGAAAACTCACCGACTCTACGCCCCCGGAGAGGGGGGGGGGGGCTTCCGATGTGGGCTGCGCCGTCAAATAACTTTTCCAACAAATTTTATGACCCTGTCAAATAGAACAGTTTTTCATCGAATTTTAATGAATCGTAAATGGGGGGGAGCTCGGAAAAACTCGAAGCTCGAACTCGAATTCGACCCCCGTGTTTCGTGTTTTTTTCCCCTCCCGTTTGCTTTGTCGTCGTTTTCAGTCGATTTGTGATGGACCTCGCCTTTTCGGGAGGTCCTTGCATGCTTACTTGGGCAGCTCAACTTCAGCCCGACTCCGGTTGATTGTTTGAAAGGCGGATTGAAGTTTGACCCCGCGGAGTCGTTTCCACCGTGTTACACTTGTGTCCTTTTTCTGTTTCCTTTCCATCCGACCGCCAACTGTCTTAACGCGCGACGAACGATTTACTGCAAGCGAGGGAACGAGCAAATCTTCGGTGGCATCGTAGGATCGCAGCTGCATCGTTTGTGGGTGGTTTTTTTTTTATTGACTTTGGCCATCACCGCCCATCGTCTTTCGGAGTTTAACAATCTCAATAAATTTGTTTGTTATAATTCAATTTTGCGCGAGGCAAAGGGACAAGACGAGTAAAGCCATAAGTAACGGCTTAAAGTACGACTTTAGGTAACAGAGTTTCCAGTTCTTACTGGGTCGGAATGGGTCAATGATAGACAACCCGAAAGAAAGGGGGGAAACTTTGTCAATGTTGGACGCGAGTTGGGCAAAGCCCGTACCATAATTGCAAACCGCCGTTGCCGGAGTGACGCCAGCTGGCCATCAAGTCATGTTGTTTATTGATTTCTGCCTCCCACCACCCCAGTGGGGCGAACCAACCAACACCAATTAATGAAACTGTACCCACTGATCGTTATTAAACGGCAACGCAACCGGCAGCAAGCGGCAGATGCGGGAACCGGGAATGGCAGGATCAATGCAATAAAGAATCGTTTTCCGTTTGAGCTTTTTTTTGTTTTGTTTCCCCGTTTTCTCCGTCCACATGGGAAAGCGCTCTTGAACTCGTGTTGCAAAAAAAAGGGCGACAGCTTTTGCCCACCCACCCTCTCTTCAAATAATTCCCACCGCAAACCAGCCCCGTGGCGTGTAGCTTGATCAATATGTATGTGTGCGCCCTCCCCCCCCTCTTCGAAGGGGAGCCCCAAAATCAATCGAGTGAACCCCTTTTTCCACCAAATGTCAACTGTGAACTGTTCGGTGCAGTTGCATTCTATTTGTACCTATTCACCATTCGAGCGGCGAAGTTTGTTCAGGGAGGGGAATGAAGGGCGGAAGGACTGCGGCGAATGTCGAATAGTTAATGAGCTGGTGGCCGATTTTGCGGTGGCCTAGATTTGGTGAAACTTCACGACCGAACCCTCAGCGGCAAGCAGCTGAATAAGGGTTTTTTTTCGGGTGGGAAGAGGCGCGCCATAAAATCGAGCAGTTTATGAGTGGGCAACATTGAGGGGGACATAGAGAGAGAGAGAGAGAGAGAGTGAGTGTGGTGCTGTCCGGGGGAAGAGTGTCTATGTCAGCAGTTAGGAAGGGACAGGGGGGAATTGAGGTCACCGGGTACTAAGCCGTACCAAAGTGTGCACCGCATAATGCACCGAAAAAGGCAGCATCCTTGTTCGATCCTAGGAAGCGGGATCCGCCGTCCTGCGATGTGTTGCGATGTGTAATATTGGCGGTATTTCTGTTTTTTTTTATTGCAAGAAATTTATTGCCGTTGACATGTGGTTGCAAGTGCATCGTATCGGCAACTACATCGTGAGGTAAAGAGCGAGAGAGAGAGAGAGAAAGAGAATGCGAGACCTCGTTACGGGAAGACGCAAACGTGAACTAAGGAACATGGATGCAGACTTGCTCTTCGAACACGGTTCGCTATCAATCAACTTTCGCAGACGAGGAACCATAAACGAGAGGTTTACAGTTAGTAGAGCAAGAACGGAGGAGTACCACTTGCCAACCCACCTTTTCAAGACCCCTTTAGCCCACAAATGGTTGCCCAGTTTGAGAATGCTTGGTTGTAGAAAAATGTTGGAAAAAGTTGAAGGAGAACTAGGAAGATGTTCACTGGGCGCTTAAAGTCGTCTTGATGCTCTGTCGATGGAACATAGTTTTAAAGATGTTGACGATGCCAGGAAAGTTTCTTTGGAAACACTGCCCTTTGCGAAAATGATAAAATTATGTAAAAAGTAGATTGAAATTCAATCGAAACCATAGACGAATATGAAGGTAGGAAGACTACTTTTCTATAATGCAAAATTAATGTTGAACGAAGTCCCTTAGTCCCGAAGTTTCCATAGTCCCATAGACTTGCCATAATTTGCCATGCCATGATTAAGAACTACGCCATAATTTATCCAAAGCTTCGCATGCATTTAAAATCGGAATCTATAATATTTGTGAAAACATAATTTATCATACTTTACCGGCGGGAAATATATCTGTCTCTTCAGTTTCGTGGACGGTACGTATTCTATTTCAGTAGATAATTTCGGGAGCAATGACAAACGCGTCTACTTGCACAGTTAACTACTTCTATACTATATTTCTCTTTCCTCATAGACTACCATGTTTTCTGTGGGTTTTGTTTCGTGTTATATGTTGGAGATGTGCGTGCAGCGCAACTATATCTGTAGCAACGAAATGTGGTTCGGGTTTGAAAATACCTGTTCAACGTCATAAGTTGTCTTTTTGGCGATTCTTATAAATTATTTCGTTTTTTAAAAGCATTCACTTGTGCTCAACAACATTGTGACGTACTGTATTTTTAAAATTCTGAAATACATAAAATTCAATCTGACATTCTTTCAAGCGAAAAGAAATAGAGTTACTAGTGTTAGTTGTGATCACATGCGTTGCGTACCAGTTCCGTTAGCATACTGGACTTGTTGTTGAAGCCATTTTCTTACTGCAAGTAGCATTCCCTGGTGGTCAGTTTCGTTTCCAAATATTTGGTTCGTCGACCATTGCGAATGCTTCCCAAATGTCAGCACAGACGTTCGTGTGTTCGTTGTGCCTTCAGCTTATTCACAACCGCATATTTAATGCCCGCAATGAATGTAAATATGTAAGTCAAAGTCACGTACCGACACCATCCCCTTTGCTGGTGCCCTTTTTCCCACGTTCGCTTGATATCAATTTGACGGATACGCCAGCGAAATAAACAAATGCTGATTTCTTACCTATCGCCAACGTGGCCAGCCGATTTGCATATCAATGCTTCGCGCTGTAAACCACCCGCGAGGGTTGTAAAGTGATAAAATGCGCTTGTCCGCGTGGGTGGGGACTAGCGGATCGGACCGGGGTGGGGGATCGAAAAGCACACCTTCCAAGCGGCATGTGTTCCGACTAAAAACCGACAGTATCCACGACCAGGTACGTGTCTAAATTGAGAGAGAAACGGCACACAAACAGCACTCCGGTGTGGTCCGGTGTGGCTCGTTGCAACCTGATCCCGGTGCGCACTGCTACAAGCCCAGGAGGTCCTTCGAGGCTCCCTCTGGGTCGCCACGGGATGACAAGGGAACAACCCGTTTCGAAAAGTAGGAACGAAAAAAGGCCGAACCTGTTCCGCTCACCGGAAGAAGTGAAACTAAGCCGCACATTTTCGTGGTTTCGGGACCAGATTCACACGCCCCCACGGACCGGCCCATTTTCCCATCGAAAGGTACTTGCTTCTTCGGGGACACGTTGTAGCGGGACCACCACCACCACCAATCGATTCGATTCGACCGAATGGAAATGGGTTGCTGTGGTCAGGCGGGACACGTTGTGGGCTCGGGTTTTCGATTGTTTCCAGCTTCCGAGAGGAGGTCCGGGGTCCAGGCGAATGTGAAATCTCTTCCGGCAACGATGAGGGTCACCGCCGGATGGGGATGGCCATTGCTGGAAAGATAAATGGATTGCTGGTAACTGCTGCTGTGCGGCACCGGGAACGATCCGGCTTTTCCGGGAGCGGCTAATCCATTCCAGGTGTACCGCGTGTAGTGCCGCGGGGGGAGCTAGGTGGATGGATAGAGCCTCAGCATAATGTCCACGGCCGCTCGGCCACCGGTCGGCGAATAACGACGACGACGACGGCGACGACGATGATGATGATGATAGAAATCTTTGCCTCAAAAAGCGAGCGATGTGTGGCACACGGTGAGTGGACCACTGCCCGGAAAGCACTCCCGAGTGCAGGGTTAACCTTTCACGTAGAGTCGTGACCACCACCGTTCCCGGGAAAACCCAGGGCCTGCGCCCGGTCGATGGTTTGGAACCATATCGACTGATGTTTGTGCAGTCACCGTACGCCGTGACGCTCCGTGGGACGCTTTGCGAGCAGGCTTGGGGGCCTCGGGGGGCCGGAGTGTTAGAGTCAAAGTAATAACGCCGCTTGGTCCCCCTCCCGCCCGGCCCCACCTCTCTCTCGCACGCGCTGCTTGACAATGTGACTGCACGGTAGTTTACAAATGTTCACCCAGCAGAACAACCACCCCTCTCTTTTGTGTTTTTCGGGGGCCGGGTTGGGGTTGCTTTGGGGTGGAGGTACTTTTTGGACTTTGACACTAGAACGCCTAGTTCTCCTCGCGCCGTTCCATTCCGATGCTGACCGGACACTGTTCCATACATCAACCTTCACGATTGGGAGTTTTCGGGTAGCGACCCTTTGGAAATGTTCCTCGATTGCACACGCCATAATTGTGGCTCTGCTGCACCGGCCCCCCCCGGGCGGGGGGGGGGGGGGGGGGGGGGGGGGGGG
>JAOEFI010000003.1:31668582-31679656 GCA_034621735.1 Anopheles plumbeus
GGGACCCGCGGCCGGGCGGTGGGCGTTTCGGTGGTGTAATGAATTATTTTAATCTATGACACTATTAAATTAAACGCCAATCTGCCTTCCGGTCCCACACCCCCCGTCCCACAATTCACGCGGAAGGGAAAACTCTTGATGGATGGGGCGCGGGATGGGGCTTGTGGGCCTAATTTCGTTTTAAAGCTTGATGAGTCGGCGATGGCGCCGCGCGGTTTCTGGGTCGCGGGAGATTTTGCAATCAAAACCCGGTCGCAGCTAAAGCTGCTGCGGTACCACTGCTTGATAACACGCTGCTATATACGCTTACGCCTCGCTGCGCAGTAAATCAATAAAACTTAATTAGAAACTTCATTACAATCATCGATATAATAAAACGTCACACACATGCCCCATCAAAATTGGATGCCAAACCGCAAACGTTCAGCGGGCGAGACGGGAAGCGACAGGGAAGGGGGGTTGGATTGTGGATGGGCGAGGAATGAGTTGTGGTTGGTAAGGAGTGGTTGCGAGAGCTGACGGAGGACAAAATGAAATGAAATATTATACCAGTCAGGGCAAGGACTGGCGTCAGTTGTGGCGCAGCATTGTGCTCTCTGTGTACAAGCTCTTCACAATAGACTTTCCCCAACTTACTCGGGGCCCAAAAGCGGGCCGGGCCATTCGCCCTGGTACCGCGGGAGCAAGGAGTTGCCCGGAGGGAAGCGTTGAGCGGTCGGAGCCGGGCCCGTTTTTCTGTAAACAGTTTTGAATAATTTAATTAAATTCACGCTAAATCACACCGACGCTAGGACCTTTCGCCATTTTCTGCCACTTTTCCCGACTTCCTGGGCCACCCTTTCCACTACCGGCCAGTGCAACGCAGCGACAGGAAGTGGGGGAACGCCGAAAAACCGAAATGAACTGCGCGCACTTCATCGGCGACCGGCGGCTGATAGCACGGTGCGGCGTGCAGGGTCGAGGGTCCCTGGCATGCCAGCACACCGGCCGGCAGTAAACATGACAGGCCGGAACGGAACCATATCATCCGTTCGATTGCTGTTGCGAGATTGATGTGTGCACGTCGGTTGTCAGGGCTCAGCCCACGCCCAGGATGGCGAATGCACAGGCTGCAACATCCCGCCCCCGGTGAACCCTCCCGAACACGGAACCGCCCTTCTGATTACGATCAATTAAATTATTTCGAAACGCTCCGAAAACCGGTGCCGCTCGTCGGGAGTTTTGGAGCTGCGGTTTGGCGAGGCATTGGGGAAATCGTGGCTGGACGAGACGGAACCGATTCCGGGATTCCGGGATCGGTTGATCGTCGCCCTCGTTTATTTTATGATGAGTCCAGGGACTCACTGAACCGGGGGAGAGGTATCCGATTCGTTTACACACGTCAGTTGTATAATCTACTGAACATTTAGTGTTTGTCTTTCCAGGTTTAGCAATGCTAACTAAATACATGTTAGACATAAGTAAATTACAAGTACAAGAAAAATGTTATATTCTTTGAATTGATAGACATTCGCACGATAAATTTAGTAATATTTTTTGTCTAAATTATTGCGACCTCTCTAGGTCATTTCAGTTTTCGAAATGAAAAACGTTATTTGCAGACATTTTCAAAAGGTCTCAACGAAAATGTACTTAAGAGCAACAATAAGCGCCATACTTAAGCATAATAGGGATGGCAGTTTTGCGGTCTCTTAGAAAATCAAATGTACCGTAATTAAATTTCTCTATCCTAGCCTTGGAAAATTTCATGATGCTTGGTTTATAGTTTAATCTAATTAAATTTTATATAATCCTTAAAAAAAGAAATAGAAACCGGAACAAAAACCGAAAAGGATGTTCAAAAACCAATAACTTTCATTTCACATTACGCATGCAACACACTATCAAGCAAACGTTTAGGAACCAGAAAAAAAACCAATAGTCTCGCCCCTCGAGATTTGTCACAACCAATAAAATTCTCGCCAACAAATTCGGCATCTCGTGTAACTGAAAGGAAGTGAAAAAAACAAGTATAGATACCGGAAAAACAATGCCCTGAAATGTGGCGACCGAAACTCCCCAATTCCCTCGAATCTGACGATCACATACGCACGCACAAGTTGTCAGAACGTACGAGTCCACTGTGGCTGCAACCACATGGTTGGTTGCGGGGGTTGGGGCCGGGGGTAGCCTTGTCTTTTAATTTATGAGAGTGCACCACCGGGTGCACTTTCCCGCCGTGGACACCGAGCGCCGGCGCACAATCACGTTTGTGCCGATCGTGCACCTCAAAAAAAAACCCCCCCATTGCGCACTATTTCATTTCCCGACCGGTCGGACCGGACTTTGTTTGCCCCCTCCTCCACATACCACAGCGACCCTGGGGCCGGAAATGGGGGAGCTGGCTGTAACTGGGTTGTAACGCTCGCTCGGAGCCGGATGTGGAAGAAAAACAGAACAGCGTGAGTACAAATTTCGGAAACATGCATCAAATCTGCTCACTGCCCAACGGACACTCCAGGCGGCAAGCGGCACCGATCGGCGCTGACCAGCCCACCCCATCCTTCATACCCTCCTCTCGTGAGATTAGTGAAATTTTCCACCGGAAGTGTTTTTCCCGGTAAACGAACCCAGGCGCGGCAAAGTTAACCGTTGCCATTGGTGGTATCTTTTTTTTTTTCAAACAACAAACGCCACCCTCCCCAACCCACTCTCTCTCCTTCTCTCCCACTCTCCCTCTCCCTCCTTGCCCGCGAGGGAAAAGTTTAATTTAATGAACAGTATAATTTATCTATTTTCCCTCCACCGATAACACAAACAGTCCAACATGACCACGGGCTCGGGGCGGCCAAGGGTCCAGCGGGGGGAAGGGGGGTCTCGGAAAACGGTAAATCAAACCCAGTGGGACCACCACCGATGCATCTAATCATCCAGTCCGGCTACCGATGAATGCCAGTCGCTAATAAGTAAATAAATTTGCAGTGAAACCGTGCCCCGCCAATTCAATAAAAGGCAGGCCTTCACCCTCGCCCCCCCCCCCCCACCGCCCAGCCCCGACCACTGCCATTTTGTATCGGTTTGCTATCGGGACAACAAAAGGAGCAGCACCCAAACCGTTGCAAATCTGATGTTCAAATAAAGTTACGTTCCATGCGCGTTGCACAATCGTCCGTGGAATCGAATTTGCGCATCACCGAACAACACACGCACACGAGTGCGTTCTATCGCTAATGAAGGCGTTTCTATTCGCGGGGTCATAGCGGGTGACCCCGTGGTTCGGCGAACCGGAAGCAAACTAATTGCTCCAACAGCACGCACGACGCGGGACGTCATGTAATGAGGGCTCGCGTACTTTGATAGTATTAATTAGAGGTAAGCTATGCAAACACCTTTCTCCAGAACCATTTTCCCACCCACCCCCCAAAGGCAACCCATTGCCCCGCAACAGGTGGGGTAGTTGTACGTCACTGGAGAAGGTGTTGGAGAAAGTTTCCCAAAAATTAGTTTGACGACACTAAGTAACCCCTTCTCGATGGTTTGATTTCTTTATTTTCCACCAACCTTTCGGCAGTTTATTCTTCTCTCTACTCTTTCCCTTTTTGGCGTGCTTCTACGGAAGTGACGTTCAGCACCGTCCGACACGATGATGACACACCGCAACCGTGTCGTGTTCGGAGTCCCTATGTCCCTAAGACTGCGTGGCACGAAAGGAAAAGGAAGCCAAAAAATGAAACTTCCGACGATGAAGTGAAGATGGCCGGCCGCGTTTCTGGTGGTACGACTGTATTTATCTTAATTACTTTTCACAAGTAATTAGAGAACACTGCCGGGGACCGGGGGCCGGAACTCCGCCACGAAGGGAACGGCGGGGTGAGTCTATCGTGCGAGCTGAAACTTTGGGAAGTTTTCCAACATGCTTTTCGCACTTTCCCGAGGCGTCGCGAGGATCGCGAAGGCGCCGGGCGTAGGGGAAAGAGAATAATTTTAAAAACTCACCAAGAATGTTCAAGTGGCGGTATGTGTGTCACAATCATGTGCCGTCAGTTAAATTGTTCTAAAATATGAGTGTTTCAGCAACGAAGACCATCCACTCTGTTAGATACTTAAATGATACGAATTTTTATTTGAGGGCCACATCTAGAGAACATAATGGCTTCCATCGAAAACTTGTTGTAATAATATTATATTTCTCCTTAATTTCGAATACAAGTGAGAAACAATTTCTTTGGTTGAATAATTGCGGAAACTAGTGGCAGAACTGAAATTAGTCACAAGAATTGTCACGAATGTTTGAAAAGCGAAACACTGCACTGTTTGCTTGGATCTTGAAAGCTGTTCAGTCCATTTACTTCTAAATAAAAATCAATGAAGAGAATCTTCAATCAGCAATGTTGCTTCAATGATTGTATTGAGGATGAAAGCAATACAAGGTCGATACCTTAAAAGCAGTGCCTGAAGTCAACCCTCTCCATACACTTGAGGGTCTTGAGACACGTCCTTGGCCACATTCCTAGACGGCCTTGCTGGAAGCCATAAATCAAATTGAATATGTTTTTTAGTAACGTTAAAAAATGTGTTGCACTTTAAAACGGTTGCCTAAGATTTAATAACAACATCCATTAACGTCATTTAGACCTTCTCACTTCAAATGCTAACGAATGACGCGGATGCATAGACACCCAACCTTTGCCTGTACCAACGGGAACGCTTTGGACAACTGTCATTCGGGTGGCCTTTCCGATTGGATTCCTTTCTCCCGAAGACTGTGGGCGCTAGACCAAATCACCCAAAATCACCCAAATCCTCCCGACATTACCAAAGGAAAAGCACTGCGTTTCGGAAAAAGAAATCCCAAACCCTAGAACCGTAGCACGCCGAACGGCAAACATCAAACGGATTGGCACGGACTCGACTTTCGCTGGGCTGAAATAAATCTTTCCGTTTTTCGATTAAATTGAAATTCACACATTGCACATCCGCTGAATTCGTAACGAGTCGCCGAGAAGGAATCCCGACCAGCGACAGGCGGCCAAGGAATCGTACGTGTGGATTGGAAGGAGCCGGACCAGTGGAAGCTAGTTAGAAACACTGGAGCACCGGCTTTCGACCGACCGATCGTTCCGTCTGCCCATCCACGTGGCAGAAGCGCGCGTGAAGGAAAATTCCGACTGTAAATCAGCCCCAAAATGGATCCCTGATCCTGAGCGCGCCCCAAACGATGGATGGTTTGCACATTTTCCCAGAGTCGCAATTGCAAATCGCAAAAGTTGTTAGTTGGGGGTGATGGCGATGGCATCCTATTCATTCCGTGCATTTCCCACCGAAAGAACTCCGTCCGTTTTCACGGGAAGCTGGGAGGTTGGGCTGGGGTTCTTCCCGGTGCCATTCATCCATCAACGCCGAGTGTCAATAATACTCGTAAGATCCGGTAATAATGCATCGGTTAGTGGTGCAATCCAGCACGGACTGGTGCCCGCCGACGGATCCTTCGGAAGGGCTTCGGAAGGATTCTCCGGAATCAATATCCATTTTCACACGCCGTCAAGCGACACGAAGAAAACTGGAAGTGGCAACTAGCGAACCCCGGCCGGGCCGAACTTCGATCAGTGGTAATGTTTCCCCCTTCGTCGGGTCGCCGTCGCTTTCCCTTCGGCCGCCGGAGGGTGCAATGCATCCGGGAAAAGTTCGCCCAGCACCCAGCACAACGAGGTCCTGGATTCTATTGAACCACTCGCAAATGTCGTAAATCAGGCGAAAAATTTAAATTTAAATCCAGCATCAGCGGAACCATCGTCAGTTACCGTAGTGTCCACTCGCCGCGTGGCTCGGGCTGAAAGCAGTTCCGCCGTGGCTTAGGGTGCTTTCCACAAGGACAAGATGGGAGCGAATCCTTCAGCATCATTTCACACGGAGTGGATTTAAAGTCGGCAAGGTGAAAAATGACGGCAACTTCTCCGGCTCCACATGAGCGTTGTCTTACTGGCCCACGTGTCCTTCGGGGGGTGTCTAGGATCTACTTGAGGTATATTGAGTGCGGTCGAAAGGACGTACATCTCAGGTGCGTAGTAATAACGTTCCAGGTCTCCATCATGGATCCCGGTAGGTCTCAAAGCGCCCCACACGCCCAGATCCGGTCCATTAACCTCAAGCTAGCCCGCAGCCAGAGGGGGTGGACATCCTTGTCGGTGGTTTTCCCTCCCAAACTACGCCATCGAATGTCCTCGACTAATCTCGTATTATTTACATAAATTTCGCTCGATTTGAACTCTCACCAGCCCCCGAAAGTCCTGGTGTCCCCGGGTCTGGGGTCGCTCTTGACGACGAAATCTTGCGGCGAATATCCCTCACGTAACTGGCGCTTCACCTTTGACTCACCAGCGGCCGTCTGTTCCTGGCCATCGTGCCAATATCCTTACGTTGATCCTGGCACGGGATTCATCATTCTCTACCCGGGGGTTTGGGGAGCCTTTGGCATGTTTTCGTTGTGCGCGCCACCGACCCCAGCATCGGCAGCACCCTCGGAATTAATGACATGGAGATTTTGATACTCTGACTCCTCCTCCGTCTAGGGTTCTCCTTGCTCCCACTTCCTTGATCTTTATTCGGTGCCCATAGTTTGGCTTCCATGGGATTAAAGCCGAAATCACGTCGGTATGCTGATTAATACTGGGCGGTCTCGGACACAATGTGCCTTCGTTTGAGATTATGAAGAGGTTAAAGGACTTTTGTAAACATTGCAAACATGCTTTTCAAAACCACCCGGCTGAAACGAGGAATTAGAAGACAACAACGCAAAGACACCACATTGTTCAGGTTTCGGGCATCTTTATGTTTTTGATGGAAGGTTTTGATAAAAAACATTAAAGAGTCAACAGTGCTAAGGATCGTCTATTAGTCAGTATGTTAGTGTCAGTAAAAAATGATGTATGATTTGATAATTGGTGATCCCATCCTATTCTTCAATGTTATGATTGCTTCTCATCTAGGATTCCCACAAAAATAGAGAAAGAGGTCCCCACGAAATTAAATTAAATGTTCAGCTGTCAAAACGCCCCAGATGATTCAACCTGTAGAGCATCTCGAAACCTTGGGTAAGGTATCCCAGCTTCTTTTTCAATCTTTTCCATTGTGTAGTTGTAATTCATTCGTCTGCAAAGTACAAACAAAGCACCCTTTGATTCTTTTACAATCCGTTTAACAAATGAATGTGAGCATTCAGGCAACTGGTATTACTTTTAAACACAAACCTCATTCACTCTGACACAAACATTTCTGGAAACTTTTCCCCCCTTTTTTTATCCCTTCCACTGTAAATTCTACTCGGGAAGAGAGAAATTTGCCAACAATTTGACTCACGACCACCAGCAGTAGCAGCATATTATCCACCCACCCAACTTCCCCCGTGGGGGCGATGCATGGAGATCCTGGCGCGAGCGAATGCAGATGATTTGTGCTGCAGTTTCGAGGGCCACAGCGAAACGAAACAATAACAGTAACGACTCCCCATGTTCGGATCGTGCACACTTCTTCATTTCGCTACTCACTGGGTAGTGTTTCAGCTGCCTCCCGAGGGAGCTTGTTTTGTAACAACTTTTCCACCCACCCGTTCAGGCGGGTAGATGGCAATTGGGTGAAGTTCGCTCTCGCAACTCCATTCAAACCTTAATGTGTGCTTTCCCCGCACCAGTGGGTTCACCCGCCCACCGGACGGGAGGGGAAAGAATAACTTCATCAGTCAGATCTTCAAGCATGGAAGCGGAGAGGGAAAAAAAAGACGGGAATTGAATTCCCGTTTTTCCATGCGCTCGTTTTCCCTTTGGCAAAAGGAGCTCATAAGTGCGTCGTACGGACGAGCGCAATTTTGGGTTGGCTAGCAGGCCTTGGGACGGGTTTTGCTCAGCCTTCGTGCTACTTCTTGAGCCGCTGGCGTTGTCTGGGTTGGGGGAAGAAAAAATGACCGTCCCGCCCACCCCATTGCTGGGTGAAATGCACGGGAAGGCCCCTCCGGGGTGGTGGGCGGCATACGGCCAAACTTTATTTCATTTTAAATTACATACTTATAATGCCATTTATCTCCCGCAGAACGAGACCAAACGTCGCACCCGAAAGGGCCCGGGACCTTCGCACTCGGCGCCGTCGACGTCGAGTGTCGTCGCGAGTCGCCGAAAGATGAAAGCGAATAATGGCCGGTAATAAGGAAAAAAGGGAATCCGCCTTGCCCTTTCTTTTTTTTTTTGCAAACGTATGCGGAAACGTATGCGTATGTTTCACATTCCGACCGGATGGCCGTCCTCGAGGGCTCCCCGTCTCGCCCGGATGTGGAGTTGGGAAAGTTGCTCCGTGCTCTTTTGCGAGGTTGGAAGAGTTGGCGCATCATTCCCACTGTTCGTCGTGTGTGTGTGTGTGTGTGTTCCAGTCCGTGGGAGGAAGATCCCGGCTGCCTAATAATGAACTTGCAAACTGGAAGACGTATCGCAATAGTCGCCCCGGCAGCTCTTTGCTGCCGTGGAACTGGATTCAATTCTCGAGATGTATGCTGCCTGTCGTCGTTTGGGGTGGCGGACCCCCGGCGGAATGATGATGATGATGATGAGCCGGTGCGCCTGCGGAACGTTCGGGTGAAGGCCGTCCGCGACATTACTGGCTGCCGGTGTGGCATTGCAGGCAACACGTGTGCAGCCCGTCACACGATCGTTATGCAGCACGTGTGAACAAAGATCCATCAGCCCTTGGCTTCTTTCCGCCGGCTGACTGATGGCATTCTAATGTTGATAAAGAGTCCGACGCCTAACGCATCGCGTGTCCCTTCCAATATTCTCGCTCGAAGTAATCAGCATGATAGAGCACTCGTGACATTTTAATGTCAATAATATTCACTTTGGCGACCATGTGTGATTCGAAAGTGTTTCTGATTGAAAATAGAATTAGAATGGAATTCAATATGTCGACTACGGAAGATGAAGTAGTTGTGTGAAGTGTAAAATAAGTTGGTAAACAGAGTTCGAACATAGAAACCTTCAACTAAGTGAATTTGAAATCAATGTTTGTCGAAAAATGAAATCATCAGATTTGAGTTTCATTCCAAGAAAGACCTATTAGCACTAATGATCTTATTTTATTTTGACTTCCATCGAATGGATGCTAATAGTCGAACACAGCCAATCTCTTTGTTATATTTTATTTTGCGACGCAATACGACAATAATGTATTACAGCGCCTAGCGCAGGCTTACTTTTAGATTGTTGTCGTTACTGCATTTCTCGCAAGTTTGTCCCATAACAAAATTGACGGAATGTATCAAAGAGGCGTGCTCAAGAACTTCCATGTCACCGAACGCCAAGCCGGGCCCGGAAATCTCAACAAACAACCAACTGCGACACGAACGCCGCCTCCTAATACACCCTTATCGCATTAGGACCCAATCAAAATTCCATTGTTTTCAGCTTTACTAAATTAAATTGGTTCCGGGGAGCGTTAGAAAAATCGCCGACCGCCCATTCCTAGAAGCGGCTGGCATTTTTTCTCGTGTCTTCTAGCGTCGGACATTATCGACACACAGAATGACCATCCGCCCTGCACCGCACAAGACGTTTCCACCCAAGAGTTAGCGAAGGAATTAGCAACAAAATAAAATAACACCAAATTAAAGCACTCTCGCCGGGGATCGGAATTTGGCTTGGCGTTTTAGCTGATTGTTTTTTTTTTGCTCTCCTTCTCGTCTTCAAGTCTTCCAAGTCTGCAGTCAATTCCGTCTTTCGTCTGCGCCACGGAGCGCGTGTCCGGGGATTTGGCTTGCACCGACACACCCCCCGGAGGCTGTCGGATTTGAGACGACGAAATCTGATCCGTCCTGCCGTTCCCCTGGAGACCGGAAAAGGGCTCAAAACGGAAAACTGAGCCCACCATGGTGCTTCACGATCCGTTCAAAGGCGTCTCAAGGTTTTTCGGCCGAGAGGCCCCGGCCGAGAACCACTTAATTGAATCGAGACGGGATGAAGCCCCTTTTTATCCCCTCTAGCGGCACGCCAGCCGCAGTTCGGGCCTTTTCGGGGGATCTCCTAATGTATAGCAAGAAAAACATAGGGAAAAGGTGGAGCAACTTCCTCCAACGGTCAGCAAAGACAACATTCGGCATTTCTTATTCTTTTTCTTCCTTCCAGCTAGCCACCAACGCATGCCCAAAAGTGGTTAAGATTGGAAAATACTTGCGTAATTAAATTTAGTTTACAAGTTTCGGACGAATCGAGCGAGCCATCTTGACCGAGCGTTTGTCGTCCCAGCCCAACGGAGGGGTTGCCTGCGCTTTGGTGCAAGCCACAAGATCCTCCGGTTTTCTTTTTTTTTTCTTACACGAAGTGAGCCGAACTCCGGGCGAACAAAACCAACACCACCCAAAAAAAAAAAAAAAGAACATTCCTACCCCCACCAGGCGATCCGCGAAGTCGATGTGCGTCTGCCGTTCGCTTGCGCTAAGAATTAATTATCCCCACGCTGTCCATACTGCCGTTAGGCATAAATCCTCCCACCGAAAGTTGTTTTCCTTTTTGGTGGAAACATGATATTTTTCGCCGAAGAAGGAAGCGGAAGGATTTTTGAAAACCACCCTCGTTTAATTACCGGGGGTCAGCGGGAGAGGTCAGAGTCTGTAAGGGCTGACAGGCTAATTGGGTTGACCTGGACCCCGCAGAGTGTGGATAAAGTGTACAGTAAATTTTCATATCCATTTGCTTGATCTTTTTTTTTTGGCACAACTCTTTAATAATCAGACAACCCCGCTTTGGCAAAAAAAAATGGAATAATAATAAACTGTGATTAATTCTCAAGAACATCGCCTTTAATGTGCTTTGCCTTAGGGTTTCCAATGTAGCCTGTTTGATTTCGCTTTTTGTAAAGATCTCCTTTTCATCCGCCTTGTTCAGGTCGAAGCTGTTTGACCAACGAGTAGGCTGTGAGTGTTTAAAAGACGCATTTGTAGCAGACATAATAACCGTTACCCTTCGTCAGTATGACACGAAGCAACAGTAGAAGATATGGAGACAGTTTATTTATGCATTTATTTAGAAGTAATGTTAGAAGATAGCATCATAAGAGAATA
>JAOEFI010000003.1:31686387-31703814 GCA_034621735.1 Anopheles plumbeus
CCCACCCCCATCACTCCACCCCATTTTCCAACGGTTTTCCACAACGTGAGCGCAGAAACTGGGCGAGTTGGTGTTTTCTACTACTTATTTGTTTTTCAGTTTTATCGGCACCTTTATCATTCCAACGGTTTTGTTGGACCTGCAAGCCGGCTCACGAAAGTAAAATTCAACCGAAGTTCTATTGACGAGTGGGATTTCCTTCTCGGACCTGGGCCTGGGAAGATTATTGACCGGTAGGAAACGAAATCCCTGGTTGTGTTCCAGGAATCCATCACCGGTCGAAAAATATAAGATTCCCAGCAGCGAGAAATCTTTCCATTCAATCTAATAAAGCCTCCCGGAGGAAAATGCCACCGGGGTGGCAATACTTCTTCATCCCGCAGGTCAGGTGGAAAGACGTTCGATGGATGCTAGTGGCCTCCTCTGCTCCCGTCTTTTCCAGTCTAAATGGTACACAATAAAGCACCCACACTTTGCGGTATTGGTTTTTCGGTACTAATGGCATTATTTGCCGAATATATACTCGTCTCTTTCTCACGCACAGGGGAAGAAAAAAGAAGAAAAGAAGCCGCCACCGTACGGAGCAAATTGTGTTACTGACCGGAGCATACTATAAAAATATTGTTTCGAATCGGCGCAAGTGGTCGGTTAACTTTCTTCATTCAATCACTTTTTATTTATTCGATAAGCCCTGAACCTGACGCCGAGGCGCCAGTTCGTCACAGATACTTAAAGTTTTCCTACAGCGCATCCTGCAGGACGTCCCTGGTGCCACCGTGACGTCGCCCGTTTGCCCAGATTTAATGTTCAAAACCCGGCAGGCGAACCGCTCCAGCAGCATTGCGACATTCGGCCTACTTATCTTCCCGGATGACTTTCCTCGTTCCCTCTCTCTCTCTCTCTCTCTCTCTCTCTCTCTCGTTTCATCTATCTAGCTCTCACTCTCGCCCCTTCTCGAGCGTGCTCGCACACGAATCGCGTGCAAAGTTAATTTGAACATCATTATGTGATTTTGTTATTTTCCTCCGGAATGGTTTTATGAACTCCGGCAATGATGGGATTCGTTACGGCCGGGAGTCGTCATCTCAGTCGGATGGAAAGTGTGTCGGTGTGTGTCTGTGTGTGTGGAGCATCTCTGCTACCTAAATTATTCCTTTTGATGTGCGTGCTCGGCTTTCCGCTGGGTTATAAGGAAGTGCAAAAGTACCACGCAAACGGAACCGATGGTTATGCTTTCCGCCCATACACTGTCGACTGCGAGCGGGACACTCGGGAAACCTCGACCACGGTTCCAGGCGTTCCATGAGCTACACAGTAGGTTCGCTCATTTGGGAATTGATGCTCGGGCGCGATGCCGTTGGTTGGTAATTTGCATCGCTAGACGATATCGGGATCGGAATCGAATTGAAGTGCGAGCCGTGGAGCCATTACCATTTTTAAGATTATTTGTTCCTTCGCCTTATCGTCTTGGGATGGTGGGGTGCTTTGAACACGCCGTTATCGGAAAATCAAACGATCGGGTTTTGCAGCGGGATGGAAAAAGAAACATATCTTCAAGATAAGATAAGGGTGCACGGTACGCAACGGTCTTAATGCCGCATTAAATGAATTTATATTTGATACGGTGAAGCGCGGATGAACGGATCTCTGGAACAAGAGTACCTTAGAAACGATGGGACAATCGTGAGGTAAGTACTGCCTCTGTAGTAGTGTGCAAGATTCAAGCGTTTAGTTATCAAATTAGTTTACCAAAATACAACTCAAATGGAACAAGATCCTTCACAAGATTCTCGTTGGAAAAACAAAATGACTTCACAGTCCATCCATTGTCCCAGAAACTGTGATCCAAGTCCTGCCCAACCAGAGGATATGATGGATGACTTTCCCGTCCGTCAGACAGTGGCCGGAGGAAAATGCTGGCACGGACACGATAAGGATTTCCGGTTTAGAAGTAATTGGTGGTTCTCATGGCGGTGGTCAGGTCCACGTCCGATACGGGCTCTAACGGACGCGAGCTAATGATATGCTGCAATAAGCACGATCAATTTGTACGTCCCCGGCTTCGATGCGAGTTCCCTTATCTGCATTTCAATATCGACGGCCACGAGGACACGGCCATCGTTTAGCGGGAAAGGCAAATGGTTCGAGCAAATGTAGGACAAATCTGTTTTGTGCGCAGTTAAGACCGCCAGAAGGAACTTTCTCATCTTCTGTCTTTCGTCAACAAGAAGTGTTCCATTGATTTTTGTACATTTGTGACCAAAAAAAGTTACATAACAAATACTATATGGAAGAACATATTCAAATTGTTGCACCACACGTAAAACTTAAAATTATTTTGAAGAAGAAAATGAGATATTAAATCGAACGAAACGAGAACTAGACGTTCCCTGATTTTGTCCACAATTATGTCCACTGTTGCACCGGTCGACTTTCGCACGGTGGACTCTCGCCTCTCGTTGATTTAATTGCTCGCACGGCTTACGTTGTTCATATGCAGCACAGCTTACCGCTTAAGAGCCACCACCGTGTAGCAGCACCTTCCGGCCGTCCGTCCGTCCGTCCTATCGATCTGGCCGACCCGCTCGTCATCTTATCGGGCCTCGGCTACCGAGAGCAAAGGTCATGGTGGCAGTAAGCGTAAGAAGATTATTTCCATTTCCCTTCTTTCCGGCAGCCCTGCGGCGTATGCTGGAGGCCGTTCCACACTGACGAAGTGTTTATGAGCGTGCGTGCGTGCGTGTTTGTGTTTATGTTATTACGACGACTTATATCTAATTCCCGTATGTTATTTCGAACGCCCTCTGAGCGCCAACCAACTAACGGGCTTAGGCGAGTCTTATCGGGCCGGCAATAACTGTGGCACGCTTCATGGCCACCACGGAAGTCATGGTTCGGAGGAGCCTTCGACTTCGACCGCTCGCCCCTTTCCACTTCGAGCGAGCAGCTGTAATCACAATTCACGCGTATTGCTTCAGGTATTGCTCAACAATCAGCAAAACCCCCGTCGAAACGGACCCTGCCGTTCCCGTGCGCCCGGCGTCAGAACAGCGGCATCGTGCGAAACTTTTCCACTTTTCTTCATCCCCGTCAAGGCTTGTACTTCCTTCGAGCTTTTCCAGAGCACGTGACCAGAGACTCTGGCTCCTGAGCGGCTGCCAACGGCTGTTCACCTTATACGTGCCCGGTGGCAACCGCACGAATCAGCGTGCGCCATCCGAAAGCAATTAAAATTAAAACTGTTATGACATTTAATGTTTTCTTCGAAAACAACCGATTTAAGTGCACTCCCCGAAAATGGCGGTGTTTTCCGTGCCGCGGAGTGCACCACAGAACTCATTGGCAAAAGGCAGCAGCAGCAGCAGCAGCAGCAGGCCAACTTTATTACCGACCATGTTTTCCACTTCGCCAGAGCACTTGACTCCGGTGGCTTCTGTGGAGTGTGGAGTGGAGTGAAGAAGCCGGCCCGAGAGTTCTTAATAATAGCGAAACTGTGCCTCTGCGGAGTTGTCACGCGGCCTGCCGTTCTGTTTACTTTAGTAAGACGCCGACACTATTAGCTGCGTTTTCATCTTTCAATAACCGGCCATGATTGTGCTTGTGGCACTTTAACAAATTGAGTTCACGAATCTCGCTGAACGGATGAAGAGAATGACAAGTTTATTGCGATGCTTTCGGGAAATCGGTGGTTTCATTTCGAATGAAAAGTCTAAGCTTTCTTATTTGCCCAGCGACATTGAGTACTTTTATCTGAAAATGAGTTTTAATATTTTGAATAGCTTTGATCACTTAACTTACAGTACAATTGTTGTAAAACAATTCAATTTAAAAGTCATGACATTCAAGATTTAATATTACCACCAATAACGATAGCAAACGTTATGCAACTCTTTCCTGTATAATGTTGAAGAAAACCTATCGACATACGTTCACCGAGACCTTTTCCTAACAACATAATTACAAACGTTCCGTCTGCTCATTTTCCTACCACCAACCATTCTCGTTACTAAGTGGGAGAGAAATAAAGAGAAATCCATTCTTCCCGTTAAGCCCGGTTTCCCAGATCCAATCGGAATGATGTGCTCTTGTGCGCTTCCAGAATACAAACCGGCTAGCCTTGAGGCATACAAGTGTGGAACAATCACACTTTTCTTCTTCTAACTGGCGATGCTGTGGGAAAGCATCGGTCAAACTATTACCCTATAATTCTTTACCGATCGTTTGTGTGCCCACACCACTTTCGCATTCACTTCCGGCATAATCCTTCCCCCTTCTTGGTTGACGCCTGCCATACGAACCGGAACCACAAGTACGCATGTATCGGTTTCTGGTGTACCAGCACAGTAGGCCGATGACATGCTTCGCCTATTCTGTTACAACTCGCTTCTCACTCATCCGCACAAGCACTCCTTCTCTGTCTCTCTTCTCTCGCATTCACAGCCTCAATCTCTTGGACCAAATATATGCGTCGCCTGCTCGGCACAATCGTAGCAATCATATCGAGCTGGCAAAACATGAGCGAGCATAGTAATCCCACCTTCGTCAGAGTATTGTCGATCGGCTAATAGCTGTTATTATACCAGTGCGATACACCTGTCATCGGGCTCGTCCGGTTGTTGAGCTCCTTTCGTCGAGATGGTATTACTGATGCTGCCTTCGGTGCCCGGTGGGGCAGGAGAGAGTAACTTAGTAGAACTGAATGGCGATGACAGAAGAATGCTATGCCACGAGGTACCAGGCGCCTCCATCATGGAGACGGAAAAAGAAAAGCCCTTCGGTTACGAAGCGAAACATCTGTACCATTATTGTATTGCTGAAACCAGACTATTACGGATAGATTTTTTATTACGTTGCATCCTACATGTCTAAATTTTTTACGATCGTAAAAATTTGTTACCTTTAATATGTTGTTGAGCAAGCGCAGATAAATTTATTATCAATTAGCTGCTATGACAGTATTTTTCTCTTCCATCCTTAGAAAAATATAACAGTATACGTGTATATTTTAAATAATCATGCTGTTTAACATATGAGAAATATTATTACATTTAAATTGGTACTGTTTTTCTGAAGCACTTTCCTCCATTTTAGAAATTGAAAAAACGGTTGACATTTGATTCCTGTCCGTAGCCGTGCAAGCACCAGAAACAATAAAACCAACACTAATGACCGACGGAGATAAACATCCCCCACCGCCCCTCGTCACCCCACTTCCCAAAAGCATCCGTAGTCAGCGAAGCATGCACACGCGTCCCTATGCTTCCCTTTTTCCCCCAAACACCGACACCTTCCGGCAAGTGAAAGACGTTATCACACGATTACCATGCAATAAAACAATTCATTAAACATTCATTAATCTTATTCCTGTGGTTCACCGTGTCGTACCGCAGGCAGTGGCCGCCACCACTGGATCCTCTCACCGCCCCCTCCCAGCCCAACGAAGGCGGGAAAACTGGCAGATTGAAGCCATCGCCGCCGTCGTCGTTTGTGGTTTGTAGCGAATGGTCCAAATTCTTCCGGGAAGTCCGTTTCCTTGTTCCTCCAGGATTGGGCCGGAAGCGAAAGCGAAAGCAGGAGCAGTGGAAAGCATAAAATTGCCCGCTCGCTTTAAGCTACATATAAAAGTAAGGATGGCCGACGGTAAGTAGAGAAAAAAAAACCCGCACACCAGAAAAACCCAGAAAAACGATCCCTTCGGCGGTGGGAAGGGAGCCGCCCACTCTGCACCATTCCACTGGAACCGAAAGCCACACTTCCGGTGTGGCATTCCTCGAAAGCCAGCCGCGTCCTGCTGCCAACCCTCTTCGCTTTCTTTCGCCATCGCGCACAGCAGGTTGGCAGAGGTTCGTTGATAAACGAGGTATCATTTATCTTTCTCGATTTTATTCGAAACCCTCCCCGACCGTCCTGCACCCCCTCCGGTGGCCATTTGCAAGTCGCTAGCCGGGCTCCAGCCGATAAGACCCCGGTGTCCCGGTTATCCCCTGCAATCCGGGCACCACTTAACACCACGAGTCAATCCGCGCCACACTACTACTACTGGCGATGGCTTCCGATACCGACACCGATACTGTGTTCACCTCACAAACGGCAGCCAGCGGATGGCAGCTTCGTCGTGTGGTCAAGCAGTGCATCAATCAGAGCATCATCGTCATCATCATCATCATCATCGTGGGCATCATGGGCATCGCCAACATCGGCGGCAACATCGTTGCTCCCGCGGCTACGAGTTAATCTAGCGGATCCACCTAATGAAGGGCCACGCTGGCCAACTGCACCCCTGGCGATGGCTTCCGTTTCCGATGATTATTTTCCACGCCAATACCATCACGGGCCGTGATGGATGGGGTCGGTTTCGATTAAGACGATCAGATGGCCCATTTGACTCTCAGCTGTTTCGCTTACTGACTTGCACCTCCCACACATTCTCTCCCACTCTCGCTTCCCCAGCGTCCCCCATCCTTTTACAGGTGGTGGAGGCGATAAACACCGAGCGCCACAATTATTGCATTCAATTATCGCCATTTTCGAGAACCTACTTCCACCCTGCTTGAAATGGGTGAAACATGGGTTTTTTTGTGTGCAACGTGACACGAATCGATCGACCCCACCGATGGACCCCGAGCGGGGTTTTTGGGGGGAGGGGTACATTCCGGAGCAGCCCCTATCTAAAATGGAGACATCGTTGTTTGGGGCGCGATTCATTGCTCCACGTTGACTCCTATTGGCGGCGCCTCAGAACAAGTTTTCCTCCTTTTTTTTGTGCTGTTTTCCGTCGCGTCTTTTTGCACCAAAATCGTTAAATTAGATTTCATTTAATTAAAGAAGATTACAGTTTCGACATTCTTTCTTTTTTTTTTGTTGCAATCGTTTTTACTGCATCGTTTTTGCACTTATTCCTCTTTTTCTCCTTCTTCCTCCTTCTGTGGTACCCTGCGCCGTTTCCGCTGGTACAACATTTTCCAACAATAAAATAATGCGATTTAATTAAAAACGAAAATCGTTCCATTAAAGTCTTCCGAACGCCTGCCATATTGTCGGTCGTGGCGTGTCCCGTGTCCGTTTGCTTCTCGCTTAAGGATCTTAAGAAGCCAATCGGAAGCTGCGACTGTTGCCGAAGACGACGACGACGAAGACTCTTGTTCCCCGCTTACCCTTCTGCCCTGGTAGTGCCCTGTTGTCGCTGTTGACTCGATATGGTGAGAATTTATGCGTTTTCTTCCACCAGCGGAAGCGAAAGGATTTCCTGGGATGGGTGAGGATGGAACGACCGAATGCTGGGATGTGTGCAATCCTATCTAAAGTTCTAAGTTATGGTCGTTCTTGCTTCTTTTTTTTACTTTTATTGCTCGTTGACGAAATATTTCCTAATGTTATCGATACTACCAGAACAAAACCATGTAAAGGCCGGAAAAGGGGTTATGCTTTATACTCTCCTTACGCCATTATGGTTTGCCTAATCATATAATTTGTTAGAAGTAAATGAAATATCTTCATCTTTCCTATATTGTATTTTAAATGTATCAAATACTTGTGTCTTTTACCTTGAATTGCTTTTTATATTATAATCTTCTGAATGAATGAAACATGACATTTGAAAAGTCAAACAGTCAATACTGGGTAATTTGGAAAATCAATGAGTTTCTCCCAAATGTTATCACAACCGTATGCTTCCACAGCAAGGACATTAGGCAACGAATCAGGGTTTATTCCTGCACGTCGGCAAATGCTGTCCATTCGGTTCCATAAATATAGAAAGTCCATTCGAAACGAACGAATATACGAATAACAGTGCCCCATTTCGTGAAAGTAATCAACGGAAATTAGTTGCGGATTCCGGGAAAGACTCGCGCACCGGTCTAAATATTGTCTCCCCGTACCGAGTGTTTGCGATTGAATTCCATTAGGAGGAGGACTTCAGCATCAAAAAGTTTCTCTCAACTGCCCTCCCGGGGCGGGCGCTCATATGCATGTCTTTTGCAAGCGGGCGATTCCGCCCTGGTGGGTGGGGTGGAGGGAATCCTTTTAAATGTTTGCATCTCTAGCAAAAAAAAAAATGGCGATTCCTTCACGATTTTACATCCGGCGAGCGAACACGGAAGACGGGGATCGCCGTACATTTCATCGGGTATCGAGTCGGAATTAATTCAATTCCATCTCCGCGCCCGTATCCAACTGTGCCAACCCCTCCCCAACCCCCACGGTGGGGTGGTAGAATCGGGAAAACTTTTCCAACTCATTGACATCCGGGCACCCGCGGCGATGCACCTACCCCGACGCCTCTTGCCCTCAAGGTTCCGGGAATGCATTGCCGAGATTCTTCCACGAATCGAAACCAATTTTCTTTCCACCGGGGGTGGCGGGCTGTGGTTTTGTCCTTTTCCTTCTTTCTCTCTCGTTTGTTTTATGGGCCCGATCTTTATATCTGTGCACCCAGGTTCGCTTATCGCCGGTGCCAGTTTATTTCCCCACTGTCGCTCCCTCGAACTCTTGCAACAAAAAAACATGAAAAAACCCTCCCCTGGATTCCGGAAAGTCTCGGAACTCCTGTAGATCCCCGTGAACGAATATTAAAGCACAAGTGGGTGTGAGAAGGGGGGGGGGGGGGACACAACTTTTGGCGCAAGCAGGAAAACCCCACGGAAAGCCCCGCCAAGACGAAGACTACGCCTTCCGAACGAAATCGCCACGGATTTCCCGGGCTGGGAAAGCTTCCCGGTTTTCTTCACTGCGGCCAATTGTCCGTGCTGCCATGGTCGTTCCGGTTCCGGGCCCGGAACTTTGCAAACTTGCTCCCGATGATCTCTTCTTTCATTAGTTCCGCACGTGACCATCCGTCGTCCGGATTAATGTCTTGATGCTTGACGAAGTTGAGCGGCCCGTTCTGTGGGAAAACCCCGAACCGTGCCGTCTGGTGCGCGGGTGGTGGTTTTTCCCTCTCTTTTTTTTTTTGGCCCACAATTGGTCCGCCTCGCAGAAGCAGTCCGGTTTCCCGAGAGGTACGTACGCCACGAAATATGATTCACTGACGGAGGATACGAATATATATTTATATAAATTAAATGCTTCCCAAGAAGGCGGCACGGTTTTACCCGCCCACCCACTAGCAACTTTACCCCACTCCCGGGGGGGAGGGCGGTTGGGTTGGGCATACAAGGCTTGCCGCTGGCGAGTTTTTCCAGCGAACCAAAGTATGCCAGTATGAGATATGTGGCCGAAACATTCCGAAGCTTTTTGTGATTAAATAATAACGCTTGAGGATATTATTTTTCCACCCTTCATAACAGCCACCCTGCAGTGCTATACGTCTGCCGCCCGGCCGGCATGATGAGTGTGGAAATGTTGCAACTCGTGCACGTAGCTGCTGGCGTGGGGAAGAAAGGGAACGCCGGAAGTTGAGGCACACACGCTCCATTTCAGAGCGCGGAAGCGAAACACACACTGCACAGCCAGCCCTCAGCGAGGCCCTATAAGAGGAGGAGGCGGCGGATGTGTGTGTGTGTGTGTGTGAGATGCTTAAATGGAATTTATTCTAATCCCGGGGTTCCAGATCCTTTTATGTCTATCTATCTTGCACGCGGCTTGACGGTCGTATTCCTCATCCTTAATGTTCTGACCGGTTGTAGTTCTAGTGTTCTTTTTTTTTCTACTATAGACCCTGCACCATCTATCCCATCCCCGCAAGGTGTCGACCCTTCACCAGAAGGCCCCGTCCCGGGTCATCCGCCGGGCCAGTCAGTGTCCAGTATAATTTCTGCGGCGGGATTTTCCACATTCCAAAAGGATTAAGCGAGCAGCGCAGCTCGCCGGCTGCCGGTTGATATGGAGTGATGAAGGATGGGGTGATGAAGGAGGGCAGGAGGTTCGGTGTGGGAAGAGATGGAACCGGAACCTGATTGCCCGGCAAACCCGGACCCGGCCGGGCCCGGGGATAAGAATGAAGAATATTTGCACAAGTGGATTAAGCATAACTTTTCCCCACAGTGCACTTGACACGCACATAACTCACGATCCCTAATCGCCCCGCTCCATGTGTGTATGTGTGTTGGAGAACACTGGATACATTGTGCAATTATGGGCCGTCGCTCAAACACAGGACAGCGGGGCCTTTTGAAGTGAAGCACTGCACTGCTGGATTTAATTATCTTGCGCTCGCTTCCGTTCCGATGAGGTGGTTTTCCCGGCTTTCCCTCACTACGACAGTGCGTACCGTCCTAAACCCCCCCCCCCCCCACCCCTGCCGATCGGCAGCGATTATGATGGACAAACCGCCTGAACTGATGATCCAGTTCAATCAACACCTGCATGCTGCAAGCTGCCATTTTCCTGCCGTCCTTGCCCAGCCCAGCCACCCCGGGAAAACATCACTCCTCCGGAAGGAGTGCAACATCCGATTGAAGTTCTGAATGCCCCCCATCGTCTTGCCAAGCGATTGCAAGCGTCCGAGTTTTACAGTGAACTTTTGGGGCCGGCTTTTATTCAGCCCATAAATCATGCCGGGGTTCCATAAAATTTTGATGCACGTTTTATTGGACCAAGTCGTCCGACCAGGAAAAGATACCAAAGGAAGCAAAAAGAAAAATAAAGCGGAAGACCGGAAAATCGTTACTATCATATCGCTGTTAACCAGCAAGCGCGCATGAAGAAGAAAAAAAACACAAATCCACACACCGGAAAGTCAATGCGAAAAACAACGGGGCAAGTGTTTTTCCCACCCCGCGCCCGCCCATCCGCGTTGCCCCGCTATTCACTTCGGAAACATCAATTTTCGCTATCCGGAACCGGACTGGGCGCCATTTTTGCTGATTTGTGGGGGGAGGAGGAGGGGAAAGGGGTTTTTTCAAGAAAACTGGCCGAAACGAACCGTACTCAAAGATCGTCGATCGTTGAAAAGGGGCGGGCACAAGGTCCGCCGGAGTCCCGGTGAGGAGGTCAGCCCGCCAGGCCGAGGTCTTTATGAGCCGTGCCGGAAAACCGCTTATCGTGTGGAAACCGCCGGAAAAATATGACTCCAAAGTGTGCGTGATTGGTGGGGCGTGCGTGAGGGCGGATGTGTGTGTGTGTGTGTGTGTGCCCGAGTATCTCTGGTCTACGAGGGATCTGGATCGGGAAGTTTGATTTATTGCACGCCCGGGATCCGAAACCGGAGCGAAAATTGAATTGGCGAACCAACGCTCAAGCGCTGGTGCAACCTCGAAGGAAAGTAAATCTCTTCCAAAGCTGCTGGCTTCGAAAGTGAAGGGCGTTGGGCACTTTTTCACGAATTTAAGAGATTGATGGCTTAAATCAAGGTTGAAGGGATTATTTTTTACTGTTAAATTTAGTTCAATGAGTGCTCGTTGTTTCAAATATATTTAATTGGTAGAGACGACGATAATGCACACATTGTGACGTAAAACACATATATGAAGCTTTTATAGTGAAAAAAGTGTTTCCTAATGTTAAATAAGATTCCAGTTGCATAGCATTAGTCAACGGACGAAAAAGGGAAACAGCTCGAAGGTGTCAATGGACGAAGGTAACGACATCGAACTGCAGTATAATCAATTTTCCGTCACAATCACGTTGTAACTTGTTTTCAACAAGCTCCAGCTGCGCTTCTCGAAGATTCAACATAACTTTCACACCTACTGGCACACGCCAAGGAGTTCGAACAAAAGACTTAAGAGCAGAAAAAAAGGAAAAGAAGCCACCATTCAAACCCACGTCCACCTTGTCTTTCGCTTGAATTTCTTCGTCGAAGCTCACGATAACTCCTTCCTTCCCAATGAACCGTATCGGAGATTATTCAATTAAAAACAATCGACTCGCCGACGTACGTACGGACGACGCTTTGGATCCGCGACCGGGAGCAAGAAGAAAGTCGAGAGAAACTTAGCCTCACCGTGAATTGCATCGTGGGAAACTTTTCCGAAAAGACTAGAGTCTTCCCCCCAGCTCTGACGCTTCCGATCGTTCCCGGGACGGGGGGACGACTTTTATCAATGTTGCCCATCGTGATTTCAATTGGAACTCTCCGACACAGATGTCGAATCGCGCACTCTTGTGTGTTCGGTTAATTGAGTTGCGCCGACGACGACGACGACGACAAGCCAAATGGTGCGAGGACAAGGGACACAAACTTTCCCACAACGACGTGTGTGGAAGAAAAGTGTGACACATTGTTATTCGGCCCCCGTTAATGCCCACCGAGTGGAGTGCTCCTTTCACGGGAACTTTTACGACACAGAGAGGCGTTGTTTTTTTTTTTGAGCGAGAAAAAAGAGAGCAAGAGAAAGAGAGAGCGAGAAGAAGGGTCGTGTGAATTGAATTATTTAATCTTATCCCCACATTAAATGCTTCTTGAGCGCATCACATTTTAATTTGATCAGGAAACTTTTCCTCTTAAAAACAGTTTGCTCTACGTCTTCCGAATCGATTAAATATGAATGATTTGCAGAAAGTTCAATAAACAAATTACTTCTGGCAAATATGGCTGTAGCTCCTCGAGCACTGTACCGTATGAAACCGACATTAAACCGAAAGCGAGCCAGTCGCGCCATTTTATTGACACATTTATCCGTCCCCAAATGAATCAGCTAGTTGTATATAATTGGCCTCAGCATTTGCTTAGCTAAATATCGAAATAATGATTATTCAAACTTCCGGCCGCCCGTGCGACCCCAGCAGACCGAAAACCCGCGAGCGAATATTCCGCTTTCGATAACGAACGCAGGCCGAGTCGCTACGGGGACAATTATTGTTCGCCAGGAAACTCCAACTCCACGGCCAACCGATCAATTATACGTTTTATTATACACTGGTGTTTTGCAAACAAATTCGATCGGAAACACAGCCCCAACACTTCCAGTCTCCTGGAGTTGGAATATTGGTGGCCAAAGGACCCAGCACACGGCAGGGCCGTGGAAGTGGTCTGGGCAATTGACTGGGCGGATTGATTTTCCTACATAAAACCACCGCCCTCAACCCTGTTCCATTAGATTTCGTAATCAAAGCCTTGCCGCACGCCACACGCATAATGCATTTGTTGCGCACTGGAAAATGCATTCTAATTACAGCCCCCCGGGCGCGAGAGACTGTTCGAGAAGACATTATTTTCTCACCACTCGTAAGATTACCCAATTCGGCGGGCGGGAGGGTGGAAAAAGCGGCCAATTAATTCCGCCCATGTCGCGGACGGGGGATGGAGGGGAAAGCAACGGGACTCTTGTTTTAATCCCGTTCCGACCACTCGACGCAACGGAACGACTCCCGGGGCGCAGTCCACGCAGCTGCTCCGAGGGCGAAGCGTGTAATCGAAATAATTCGATAACTAAATCGTGTCAAAGTGATTGTTCCCGGTTAATCGGTGCCCGCGTATCGATGTGCCCGACCGTATCGGACGTTGCCGCGCGCAAGATCTGGGTCAGCCGGGAAACACATCCGCTCCGCTTGCGCCTCGAACGTTTCGGGAGTGAAGTTGTAATTAAATCCTGCACAGCTTTTACCGAACGATCCGATCGCCTTTCGGATGCGATGTAATCGTGTTAACCTAAGGAGACTTGGGGTGCAGATGGATGGATGGATGGTGGTAGTGGTGGCGGTGGAAAAGTGGACGGCTGGCGAAACTCTCGCGCACTGCGAAACGTATCGCTTTACAAACACTTAGTTTTCGGAGGGCGCATCGCGGGCCATTAACCCTCCGAAGACGACGGATCGCTTGTAATGCGTCCAACAGTAGGGAAGGAAAGGATGCTGAGTTATGTATTAGCCAAAGGATGATTCAAGATCAGTTTCTTCGCTGATTTTCTGCCGAAGAGCGTAACTAGTTTTATCGGTGGAACAATGGTAGACAAAAGTCTTGGAGAATGCAAATCCTAATCCCTTCGCGTTTTTGAATTTTTACTGCCTTTTTCTTCTTCCAATGTTCCACCGATAAGTTCAACCACTTTAAAACAAAATAAAAACCTTGAACAAGAAATTAAATGGTCATAATCAAAGTTAGGGAAATGCTTGTTAAAAGCCCATGAACGGTTATACAGTAACTATGACACAATAATCGAATACAGTATCAATCTTAAAGTTAATCAACAACAGGATCGTACAGAACTTGATGGATAATTGGTTAGCTTACCTTAACTTTATCCGTCAATTCTTCGACCAAGCAAACAGATCGAATGAAAGCAGTAAAGAAAACTGATGAAAAATAGCACCGCCTCCTTCAATCTGTTGCCATTTGCAAAGTGACTAGAGCCCTATAGTAACTGCACTTCACGATTAAAACTTGTTCTAAAAATAGTGTTCTGTTACGCGTCACTTTTCCTCTCTCTCTCTCTCCTTCTCTCTGATCCTTTTCACCAGCTTATGAAACATTGTCATACCTTCTGCTTCTACTCGAGCGTAACTGTAGCGCATCGGGTTGGGCGGTAATTTTCCTATCCAAGCATTGCGCGTTATTTAGCCCGCCCCCCGCCTCTGGTTTTTCCCAACGGCTTTCCCAAAGGGCCGCCCAATCGTTTGATAGCCCATCAACAAATTTTCCGCCGATCTAGGGCGAACCGTGGACCGGTGCAAGAAATGCTTCATCATAAACACCCTCATCAATTTCGCGGTTACTTTATCACATTTATCTTCCCCAAAAAAATGGATCCCACCCCCCGGAAAAGGGGCAAGAAAAACTCCACCACTTGAATATGGAAAACGCGGCGAGTACGACATATAAAACCACCAACTTGGTTCACTGTGCTTCCTGGTCCTCCTTCGCCCTCGGTGCAACTCGCGGGATGCTTGTAATGCTTAAGAAATATGAATAAATTATGAATTTCTCATTCAGGCGCAGTCGGTTTTCCTTTCTTCATCGTCCTCCTCGGCGGGCGTCAGTTTACAATCTCTTTCGTTTCTTCTCTTCCTCTCTCTTTCTCTCGCTTTTCTTGTCTCTCTGTCTCACCGATCTGAGGTTGCTATTTTACACTTGGTGCGAAAAAAAAGGACAATTTTCCGAGAGCTCCTGCAGGATGGAGCTTATGAGTTTTCATCGATTCCATTACATCGAAGTTCGCAGGTTACCGGATGGACCAGAAGCGTCCCTGGATTGACCGGAACTCCAACCAGGCGACCGCTTCCCCACCCCTCCTCGGCCATTTATCTCTCTCTCTCTCTTCAATGTCCCGTTCGAGCAGGCGGCAGCGTCCGACAATGGTCCCTGCCGGAGGAGATTGATAAACTGGACTCCCGTGGAAAGTGTGGCCGATGTCCGTGGTTGTGGTCACGGTCCGCTCGGTAGATTAAGATAAAAACGGGATACGGGAAATAAATTGAATTCCCTCTTGGTGCACTCCGCTCCCGATCCCGGAGCCGGATGGTCGGAAAATCCGATGGTCGCAATCATCCACGCCCGCCTGCTCTACCCTTGCGTTCGGCCGTGGCCCGGGGCCAACTGCTAGTGACAGGTTTTGCAACAACCGAACCCCGCCTGCATCCTCCCTCACTTCACCCGGGCCATCATTCCGTTACATTGTACACCGATTGAGATGTCCATAAATATATCATAGATTTATTTCGCTTTCGGTTCACTTCAATGTCCTCCCACCAATGTCCTTCTTTTTTCCTTCTCCGTCGCATTTAAGATTCAGTGCGCACCATTCAACGTCTTCGGTGCATTTTTGGGCCAGAAAAGGAGGAGTTTTTTTTTTGGTCCCTCTTCACTATCGCTTTTGAAACGAACGCGAGTGATGGGAAAACTGTTCCAGCACCTATGCTCCTAGAAGCGACGTCCGCTCGGGGGGCTTTTCCGAGCTTGAAGAATCCACGTACAACTTTCGGCTATTGCCACTCGGTTAGGCAAGCTCTTTTGAATCGTGAGTATTTAAAAGTTTCTGCACCATCCAAACGTGATCATTCGTGAAGGAGGTTGCTTAAGATTCCATCCTTTGAAATGTTTATCATATTATATAATAAAATAGTCAGTCTAATTTTCAAGAGCTTTCTCTTGCTTATACAGGATTCTTCCTCAACTGTTGTCGATTGATGAGAAAAATGCAGACGCGAACATGCAGCGCTTCTTGAATTTTGGGTTTTGTCATTAATGGTTTTAAGATTTAAAAGTTTCGAACAAATATAATATTCGTCGAGCTTCGAACCATTTCGAATATCTGCGACCGATGCAATATTTTAGCGTTAACAAAGCCAGTAAAATGGATGAAAGGATCCCAAAGCGCTACTCATAGCGGGCCGAATGATGAAACACCGTTCTTTATATTTCCAATCCACCAACAGCATTCCTCACCCTCCCCGGGAAAACTGTATCGCCCTAATAGTGCAAGCAGTCCGATACATTTTTACTTGGCAACCATATCCTCTTTCTAAACCCATTGCAATGAAGGACGACGGGTGAAATCGAAGAAATGCTCCATTTCTCCTACGGATAAATCTGTCACGGAGATCCGGACGGGGAGTTTATCGCCACCCGTTGGCCAAGCGGAGGGCGACCGTGCGAGACCTGAAACACGATTGATGAAGGAATTTCGCAACCGGCAAAACTGCCAACGGATGTGACGGTTACACAAGTAAATGTGCGCCCCAACAACCACTTGCACGTTGCATAACGTTCTGTGAGTCTTCTTCAGTTTCGTGTCCTCGTGTGAGCATTTATTCTTAGCGCCACGACCGATTGAAGGATCAATCTCCTCGTAATACTCGACCAGTGTTTGAAGTACTGTTTGAAGGGTAGGAATAGTGCTTTCCCAATCACATTAAAGTATTTAATGGGTGTATAATTCTGTCACCAGTCATCTAGTTAGGAACGGATGGTTGAGTAACGTTGCAATTACGTCGCCATGGAAATCGGACATTGCACTTCACGGGTGATCATGGAAAAAAACGCCACACACCCACGCAACCCTGTTTTTCACCATGCGCTAATTATTTAATCACGCTGAAACACGACAGCAAACCTCACGGCTTCGTGAACTTGTGTTTAATTGGCCGTAAGGCGACTGCCCCACGCTTCTGCTGAAACAAGTGGGTCATCAGTTGACAGCCCGCGTTGGGCAAGGATCCTTCGGAAAATTGCACCTAAATTCACATTCGCATAACAATCATTGCACGCTATAATATACTATTTTTTCCTTGGTGTCAACCGCAGCAGCCGCGCACAGTTCCTCATGGAAAATTCATTCGAGCAACACCATGAATGCGCCATTGAACAAACGGGCAGCAGACGCACGCACACGCCCACACAGAGGGAAGGAGAGAAAAAAACAGAGCACACAGATTCCGTCATTCGGAATCCGCCGTTTCGGGGTCCAATCCGAGCGAACAATATTATTCATACAGAATGCTCACCTCGCCGCGTCGGATGCCGGTGACGATAACGGGTGTGATAATTGCGCTTTTCCTTTCCTGCCGCCACCCACTTAAACCCTCCAAGCCCTACCCCCCCCCCCCCCC
>JAOEFI010000003.1:31705414-31725064 GCA_034621735.1 Anopheles plumbeus
GCAAGGGGAAGGGCATCCACACAAAAAAAAAACAACCCCAACCACGGCTCGATAGTCCAAGAGGAGGAGTGCCCGAGTCATGGCCGGCGATGATAAATGGTCACTTCATTCCAGGCCACAGCCGAATTTGCAACCTACCCCCTCCCCCTCCTCCCGTTACCCTCGCCCTGTACATATAGTAACGATGCTATCGAAAGCTATCACCACCACCATCATCATCATCATTCTCATGGTCATCATTCTCATCGTCTGCATCGCCGTTTGGATCGTCGAATTTGACGCTTTGAAATGCATCACACCCCCCACCAACAAACCCGCCCCCCAAACAAACAACCCAATTCACCCCCCCCCCCCCCAACACCCTCCCTGCGACTACACATGGAAAAACCACCGAAAATGCTCACACTTTTCAAAAATCGCCGACGGCACGCACAAATCGATCTGCCGATGGGCGGAACTGTCCTCTTCACCACCACCAGCACCACCACCACCACCAGCGCCGGGTTGGTGTCAATGGGCCGTCGCTGGTTTCGAGAGAAATTTCCATAATCCAATTAATTTTTTACCACCACAATCGCTGAAAAGTGGAATGTTATGAATAATATCGAGTGCGCAAAGTCGGCGTCGTGGCCGCGCAAACCCACGGGACGGCAAAATCACTCCCTTTGCCACGGATTCGTCGTGCCGGCCCTGGCCAGTCGACTGCTGAATCGGATAAGTGGCCCCCGGAACGGACCAGAACGGGCCACTTATCAATCGAACGCCACGGTGAGGAAGTGAATCCTCCCGAATCCGGGAGGGCTTGTTATGTGAACGGTCCGAACGTTAGCGAGCGGATCGGAATTTTGTGGAACGCCTTTTTCGGGCGGTACTTCGGCGTGGCAATAATTCGTGGCTAAGTAGTTGCACATCGCGATCGAACGAAACGCAATAGAGGCGCCTCGCTAAAATTCAAGCTGTTTTTATTTCATTAAAATCCCCTCCTTTCGAAAAAGGCTCACTCCTGATAACAGCACGCACATAATCAGATCGGATTTTTACTTCTACAATTACTAAGTCCTTTTAATAGAAGCCTCCGATAATAGTTAGGGGTTTTTCTTTCTCTTTTTTATTTTTGTAACGGTAGTTGTGCATTGCAAGATTTGTGCTGCTTTGCGTTTTTTTCTTTAAAAAGACCATTAATGATATCGAAGTAATAAATCAGGACAAAATGTTTACTCTTTGAGTGCGTCGACAGTATTACAATAGCGTAGTCTTGCCTTTCCAACATAAGAGCGTCAACAAACCTATCTGACTATTCCATTCTCTCAGATTATAAACGATTCTAATATCGGAATGGAAATCTATATGCGTCCGGCTGATACATTTAAGGTGAAATTTATAAATTCTCGATTCGCTGTACATATCAATTTACAGGAAGAAAATTTGCAAACAATTATTATGTACAACCAACCAACGTTCATTGCCGAACTAAACTGTGGTTTGAAAGTTTGGAAACCATCGTATTCGTTCAATTTCTGTCATTAGTGGAATTTAAAAGCTTTACTCAAATGTTTCTGAAATCACATCAAACCGGTTTGTGGAAAGTTGAATTATTTGCGGTGAACAGATACAGATCGTAAACACCGCGTAAAGCAAATATTGAACGCAATTCATCTCGAATCATTCCACTTGAACCCTTCGGCCGCGCCCGGCCCTTGAACTCGCTGTGTTTGGGCCACACAAAAGGCGGCTCCCATTTCGGATCGTTCCAAGTATCGCGTAGAAAAATCGCACATACGAATAACGCCATCCTTTAATCTTATGTACACCTGCCCTGCCCCCTCCGGTCGTGTCCCCGGTTCCGGTGTCGCAACGTGTGCAGACTTCAAAACACCGTTCATCATACATTCCACCGTGCGCGTTTGTGTTTGTGTGTGTTTGAGGGGGGAAGTATTTCTGTTTCACTTCCAAACGCAACCAACGAGTGGCCGCTGGGGATGTGAGGCGGGAGGGAAAGGGGGCAGGTGAGCGGCATCTTGGGACTAATTTCTTTTACCAAAGCGAATAATATTTTTCTCTCCATATCCGCAACATTCGCTGCCCATGCCCCAGACCTTAGAACGAGCTGGTTCAAATCCGACTCTATCTCTTTCCTTCCTCTCCCCTTTACGCCATGCTGGAGGGATCTTTATGGCACTATAAAGTGTAAGCTTGCGTCGTAGTGCCATCGCGGCCGGAATGCGATTCCAAGCCAAAGCCGGAGAAAGGTGAACGAATGTCGCCGGAAAGAAATAATGTCGAGTCGACCCGGCGGTGGCGGGGGGTGGGGGCGTTGCGGAAGGTTGCAAGTTCTCAGCCCCGGATGCACCGTGCACATCCCGGTTGCAATAAACGTACCGTAGTGCCTCGCCTCGCCGTATGCCGATTGACCTGAAACGGGGCATGAAATAAGTGCTGTATAAATAAAATGAAATCTGTGTAAAAATGTAGCTAAAAAGGAACAGCACCGGGCACGGCAGGAAACACCGGTGGGAGGGAGGGATGGAGGGATTGAGGGGACCGCTACCATCAAACGGTAGCAACTTCCGGTCTCCTGATTTCGCCGCTCGATTCAGCATGTTTCGGCTGCTTTCTGTCGAAAAACACTGCAATTTGCTCGCAGCAGACAGAGCCAAACGGGAGGAAAGCACAACAAACACAAACAAACACACACACAAACGCCGACAGGGAAGCCCTCGCTCCACAATATGACCCGCAGAACAGAAATACAGGAATTCAAAAGTCGGGAAATGAAGTAAACGCAGCAAATCGGCTGGTATTTGATTTCGAAACTCGATCCACGGAGCGGCTTGTAGTAGTGCTTGGGGGTGGGGGTGGTTCTGGAGGAAATCTGAAAACGGAACCCGTTTCGAGACTAGCGCGAGCCAAAGCGTGCCATGATGGTTGTGTCGGGGTCGCACCGTGAACCCTTTTCCGGGGCCTCGAATGCGATTCGGGGTGGATTTTCCAAAGTACAATCAATATAAATGTATGTTTCATTGAAAGTTTATATTTATTTGCCTTCTTGCCTGCTGACTTCTACCAGGCAGAGCATCGTTCCGCTGGCTGAAGCGCATGCCAACCTTGCCCACCTTCAAGTGTCCGGTTGGTTTGAGTCGGGGCACGATGCGAGGGATTCATGAGTAATGCTCCACAGGTTATGCATAGTTCGTACCGTGCACCCTGAAGATTTCGGGGATAAGTGTTTTGAATGCCAGTTCGGGAAACGAAGGCAGGATGCGCGATCGAAGAGAATGACATCACCTACCATAGATCAGTTGATCCTTTCGGCAGCGGGATTCAGAGGTCTGCAAAGGTCTTTTTACCCAATTCAAACCAAAGTTTTTCCGGGAAATGTTAGGCTTAATTCAATTGATTGACTTGATTTTCATGCGACGAACTAATTACAGAAATCAAAATTATCAACTTTCAAAACTATAATCTGTTACGCGTCTAAAGTATCCCACCTTCCTGTGAATTTGTTGTTATCTTTCTCTGATATCTAAAACACGATCTGATTACTTTTCTTAACCAGGATGAAGACATTTAAAACCGGTACCCTATAAACCTTCTATCCGAGGCAATCATAATTTATCTCCCGAAATCGACCCTGTCGGCCTGGTTGGGTGAGAAAGTTTTTTAATTCTTTCCCATAATCGTACTGAGCCGTTGGGAGCCGTTTTCCCACGAGACCAATTTTCCAAGGCGACGACTGCTTCAATTCGATGGCGAAACAACAACGCAGTTCCTTGTGGACACCGGCCTGATTTTCTTCCCGAGCCAATAATTGAGAAAATTAAAAACCTGATGAAATTCTGCTTTGTGAGTGGAATCTTTTATGTTTTAATTCGAACGAAACAAAAATCTTGTAGAAGATCTCTTAGTGGTCGATCGATACTATTATAAGTTTTACCCATCGGTAATTGGATCACGTGCCTACGTCTCCTTGAAACAATCAAAATCGTTTTCCCAATGGCGAAGTAAATCTAGAGCACAGAAATCTTATCTAAAACAGTAGCAATAGATTCTGTTCTGTTTTCGTTTCATTATTTAAATTTGTTTGTAATGTTGCCATTTTGTTCTCATTGGGTTTGGGCAACATGCCTCGAGCTTGTCGCATCCACTTACAGATAGGACAGTGTTCATTACTGGACGTACGGAAAAGGACATCCTTCCCGACGATCATATACACTGACAACTTTCGCACATCCTCGAAATGTTATAACACAAATGAACTGCTGGCCATTCCTACCGTAGTTGATGAAGGGACCCCCCCCCCCCCTCCAGCCCCTCAACCACCCCTGGCCGAACCATTTGCATTTTGTTTGTTTCCATTTTTCTTTCATCTCGAACAGCATAAAAGCAGGAAAGGAAAAAGCAACGAAAGGACTCCCCCGGAAATCCGATTCCAATGGAAACAATGATGCCGCCTTCAGCAGGAGGAAGCCGCCCGATGGCGTCTGGCGTCCGATTCGTATCGCACGGTAGCGACAACATAGGTACGCAAGCAAGTTGCCATGTAACGTTGGGTTCCACTTGTAACACCATATGTCATATAGTTTGTAAAAAATTTCTGCCGTTTCTGATCCATTCTCGGTACCGTTCGCTTTCCATGTCACCATGTCCATGATAGTATCGAGAGAAAACCGGTGACCATGCGGACATGTACGATCCTCTTTTACTTTATTGTAAGACTCCACATTCCATTTACAATAAAACCGTTCAAAACTGTTTGTGAAGTATTTTATTGGCTTAACACATTTTACACATTATTGAAGGACGAACTTCTGAAAGGACATGCTGTATATTTTTCATTTCTGTCCAATGCTGTATGTTTCTATTTTCATTATGTTTCTGGGTCTATTTCTGGGTCATACTTTGAACAATGCTGGATATAAATACTAAAACATGAAACTGCTGCTTCTGATGCTTCTTTTTGTACATTATTGTTTATGTTATGAAACATTGATTTAGCAAATAAATATAACACACTTTCACATTTACTATAAAACAAATAGATTATTATCTTAAAAAACTCTATCCTTTTTCTGCAAAATCTGTGTTTATGTTTTATGTAGCCTCCTTCAAACGAATTCAAACGTCTGTTTCCTTGAAAGTACACAAAAGCTAGCCATATTGCTTACAACTTGAGCGCCCCCCGGGAAATATCCATCCCCCCCCATCCCTGATTTATCTTGATCTTTAGCGCCTTTTGTCACCGCAGACAAGCGAAATGAAAACTGAAAAGCACCCGTTTTGGAATGCGTTTATTGCCGCCTTAAAAGCGTCCACGGCTCGTCACCCCCGCACGGCGTCCCCCCGCCCGTAACCGGCTTCCAGCGAATGGCTATTTGATGGTGTATTGCTTGTAGATGGATAGATATTTATTTAGAAGCATCCCACCCATCCACCAACCCGGGATTACCCGTCGTCGAAATGGACACGTCAGTCGGTCGTCCGTCGGTCGAGTTTGAAATGATTTTCCAAATTTCATTTCCATTCTCAAACCAATGACGATTACGGCTTTTGGCACTTTGTTGTCGCGTTGCGCTGCAGGGGTCGCTCATTCGGTTGCATGGAATCGTTCCAGTGCCGGTTGGCGAGTCGTCTCCAAGACGCTCGGAAAAAGAGAAATCAAAAAGACTAGAAAATGGAGACGAACCGGGCGCGCCACGGTTGCAACATAAAACGAACCGAAGCGGATCCACATCGGGCGCGTCGGTGTGGTATCCGGTGGCAGCAACCCCTTTACTAACGTGCGACCTGACTCCTGGTACCGACAAGCTGGAACCGAAGCAGGAGTCTTTTCGAATCTCCGTGCCCTCCAGGTCGACGAGTGCCAACACGGGCCACTTCGGGGTTATTGCTTGCGTTTTATTATCATTTTTATGATTTTTGCTATGTTCTAAGGCACCACCACCACCACCACCCACCCCATTCCCGCCCGTTCCCATCGGCGCAGTGTGGCACGATCGGTCGCAACATTTAAAAACTGCGGTTCGCCAACAGAAGTTTTTCCCGAAACTTCTTCCCGCGGCCCAGGAACAGAAACGTTAACCGAACGGGGGTTCGCTAACAAAATCGAAGCGATAAAATTTAAAAGCTTTTCTTTTCGAACGATTTGCGTTTTACGCGCGAGTCCTTCGAACGACGGGGAGTCTTGTAGCGCACGGCTGTCCCATCAGTGGACCAGAGACTGGGCCAGAGAGGAAGAAGGCCCCCGACGGGGACGGGGTTGCAATCTTGCCAATGGAGCGCGATGATATGCAACAAATTTAACGGAAACAGTTTGTAGATTTAAAAGTTGTGTTCTTATGTTTTCCACAATCTGATCAAAGGCGGCGGCGGAATCTTAATGGAAGCGTTGGAGATTAAATTGCTGCTTCGGAAATAAAATCTACAATGAAAATGTAAAACTAAACTCTTCTAAATCTTTTTAGCGAGCTATCAAAGGGTGAACATTAGTGAAATTCACATTTACGTTTAATACGAGTATTGAAATCTCCTTCACTAATCACACTCCCTTGTCCCTGCCAGCAGATGTTTCAAGGACCGTCCAGGGATAATATTTCTATTCCACCGAACCAGGACTTAACTACATTATGCTGCACAATTTCCACCAAAACTGCAGCCGAGCAACCACCCGCCCTACCCCGGTACTGCCCGCAATAAACGTCATTAATCGTGGTACATGACATTTTTATCTAACATCCTTCGCAACGCGGCGGCGTCATTTATTTCACCTAGCTTTCCGTGAAACATTTACTCCAAATGTGTTGATTACTTTCCATCAAGACGAGACGGAGTTGGAGAGAGAGAGAGGAAAGCGAGAGAGGGGCACCGGAAAAAAAACTCCCGGAATCCGGTGGCATTTAATTAAAAAGTCATTTCAGCAGATGTTTCCACCCTCGACTGCGAGGAATGGAGGCTCCTTCGTACGCCCGGAGGAAGCTGCCTTTGGGGAGGGAAAGTTGTTAGAAAAATGTCGGTGCCACCTTCGCGGGAAAACCCCGGGCGTTCTTCCTCCCCCGGCTCGTACACGGTTTGGCGTCGTTTGGCGAGATAAACCGGACCGGGCGGAGCGCAATATCTGTCGTCAGCATTAGATAACGATCAGCGGCCAGTTGCTACGGCCCGACTGTGTTCCCTCACTCCGGTCCCCTCCTTTGGAGTACCCGAAGCAAAACTTCACACTTTCCGTCACTACTTCTGTAAGCGATACTGAAGCCGATGTCCTTCCCGCGCTCGTTCCTCGTGCCGGTCTTCGCTTCTGATTCTACTTCAGCCACACGTTACACCAGTTTCCGAACCGGGCCGTGCGGGCTGCTGGCGGAAATGTTATTTCGAATCCTTCCCCCCCTCCCCCCCTTCCATCCCGCTTCACCCGCCAGCCACCAACCCGCCCCAACGGTTAGTTTACACTTTCACCAGGCCAAAACACCAACGTTCTGGCAGCCACACAAACTACCCGACTCCGGACTTTGGGAAAGCCGAAACTGTAAATCAGATACGCTCGCGAGATTAAGCGCGCCAAACTCCGTCATCTTTCAGCCCTTCTGGTGGCAGACCAACCCCCACCTCGGCTTCGCCGCCCTCCACCGGGGCCCGCTTGGTAATTAATAAATTCATTCCATAACTCGCCACTAAACAAATTTCCGAACCATTTCCATCCACCAGACACACCGACACCGGCACAGATGGTTCGCGCGCTTGTCAATGTGGCGGCGGCTCGTCTTTTTCCCCTTCACACCGCTCTGGTTTTCGACAGGGGAACCGCCCGGGCGGATTCAGGCCCCAAAAACTTTCCCGCTTTCGGTGCGTTTCCGGTGCGCGAAATGCAAGTTTATTTCGCATTTCGCAAAACTCGTTTCCCAAACTCCTACCCCGGTGGGGAGGAGGAGGAGCGGGCCAGCTGGTGCGTGGAAATTTGGCCATTTTGCGCGTTTCGCGGCCCGTGGCCAACGTGGGAACTGGAACCGTACTGTCCGGAGCGGTGAGTACGCTGGGCCGAGCACGTCGTTCCGGCCGGTCGGAGTTAGATTAAAGTGTGGAAGAAATATTAATTGCTTCCATCTCCGGGCTGCCATTTTCTGTTTTTCCAGTTTTTCGCGTTTCCACGGGAAGCAAACTGTTTCCTTTGCAGCAGTCGTATTCCACGTGCCACGTGGAGGGGTGGGTCACTTTTGGGAGGGGAGGTAATAGAAGTGGCAGCAGCATTTGCAGCCACCGGAGTCCAAAGACGACGGAGGACGTTCATACCGAAGTGAACGCGAAACAAATGAAGTGACACGCTGACAGATACTTTTCGTTTGTTTTTCGCTCGCTGTTTTTTTTTTTACCCAGCCCCCCGCGGGCTGTTGGGTTTTAGCAATTGACTCCGGAATCAACTGACCGAGCCATCCGAGGAGGGAGATAGACAGCATACTACTGCAGATGGGACATTGTAGCACGATGACATTTCTCGCTGAATTGATGTTATCCATTTGCAACGGAAAGCTAACGAGAGACAAAGCTCTTTCCCTTCGGGGGGTGGGGCGAAGGTACACTTGCGGCACAAAGTGTCCGGCGGGAAAGAAATAATCGATAGGAAAAGCTCCATTCATTTCATAGTTTGGAAAGTAAAATCAATTAGTAGCATGTCGTATGCATTCGATTGGCATAAATTAAAGAGAAAGCTATAGCACACTTTTCTTGCTGGTAAATAAATCCACAATCCATTCGCTTAATCTTTTTCTCAAGCTCTGCAGCTGCAGAAACTGCAGCTTACTTGGATATTTTGGGCATGATAGCTAAACTGAGGATCATCCGCCAAATGAAACATCACACAACAAACCAACATGAACGAACATGTAACAGACGATTCTCAAAATAACCGCTCTAAAGTTAAAAACTTTACCAATAAACTGTCTAGATAAACGTATGGAACCTGGATCGACCTAGAAAAAAGGAAAGCTCACAGACCACACTCAGAGGCATATTAAAAAAAATGTCAATCCAAACTAATTATTGCTGTGGTTCTTAAATGTTTGGTTTTCTTCAGTGCCCCTATAAGCGGTCAGAATTATTCATCCCGATATCCATTTTCACGAGGCTTCATTCCGCGCTTCATGTCCTACATATGTTTGTAGCAACGAAACATATGTTTCGGAAAAAATATTCGCACAGCGTAAAGTTTTTTTCCATGATGATAACCGTTTCAAAAAACCGTTATTTCACTGGAGTTGTTTATCATTTTTGATTTAGTTGTTTGTATAGCGGTGTGTAACAGGGGACTGCATTTTTTGCTTGATGGATAAATAGATAAGATCGAAGCCAATTGAAACTCTTCGACTGACCTAGAGAACATCGGCTGAAAACTCCAAAGGAATCTCGGTGTGACCTACGGTTCGTTCTCTTTTATACAGGACTGTTACACTATTCTGTAGTTGTAGTAGAATTTTGCATTAATTTTGTTTATTCCATCCACCTCGTAGAAAAGATCATTAAAGTAACCGTGCAACACAACCGACTAGAAAACATCCCTCGTAGGTCCCTCGACCACCCAGCTTACAGCTTCGACGTGGTGTTTTTCACCACGTCCCGCAGCTCCCGCCGCAGAATTTTCCCACTAGCAGTCTTTGGTATCTGGGCGATGAACCGCACACCGCCGTACAAGCGCTTTTGCTCCGACACCCGGCCGGCCACGAAGTCGACCACCTCCTGCACCGTCAGCTGCTCGCCGTCCTCCGTCACCACGAACGCCATCGGCAGCTCGCCGGCCCGCTCGTCCGGCACCCCGATGACGGCCGCGTCGCTGATGCGCGGATGCTCCAGCAGGATCGCCTCGAGCTCGGCCGGCGGCACCTGGAAGCCCTTGTACTTGATCAGCTCCTTGATGCGGTCAACGATGAAGAACTCGTGCTCGTCGTCGTAGTACCCGATGTCGCCGGTGTGCAGCCAGCCGTCCCGGTCGATGGCCTGCTCGCCGCCGACGTAGCCCTTCATGATGAGCGACCCCTTGAAGCACAGCTCACCGCGCTGGTTCGGCCCGAGCGCCCGGCCTGTCTCCGGGTCGATCACCTTCACCCACTGGCCGAGGCGCACCTTGCCCACGCTGCCGGCCTTGTTGTCGAACCCGCCCTGGATCAGCACGCCCAGCGTGGTCTCACTCATGCCGTAGCCCTGCCGGATGAAGGCGACCCCGAGGCGCTCCCGTACCCGGTCCTCGATCTCTTTGCTGAGCGGGGCCGCACCGCAGATCAGCGTCATCAGCGAGGACAGATCGAAGCTGTCCACCATCGGGTGCTTCGCCAGGAACACCATCAGCGGCGGGACGAGCGTCATCAGGTTCACCTTGTACTGCTCGATGCAGCGCAGGAACAGGACCGCGTCGAAGCGGGGCATCACCACGCAGCGGCAGTTGTTCGTCACCATGTTAAGCAGCCCGACGCCGGCCACCACGTGGAACAGCGGGGTGACGGCGAGCGCGACCAGCTGGTCCGGCAGCTCCAGCTCCTTGGCCGACTCCTTCGACTGCGCGATCGTCACGATAATGCTCTGGTGCGTCAGCTCCACGCCCTTCGGCAGGCCGGTCGTGCCGGACGACAGGACCACCAGCGCCACATGGTTCACCTTGTCCACCGGGGCCGGCCGGTACCGGGCCACATCGACCGGCTCGGCGAGCAGGCTAGCGTAAGCGATAACGCCCGGGTGCGCGCCACCAGCCGCCGGCCCGTCTCCACAGAGCACCACCCGCACACCCGTCAGCCCCACCTCCCGCAGCGCCCGCGTCAGCTTCTCCAGCACGTCCGGCGATATGAAGATGAGTGTCGGTTTCGCCAGCGCTATCGCGTGCTTCAGTTCGCCTGTGTGAGAAAGTACCGTTTTGTTATCGATCCAATCGGCGCCCGATAAGCCATCCGCTTGGTTGACCCTTTGACTGGCTGATTTGACGTACCTTCAACGTAGGCCGGATTAAGGAGTGCCAGCGGGGCCCCGGCGAAGATGGTGCCGAACATCGTGATGCAGTACTCGAGGCTGTTCTGGCTCATGATTGCCACGTGGTCTGTCCGCCGGATGCCGAGTTTGGCCAGCCCGTTGGCCAGCCGTGCGGACCGATCCAGTATCTGGCTGTAGCTTAGCTCCTCCAGAGATACGGGGTCGATCTAAAAAAACAACACCCGATAGTGAAGAAGCAACAGACAAACAAATAGAAAGGTGCGAAACGCCACAAAAAAAAACACTTAGATAACGAAGCTACCAGTCCAATGTTCGCCGGGCGCAGCCGGAGGTCCTCCACTATGACCTCCCCCAGCGATCCGAAGCAGTCCAGGTCAACCGGGTCCGGGCCTCCGTACAGCACATACTGATCGTCCTGCTTCGTGTGCATCGTTCCTCGCTGGCCGCTGGCGCGTTAAATTGGGTTTGGAGTTCCAAAAAAAACACCGAAACACGCTAGATCGCAACGACAACTAACGCCGTGTACCTTGACCACCGTTCGCGGAAGGTCAACTGTACGACACGAAAACGAAGGCAAAACAAATAAATGAACTGTACAGCGACTCCACGACGAAACCGGTTTCAGACAGAACGATCAACCGCGTCTTCTTATGCTCTACCTCGCGCGAGCGATGCTTTGGCGTGACTGAACCGGCCGGTGCGAACGTCGAGATACGCTAACCGCGAGTCGCGTAATGGGGCGTCGCGACGAACGACGCTAGTTGTTGGGGGATCTGTACAGTAGAGTCCCCAGAGCGGCTTAAGCTGTTTGTATGCTTGACGCAGTGGTCGTCAACCTCCGTTCGGTCGGGGTAGCATGTTCGCGATCGCGATCAATGTTTTTAGTCAAATATATGTTCTATTAGTTCCTCGCAAGAAAACCAATAGAAACTGGAAAAGTTAGCACATTTTTCATTGTATTGTATTGTTATTTCTGGCATGTCTTTCTGGCGTAAAACAATCGTAAATCTGTTCTCTTCGTCCTTTAATTGATTTAAAAAAAAAACAAATCCTTTTCTTCCCGAATCGAATGAATCGAACTCTAGTCTTCGGACAGATAATTTTCTTCTATAAACTGTCGTGAAATATTAAAGGCCTACTTTGTATTATTGCGTATGTATTTTATTTTAAAGAGCCAAATTACTTCTATATCCCATGAAGGAGATTAGTGTTTTATATTCAATGTGTTATGCAAACCAAACCACAAACCGTTTTTTTCTCTTAATTAAAATGTTACCCCATGGAAAGTGATCGCGTTACCGCGTTTTGTGGACACGCCCTGTGTTGTGCGCCGCGCGGCTCGCGATTTGCTGCATGGTTCGTCGACGATTTAGTTAAAAATACTCACCACCACCACCACCATCAACCGCCAGATCAACACGCAATCTCACGTACACACAAAGCACACGAGGCGCGTTATCTCAAGCGTGAACAACAACATGACATGGCATTCGCGGCACACAAACCCCGAACGCGCAGTGTCTCGCGAGCAGCCGTCGCGTAATTAAGTGGAACGTCATGGGCGCGGATGAAAAGTACGTCTTCTACGGTGGTTCGCTGGAAGAGCCGATCGAGGCGGGATGCAGGTCACTCGGCGAGCTGATCGTCAAGCGGCTGAAGGAGAACGGAGACGAGGTGGCGTTTGTAAGTAGTGATCACCCCTGTTGTAGCTTGGTAATGATCAGCTAATTGTTTCATCCGAATCCCGTCCCGCTTCCAGATTGATGCCGCCTCGGAGGAGAGGTTCACATACGCGGACGTGCTGGAGCGGTCCGTCCGGCTGGCGAACCGGTTCCACCGGTTGGGCATCAAGAAGAACACGGTGGTGGCGGTGATGTGCGAGAACCGCATCGAGCTACCGATCGTCGTGTTTGCCGCCACGTACCTTCGGGCGATTCCGGTCCTCCTCAACCCGGGCTACACCGCCACGGAGCTGGCACACGTACTGAAGCAAACGCAACCGCGGGCCATCTTCGCGTCGCCGCTGGCGATGGCCACCCTGCACCCGCTGCTGAAGACGATCCCGTCCGTGAAGCTCTCGGTGCTGTTCGGTGACAAGCGCCCGAACTCGAAGGTGACACTGTTCCGCGAGCTGTTCGACCGCAATCGGGCTCAGTTCGTAACATTCACGCCGCAACCGGTGCGGCTAGCCGACCAGGTCGGCCTGATGATCCTCTCGTCCGGCACGACGGGCCTCCCGAAGGCGGTCCAGCTGACGCACCACAACGTGATGTGCGTGCTGGCGTACATGCGCGAAGGCGCAAGGCAGTTTCCGTTCGAGCACGTCTGCCTCGGACTGCTGCCGTTCTTCCACGCGTACGGCTTCATGGTGCTGATGCACTCGCTGCTCAACAAGCGCCAGCTCGTGTCGCTGGTCAAGTTCGAGCCGACCCTCTTCCTGTCCGCGATCGAGAAGTACAAGGTGACGATCGCCTCCCTCGCGCCCCCGCTGATGGTGTTCCTCGCCAAGCACCCGCTGGTGGACAAGTACGACCTCAGCTCGCTCATGTTTATCGGCTGTGGGGCGGCCCCGCTCAGCAAGGAGCTCGAGCTGGCGGTCATGAAGCGCCTGCCGAACCTGCAGATGATCCTGGTCGCGTACGGGCTGAGCGAGACGTCGCTCGGTGTGTTGACGCGCATCTCGGACGTCCACGGGAGCGTCGGCCGGGTGAACAAGCTGAGCTGGGTGAAGGTGGTGGACCCGAAGACGGGCCGCACGCTCGGCCCCGGGCAGCCGGGCGAGATCTGCGTCAAGGGGCCGCTGGTGATGAAGGGCTACCTGAACAACGAGAAGGAAACGCGCGCCATGATCGACCGGGACGGCTGGCTGCACACCGGAGACATCGGATACTTCGACGAGGACGAGAACTTCTTCATCGTCGACCGGATCAAGGACCTGATCAAGTACAAGGCCTTCCAGGTGCCGCCGGCCGAGGTGGAGGCGGTCTTGCTGACGCACCCGAAGATCAAGGACTGCGCCGTGGTGGGGCTGCCGGATGCGTCCGTCGGTCAGCTCCCGTTGGCGTTCGTGGTGGTCCAACCGGGCGCCAGCCTGGGCGAGCCGGAGGTGAAGCAGTACGTCGCCGAACGGCTATCCAAGCAGAAGCAGCTGCACGGCGGAGTGCGGTTCGTGCACGAGATCCCGAAGACGGCCAGCGGTAAAATTTTACGCCGCGACCTGCTGGCCCAGCTGACGAAGGCGAAACTCTAAGCCTTATCGGTGGCGAGGCGATAACGGTCATTTCTGCAGGTCATTCCGATAAAAACACAGAAAAGCGCACTGCATGAGGGGTAGAGTCACAATCTTGATGTAGCATATAGTCAATAAAAACCCGCAGGGGGAGGTGGTCATACGGCGGGCACACTACGGTGGGGCTCAAATATTTGATTGTTTTGCCTCAATCTATTACCACCCCGATAAGACAGCATCAACTTCGTAGGTCGACACCGCGAGCGCTTTCTGATAACAGAAGATGCCGGTCGTTTTCTCAACCATCCCTTGAAATGATGCTGGCAGAAAACTTGTTGCAATCAGTTCTACCACCGACCATGGAAGGCGCCACACCGGAACAGTTCGTTTTCTACGGTGGCGATCTTCGGAACAGCATCGAAGACGGATGTCGATCTTTAGGCGAACTGGTGGTCAGACGGCTCTATCGAAATGGTGACAAGGTGGCACTGGTAAGTGCGGGTGACACGTGAGCGCTGTACCGTAATCGTCATGAAGGAACACTATTCCGTTTCATTTTAGATCGACGGAGTTTCGGGAGAGTCGCTCACGTACCGCCAAATCTTGGAACGTTCGCTCAAGCTGGCCAACCGGTTCCACCGTATGGGCATCAAGCGTAACAGCGTCGTCGGGATATGCAGCGAAAACAGCGTTCAGTTTCCGATCATCACCTTCGCCACCGTGATGCTCGGCGGAACGGTGATCCCGATCAATCACAGCTACTCCGCGTCGGAGTTTGCCCACGTCCTGGAACTGACGCGACCAAGGGCAATTTTCGCTTCCCCGAAACCACTGCAAAAGATCGTGACGTTGCGTAGTCAAGCGCCGTACCTGAAGCTGCTCGTTTCTCTCGGTACGGAGCGCACCGGGAAGGTGGGCCTGTTCAGGGACTTCTTCGACAATAGCCCCATCCACAGCTTGAAGGCGTTCACGCCCCAACCGGTGCCACTGAAGAAGCAGATCGCCGTTATGGTGATGTCTTCGGGAACGACGGGCCTCCCCAAGGCGGTCCAGCTGACGCACCACAACGTGATGACGGTGTTGGCGTACCAGGCCGAGGATCCACGCTACACGGAGCTACCCGTGCCGATGCGGGTCCTGGGACTGTTGCCCTTCTACCACGTGTACGGCTTCATGCTGTCGCTCAATAGCTGCGTGAATGCGGTCCCGATGGTGGTGTTGCCGCGCTTTGAGCCGCACCTCTTCCTGCGCACCATTCAGGACCATCGGATCACGATGGTCAGTCTCGTGCCACCGTTGATGGTGTTTCTCGCCAAGAGCCCTCTGGTGGACGGGTACGACCTCAGCTCGCTGTACGCCGTCCTCTGCGGGGCCGCTCCGTTGAGCCGAGAGATCGAAGAGCTCGTCCGGGTGCGCCTACCGAACGTGTCCACCGTTCGCACCGGGTACGGTATGAGCGAGACGTCCCTTGGAGTGATATCGCGCGTCAACGAGAAGGTCGGATCCGTCGGGAAGGTCCACAAGACTACGCACGTGAAGGTGGTCGATCTGGAAACGGGCAGCCCACTCGGCCCGGGACGGACTGGCGAAATCTGCGTCAAGGGGCCACTGGTGATGCGGGGCTACCTAAACAACGAGCGCGCCACCGCGGAAATGATCGACGTGGATGGCTGGCTGCACACCGGCGACATCGGGTACTTCGACGCCGAGGGTGACTTCTTCATCGTCGACCGGCTGAAGGACCTGATTAAGTACAATGGCTATCAGGTGCCGCCGGCGGAGCTTGAGGACGTCCTGCTGAGCCATCGGAAGGTGCGCGACGCGGCCGTGGTCGGCATTCCGGACGAAGCGGCGGGGGAGCTACCGGCCGCCTTCGTCGTCCCCCAGGCGAACGAGAAGGTCACCGAAGCGGAGCTGATCGACTTCGTAGCATCCAAACTGTCGCCTCAGAAGCGCCTCCGTGGAGGTGTTTTCTTTGTGGACGAAATTCCCAAAACCGGCAGTGGGAAAATCCTTCGCCGTCAGCTGAGAAGCGCGCTGCAACATAAAGCTAAGTTATAGGTGAAAGGTTTTAGATGACATTGGATATCTACATGCCATTCACGGCGCCTAAACGTATCCATTGCCTCCTTTGATGTTCCTTGGAAGCCGGCTCTTCCAGTTCAGTGCGTTTAACAGCTGGTGCTGCTGCAATCTCATTTTAAAGTCCCATATGTCAACCAATGGGTGCGTTTTTATCACATCTCATCTGCCGATATCTACCGCTAAACGCTCGATGCGCCATTTGCTCGATTTCATTTGATGACACTTTGATCTTCGCTTACGAGGAGGAAAAATAATCCGCCGCCAAGTCTAAATCGTCTTCGGTGACCAAAATGGTCAATAAAAAGGGTGAAAATTAATTCAAGCTAGGACATAAAAGGGCTAGGGCTTACGGCGTGCTTCACCCACAATGGACCCAGCGCCGTTGGAATCGAAATGTTTTCCCAGTGTCTTTTTCGGGAATGACCTTTTCCGTTTCGCTACACCCGATTCCGGAGAACGGCTTATCGATAGCGTTTCAAGCAGTCGGGCGGGGTTGGGTGGGGGGAGGTGAAGGAATTTTAATTTCAAAGGATAATGAATTCAGAGAATCGTGCTGTAATCCTTCTTCGGTCTAGGGAGACCGGCCTCAAGAATGCGGGTGTTCTACACTTTTTTCAATATGTATAAAAAAAAAAATAAAATGAAACTTCAAGATGGTTTGTGGTTATTTGTATTGCAACATTCCGCTAAGGCGCTAATGCAAGGGACAGCCGTTCCGTTGTTTCGGTGTCACTTCGCCCTGGAACCAATTTCGCTAATTAACTGTGAAACGCTCTCAGTCGACTTTCGCCTTCCGAGACCCGATCAACGGACACAAAATTAAATGCCAAATCTGAACTACAAACATTTGAACCGAGTCCACTGCTTATAGGAAAAGCTGCTGGAAACTGCAGTTAAACTCAACGATCAAGGCATCCGATAATTTGTGACCATGGCTACCACCCACTTCTTCCCATCGGGGTGAGTATCCCGGTGGAGATAAACAATTATCTCGCTCGCCTGTACACTCCACCGGTGGCGCTTCTCGGATGGTTTACGGGAACCTCTCATCTAAATTAGTTCGCAGTCGGGAGCAGCGTTTTTTTTTTTAAATTACGTTTGCTCAGGGATTAGGATTGTGCACGGACATTATTGCCACAGCCATCACCGGACACCGCGGTGGCGAGCAGTTTCCAGGAAAGTTTAGCTAGATAATTTTTTCTCATTCTCATCTCAACCAAATCTTGATCCCAAACGGTTATAACTCGACCAGCGAAGCGAAAAATTCGACTTTGATACCACCATTGCAAGATTGCCTTTCGCACAGTTTCCCAGGTTGCGTAGTAGCATCCGCGAGTTTCTATAATTACATTGCTCTTACTACAATACTGCTCTCTCAAGTGAAATAAAAACGATTGTAATGAGTAGAAACGAAACAAAATTTTTCACGTCATAATTAATTTACACTTATCGTTTTACAAACAAGTACACACACAGTTCCTTACAACAGTAGTAATCAAACTGAGTTTCGAATAACTTATCGGAAAGGGAGCATACTTTAGATATTTGGTGGTAATCTTTCACATTTTCTACTATATTGTTGACATGTTGAATACAGAGTCCACAAAGAGTCTCCGACGAAGAACAATCCATTCGCGCTTCAACGACCGCGCTAAAGGGTGCCCGCTTTATCAACACTCACGGAGATAACGCGCAAGACGCGTCCGGGCAAGATGTTCGGGCGCATCCTACAAGTCATCGGCGCTATCAGTATCTCGCAAACCAGCCGCTGGACAGCATGGAACCCGCAACAGTCAGCGCCGAAGAGATGGACGAAAAGTACATAGTTCGTGGTGTGCCGGCTTCGGCCAACCCCAGCATGGGCACCCGATCGCTCGGGGAGCTGTTTCTGAAGATCCTCCAGCAGGCCCCACACGATGTGACGATGGTGAACGGTGCCACCGGGGTCGAGTACACGAACGCCGCGATTCTGGAGCGTTCACTGCACCTGGCCACGTATCTGCACCAGCACAACGTACGCCGGGGTGATGTGGTGGCGATAGTGTCCGAAAATCGGATCGAGTACCCGATCACGATGATTGCCCTGTTTCTGGTGGGCGCGACGGCCGCCCTGTTCAACCCGACCTACACCTCGCGTAAGTTGTTTGCCGGCAATTCTCAACCCATTTCGTCAACCCTCGGGGGGATAAGATAGCATGTGTTTTTATTCTCTGTTTCGTTTTATGGCCGCGGCCCGCCGTGATAACAGGCGAGTTTGCCCACAGCCTGAACGTCGCACGGCCGAAGCTGGTGTTTGTTTCGTCCCTCGCGAGAACGGCCCTGCACCAAGCCTGCCGATCCACCCGACAGGCGACCATCCTGGTGTCCTACGATGTCACCGACCGGGACACCACCTTGGCCGACTGCTTGCGCCGGACGCGCAAACCGTTCACCGCCCAGTCCTTCCGTCCCGAGCCGGTCGACGTCGCGTCCGAGGTGGCCGTCATCGTGATGTCCTCCGGTACGACCGGGCTCCCGAAGGGGGTGCTGATCACACACAACAACATCATGAGCAACATGTCCAACATGCGGGAGGCGAGAGCGATGGGCATCGAGCTGCACACCACGGTCGAGGTCCTGCCCTGGTTCCACGTGTCCGGCGGTATGGGAATGCTGTGCTGTCTCGGCGCGAACGTGAAGACGGTCTACCTGTCCAAGTTCGAGCCACGCACGTACCTGCGCTGCATCGAGCAGTTCCGACCGAACTTCGCCCACATCGTGCCCCCGATTGCCGTGTTCCTGGCCAAGCACCCGCTGGTGGACGAGTACGATCTGTCCTCGCTGATGACGATCGCTTGCGGCGCGGCCCCGCTCAGCAAGGAGGTGGAAGATCTGATCTACGCGCGCCTCCAGGTGCCCGGCCTGCGGATACGCCAGGGGTACGGCATGAGCGAGACGACGCAAGCGATCACGTTCTTCGACGGCGAAATCCCAAAGCGCGGCAGCATCGGGAAGATCCGGTCCGGCCAGCTGGGGAAGGTGATCGACCCGGAGACGGGTAGGGCGCTCGGGCCGAACCAGCGCGGTGAGCTGTGCTTCAAGGGGTCGCTCATCATGAAGGGCTACCTCGGAGGAGAGCAGGCCATCGACGATAATGGCTGGCTGCATACCGGCGACATCGGGTACTACGACGACGAGGGCGACTTCTTTATCGTCGACCGCATCAAGGAGCTGATCAAGTACAAGGGTTTCCAGGTTCCACCAGCCGAGCTTGAGGCCCTGCTGCTGTCACACCCTGCAGTGAAAGACGCGGCCGTGGTCGGGATTGCAGAAGAACGAGTCGGGGAACTGCCGATGGCGTTCGTGGTGCTGGCCGATGAGGGCACGACGGTGTCCGA
>JAOEFI010000003.1:31750918-31765294 GCA_034621735.1 Anopheles plumbeus
TCGTTGGTGTTGTTGTTAGCATTCCTGAGTGAGGTCTACCGCAAGGCCGCCGTTTCGGCATATTGGATCCGGTTTTTTTTTATTCGCGTAAGAGAGTGGAGGTTGGACGATAAGTATGATGGGAATGCGCGCGCCTGGCAAATACATGTTCTACTGGTTGTTACTTTTTCATTCATTTCGTCGAGAAAAGTCGTCCTTTTTTTTAAGGCTGTCATTAATAATAGTTTACATTCTTGTTAACCAATAAAGTTTGGAATGAATTACGGTTGGATCAAGCATTGTTTTCATAGTTTTAAAATAACATAAATGACCAGTGTTGAAGTCATAAAATAGTTCGAACTGTTTAGTTAATGAATACAGCTCAGCTCTTGAACGACTTTCTTTTGACATTGAGTTGCAGTACTCTTCCGGAATTTGTTATAAACATTCAACCAACGTGGTTGTGCTGATAATTATCGATTCGTAAAATGAACTTCTACTTTGCTTAGGTTGAGGTTGCTTTTGAGGGCTGTTGGATGTTAGAGCTGCCAACGAAGCGAATTAGAAGAAGGACGGATTATCCTTTCGCCGTCCTTCGAACGAAGGCGTGAATTATGTCCCGATGAAACTAAAACTTGGATAGCCATCCGACTGCATTCCACCACGGACCCATCGCAAAGGTCACAGGTCAGCCAGAGGGTTGCCGGGGGCGAACCGGGGGCGACCTAATTGTGCAACAACCGGAACCGCACCAGTGCTGTCGGTGGCCGCCCCCTACTCGAAGCTGCTTACTCATTTACAGGTTCAATTTTCCGACCCCATAACTGGACGGAGGTCCTACCGGTCCTGTCAATCTCCAATGCGTTTGCCAGTTGACTGGACCATTAATTAGCGCCACGCTGGGTCAGCCGGGCCGGAGCAAGATCGTTCTGCAAAACCAAAAAAAAAAAAAACCACAAAAAGCCGGAAGAAGGAAAAGGATCACGAAGACCCGATCGATCCGCCGTCAGCCACGAATAAATCACACTCGACCCAGAACTCGTCATCGCACGAGCCCTGCCCATTTGCATACGGTGAGTATAGAGGGTGGAAAGGACTTGGGAGGTGAACAAAAAGCAGAACTGTTGCGAAAATAAAACGCCGCCGCGGCCACCAATCAATTGTGAAACGCGTAAAGCGAATCGCATTGAGATGTGTGTGGTATTCAATTATTCAATTATCGATCGGAAAACGCGCGTCGGCCCGCGGTGCACTTCAGCGAATCGAATCGAATTGCCTGATTTCGTGGTTCGGTGATAAAATTAAGTTGTCTACATTTGTAATGATTGATTGCGTTTGAAAAAAAGGTGCATGCTTATAGCTATATCTGTGATCAATAGGGCTATAGATTGCATATAGCGCATAATGAACTGGCAGCTTGACAATGAGTCGAACGGAATTGAAAATTTCCGGCTGGCAGTCTTACTCGTGTTCTGTTTTTACAACAGTTTTATTGATTTCTAACTCCAACTAACACTACCATAAATTCGACGGACAGTATTACTATGCTACATACAGTACAATGAATTGCAATTTTGTGGTATTTTGGACAAGAAATAATGAAAGGACATGAAGAATCATATAAACATTCCGCTTTTGTAGCAGCATGAGTGAAACCTGTTTGCAAACATACCGAAATTTTCCGAACCGAAACCGTTCAGTTGAACCTGAACAAAGAGGACTTCAATAAAAAAGGCACAAAACAATATAAACAAAATTATAATAATATGAATTTCGTCGAATCGCGATACCCACTAACGAGACATAAATAGAAGTGTTCATCCGTGTTCGGTTTAATTTCAATGGAAGCAACCAAACATAAGTATTCATATTTCATATAAGCTGGAAGGGAACGAAAAATTGAATGTGTATTGTCCTCGTTTTGCTGAACGCATCCCGTCTATGAAATCATCGTTAAAAACTAATACAATGAAACTTTATTTAATTTGAAACCTTACACAAAAACATTACCAGAAGCCGATGAACTTAATTTGCCATAACATTGACGGCTAGCTGGCAAAAACTGCACTGGCCGGAAAATTACCCACGAGATGGCGAACAATTTGGTTCGGAATTAAATTCCAATTCAAAAAAGGGACAGCAATCCGGTACGTACGCCAATTCCGCCAGTCCAACATGACGAATTGGCGCGATTTATATGCGGACCCGGCGCCGCACTAACTCAGTCGGCAACCGCCAACCGGTTCGGGGTTGGAATGCAGCAGGGAAGGGTGTGGTGGATATTTTCTTATTTATTATTATTATTCTGCAGCTCCATTTCCGTGCCGGCCACCGGTTCACCTAAAAAGAAAAAAAACGCGCGTGCCGCCTTACGGACGCCCCCAAAGAGCGACCCACGAAGGTCAAAGCGAACCCGTCTGCTCCGTCCGCCGGCGTGATGGACGAAATTATTATCTAATGAGATGTAAAAATGTGGCCCTACTCGGACCGGGAACGAGCTCCGGTTAGCGAAATGATAAATATACTCAATTATCGTCCGGCAGGGCATAGGGAACGGGACCCTCCGTAACAAGCATGAAAAAAGGGCCCCCACTCGATGCGCATTCCTATGGATATATCGTTTTACGTGAGTGATCCCACAACCGATTCGTCGGACCGCCGGCTGGATGCCGGTTTTCGGTTTCGTCGATTCTTCTCCACTTCCAGTAGCACACGTCTGCAACGGTCCGACCCTTCGCACCCTTTGCAACAACAACGACAGCTCGTGCAGGACCGGTTTCCATCCCGATGGAGGCGCCTGGTCATGCACCAATTATTTCATCTCCCCAAATAGAGATCCGTCCATGGATAGGTTCGAGAATGCAACGCCAGCAGAAAATCGCATGCATTTGTAGATAATTGGTGAATAATGTTACATTGTTGAGCTTACATTCAGCTGAAACAGAATAAATTAAGAGTTTATGTAACCCCGACAATGTGTTGGAAAAACTATAATTGCACATTGTGTTAGTATCTGGCGAGCATTTAAAATTTGTCCAAATATGGAGCCGTTTTGTCGTCACAAAACGTACAGGGAAACGTAATAATTCGCTGATAAAATCCGCTTATGCATGGTTTTTCCGCGAGCAGGCGAAATGTTGTCCCGGTGAAATGTTAAAACGCTTCACCATATTTCACGAATTTCGCAACGTTAGAAGGCTTTCCCACCTTCGGCCAATTGTTTTCGAGTTAAATCGGCTTACATCTCGCACCCGTACAATGGCTCAAATCCTGGCACTGATAATTATTAACGCGAGAGAATTCGCGGTAGCCTGTCGATTGTCAGAGGCCGTGACCGGAAGCTTACCGCCGAAAGTCATACCCGTAATTATTATTTAAGCATTTGAATAATGGGCTGCGAGGTTCACCGTGCGCTGTGCACTGACCGCAGTTTCTAGCGCAGCCGGATACTATTGATGCTGCGGTCAAGCATTTCTACGACTGCCTAGTGCCAAATTATTGAGGCAATGGTGGAGGCGTAAGTTGCGCAATATTGAGATTGATAACCTTCTCGTCCGTTCGGGCCATAATTCTGTATGGACGTCGAGAATTATTGTTTTTACCATGGCAATTGATCCAATTTCATGTGGTATTTACTTCCCAATCAGTTAAGTGTGCAACGGTGGCGGTGTATGATGTTTGGTACGAAATCCCGCATGATTGTATTTTTATTTAATTTAGTTTAATTTCAGAATTTACACTCCAACAACTTCATAAATAAACATTACAGTTATTGGAAAATGTGTAAAAATGTGATATTAAAACCCCAAAGTATCTTATAAATGTCAACCGATCCGTACGCCATCTTAAAAGAGCTCCGGCTGGTTGCAACACTACCCTACACCACAACTCGTAATGAACAACAAACCTGTAATGGAAAATAAGATGTCTTACCTGTTTTTGGTCAGTTTACTTAAATCGAAAAAGTATACTGATTGCTACTGAATCGGATAAACAACCAAATACGTTCAGTTCAACCTTGCGGAGATTTCTGCACTTTAAATTTATTCCACTGAGTAACAATATGATTATACCGGCAATGGTTCAATAACCGTATCAAATCTGGCAAACTCGTATTGCAAATAGCATTGCACTATTGTTTATTATTGTGTACCATTAATCCACGGGTGCCGTGTACCACTTTAACTAATACCATTTCATGTTATTGCAATCGTTACGCTGTTATAAACCTATACCCCCGTAATTAAGGTAAGTAGGATGACACCTTGTTTCTGACAAAAAAATAGCATGGCTTATGGTGCGACGAGGATAATGTTGCTGTTAAATGAGGTCCTTGCGGTGGGTAAACACCGAACAAATTTTCTCGACAAACGGCCGGCGAACGTGACGGCCGAACGTCCGTCCATCCATCGGACGGACCAAAGAGACTAAACAATAGCAACGGACAATTAACACACACGCTAAACTGATTTCTATTTCACAACATTCAAGAAACCATTTTTGTTATCCTATCTGATTCGTTCTGTGTCAACTGGTTAAGCTCTAGTCACTGCGTCACCAAGCGAAACAATGTTTACTTACGTCTATGTCTGCTAAACACTTCGGTACGGGCCCTGTATTGTGGGTTGCAAGAAAACATCAAACTTCGAACGGCCGAGCACAATCAGTTCAGGGATGGAATATGGTTTGTAACGGTAATTTTCGCCAGGATGGACAACGTGCGCACACTTCTGGTTCTAACCACCAGAGGGTAGTACCGACAATGTCGTCGATAAAACTGTGTCCTCGCTAGTCTTCGTGTTGGCCGAATCGTAATGGAATGTTACCGATCTAGGTCGGTGTTTGGTAAACAGGGAAAGACTGGGGAAAATGAGAGCTTTCACTGAAAGCTTTTCCTAAAGCTTTGCTACGGCGCATTCATAATTCGTCCGAAAGAAACCCGGAAATTGCTATTCGTCCTCCGTATTTTTCTTTTTTGTGTGCTTCTTGAGAATGTTATCTAGAGCAGTAATAGTGATAAAATAGATGGTTGGCATTTTTAACCATATGATAAAGAATCGATTCGATTAAAAAGTAAGTAGAAGGTAAACGTTAACCTCGTCACCCCACGAGAAATGGAGGCGCCTGGTAGGTCTGATAGATGCTAGTATTGCACGAAAAGCTCACTATGGGAGTCTAGTGTAGAGCAACTGCAGCCGGTTTGTCGATTAATGTGTAGAAAAGTGTATCAAATAGCATATCCTAACCGTAAACTTCACCTGTGATTATATTCCGAGTCATCTGTTCCCATCTCTTCAGTTACCGTTGCTTCCTACACTCTCGGGACCTTCACCACTGGTAATACCACTGGCAACACCAGCACCATCCCCACCAGTACCAATAGCATCCCCACTAGTACCCTGCGTACTCCTTGCGACAAGGGAACGATTCATAAGATACCAACACATGAACTGCAATATCAAGCCAATCACGAAAAAAACGATCGTCTTCACACTTAGCGACGAGGACAGGAATCCGAGCATCCCCGTCGATCGCGGCCTCGGCGGTGACCAATGAATTCGGTCCATATCAACCTGTAGTTTACAGAGCTTCTTCGAGTGTTGTTCCAGCTTTTGGTTGATGTCGTCGAGAGTTTGCATAATTCTACAAAAAGAAGACATGACATTAACATGAGGCTCTTTTTTACAAACAAAATGCCCACCCATCGCCGCCTTGATCCTTACCTTGTGCCTGAAAGTACTGTGTCATGGTCGTTCGAGTGACTAGAGTCCGAGTTCGGATCGTTCAGATCTGGCGTCGAGGTGTTGGAGGAAATCTTTCTCACCTTGATCACCGCGGAGCGATTCTTGCGCAGCGAGCCGCGAGAGTCGGCCTGCAGTATGTTCAGCGGGTCCGCGCTGACGACCGACGCAGTCCGCACCATCGGCGCCTGGTGGCGCGTCTTCGTCTGGATGCGATAGTTGCTCTCGTACTGGCGCAGATCGTTGCGAGGATCCCACGGGCGCAGATCGGCGAACTTGTAGTGCCACTGACCGGTCACGAAGTCCTGCTGGAAGAGCAGCGGCACCCACTCGGTGCACGTCGCCTTCCGTTCCTTGGCCGAGATTCTTTGCGCCTCCTCGAGGGCCGTCTTCTCCTCGGTCGCACCGATCTGGTCGTCCCGGTGGATAGCGGCCGACACGTGCTGCCACATCCGCTCCGACTCGCTCATGCCCTGCGACTCCATTGGCACGGTAAAGCGCTTCAGGCGCTTTGCACGGATGTCCGGCGTCGGATTGAACAGCAGTGACTCCTCGCCCGTCCGCGAGTCCTTTATTCGTATCTCACCGTCCCAGTGGCCGTTAATGTTCGCGAGCGTTTCCTTGCCGAGCTTCAGCTTACCGACGACCAGATTCGTGTACTCGCTTCCGCCGAGGAACGGCTTCAGTTTGAACTCCAGCTCCGTCTTGTAGCCGGTGTTCTCGCACTCGATCGTAACCTTCCCGCCGAGCTCCATCGAGAGCGTGCCCATCAGTATACCCTTGCAGTGTGCGTACGGCACGTGCAGCGTGTAACTTTCGCCCCTCGGCAGCAGCGTCAGCGTGGCCACCCCCTCCAGGATCGCCGAGGTACTGTTGCCGTAGAACTTCGACTTCGCCAGGATACTGCAGCTAATGCAGAACCCGTCCTGCCGGTTGGTGACATAGAACACGGACACTGGCGGGTGGTGTGAAACCTGCTCGGCGATGTAGAACGTCCGACTGCCGTTCTCGTGCTGCCAGTAGCACCGGAACGTTTCGCCCAGAATTGGATTGTACGGTTTTTTCAGCCCCTTCGGCTTCTTGTAAAACCCGGACAGGTACCACTGGACGACGGTTTTCATCCGCGTGAACGGATCATCCTCCAGCGCGGCCTTCGACAGGATGTCGGCGTGGTAGTACGAGTCGGCCAGCTTGTCGAGGAACGAGCGCGGCTCCAGTATGAAGGTCGGCAGCACCACCTTGCTGAGGTCCATCCCGGGACGCACCTGTTTCACCAGGAACCAGATCAAACTTTTATGCTCCTCGGGCAATTCTTCCACCTGTTCTCCAGCCTGCAACAGTAAGAGAGGGGAGACAAAGGACACATGCTTAATACAACACACGATCACAGAATAAATCATATCAAAAACTTACCGCGCCGAACTCTTCCTCGGGTGAGTGCACGTACGGCGTTTCGGGAAACTCATCCACATCCATTCCCTCGCCCATGTCCGACTCGGAGTCCGATTCTCCCGCTGATACCATCGTGCCCTGATCGAGCTGACTGTCGATATCCAAATCTGCGAATTATTTCAAAGCAAATGGAAAGCAAAGACAAGACAAAGAAACTCTCATTAATAATTTGACCATTCTCCCAGTTTTCCCGGGCCGGGTGAGGAGTGATTAGAAGATAACAAAACATTAAAGAAACTATTTCCCACATTGATCGTCAGATATGCGGATGGTGATTCCATGGCCTTTCGAGAAGTCCGCCGGCGAACTGCGCCTCCGCAGCTTTTCCGAACCGACAATCTGCATCCGGTTGCCGGCGTCGGGCGCATCGACCGGCGCGCTGCTGCCCACGTGGTACGAGTTGCGCCTTCTCTCGACTCCCGCCATCAGCATCGTCCCGTTGGCAAAAACCTCCTCCTCTTCCTCATCATCCCCACCGCCCGGTGTGGTCGGCAGCGGTCGGTGCCCCATCATGTCGACCGAGCGCGACCGTAAGCAGTCGGGCGAATCGCGCAGATAGCGCTCCCAGTGGGCCACCGCGAGGTAGAGCTGCTGAAAGATCGGTGTCGGTGAGGGGCAGGCGCTACGTGGGAGGGACTTTTCTATCGGTTCTACGGGCAGGCTCCGCTTGTCCGGTGGCGTCGGGGGCAGATACTTGAGCAGGTAGTTCAGGTGTTCTTTTAAACGGGGCACTTTATCAAAACCGACAGGCCGAGAAGGAAATTGATTGCGGGAGTTTGGGTTTTTTTTTGGGTTCAAGTGAGCGGGAGGCGTGTACAGGGAACAGGGCCAAACGATGTCAAATGGGGGCACAAACGAGCATGTTTCCAGTGGATCAATTTTTGGGTTTTGGAGGGCAACAAAGAGTAGGAGCATTTCAACAGAGTAAACGAGCAAATCAGAACATCACGCGGGAATGCCAATGTGGATGGAAAGGGCGTAAAGCGGAGAAGGAGCGATAACAATATCCGTCATTGGCCATTCAACAAAGCACGAAGTGGAAGGAACGATTTGGCACAAAACAACGAGCAAAGTACAGTCACACAATGAAAGCGGAAAATGAACGATGGGTGCGACACGTATGGGGGCAGAAGAAAAACGGAAAAGAAAAGAGAACCGTCCATTAGTCAGTTTTTGGGGCTGAAAAGCCGAAATCACAAACAGAAAAAACGAGAACGTGGGCAAGTGCAACAACGAATCGGGACGCGACGGTTCCAGGATAACACCCGGTCAACGACGACTGTGACGACCTACCATGCTCGTCGAAGTGCTTCTCGTAGTCCGCCTCGGACCACTGCGTCTCGTGCGTCGTGCTGGACGCGCCCTCGGTCAAATTCATGTCGATGTTTGGCACCGAGCGCACCAGCAGCGCCGAGCAGCGTAGGGACAGCTCGAGCGCATCCATCCAGCACTTCCCGGCTGCCTGGCTGGGCGCACGGAAAATCAGATACGACGTCGGCAGCGGCTGCACGACGGCACCCATCGTCTCCTTGTCCGGACCACGCGGGGCCCAGATCGTCTGGTCGAGCGGATGGAACAGCTTGAAGCAGAAGCCGTCCTTCTTGCTCGGCCGCTCGATCACCTGGCAGGACGTCAGCAGGACCGTGCCGACCCAGTGGCTGCTCTTCGTTTTCGGGCTCTTGTAGATGAACAGCAGGCCCGGCTTTAGTACGCACCAAAGCTTCGTCCAGGATTTCAGCGTTCCTCGAATCTGCAAACGACAAAGAAAAATTAGACCAGAATACCAATTAATCGCACCTGCTCGAGTTCAACGACCAGCGGCGGGTCGGTCGGCAGCCTTGAGGAGCCTTGCACGTTCGAAGGTAACACGAGGGGTCGTCTGCGCCTACCTTCAGCCAGTCGGCAAGGACGATAACCGCCGGGTCTTGCAGTGAGTTCAGCAGCTCCGACGCCACGCGCTTCTTCTCACGTCGGTAGTTCTTGCGTTGTGCTTTGTACGACTCCTTTCGGTTCAGTTTGGCAGAATCGTTCTAAGGATGGGGGAAGAAAAAAAAAACGAACGAATAAAGTACACCGGTAAGTAATGGGCTCGGGTTTTATGATGTATGTCCTAAAAGAACGTCGCTATCGGATAGAGAAAGCGGACTACCAGGACATATTTTTTATGTTGTCCTCACAGCGAGAACGTAAATCAATTCTTCTGACCTTTTCTCCTTATGTATACGTTCCGCGCCATGTTTACCCTTGGATGGGCCCCGTATCGAAAAAAAGGGTACGACCATAGCTTACTAACAACAGTAATTATCGTGCTCCGGATCAAAAGAAAAACGGTAACCAAACATCACCCAAAACCCAAACGACCCGAGTTTGTTTGATATCCATAAAACCGTAAAAATTCACGGCCCGGCACCAGACAGAACCACACGTTTTGGAATGACTCAATCATTAGCCGACGCCTTCCGTTAATGATGGCCGACGGTGTCGTCGTCGTGGGTCTCGCGGAGGCCAGTCGTAATGTTTGAGAACTGTTGTCCAGCTCGGAAAACATGACCCACCAGGTTCAAGGTAAACACATTACCGCGACACTGCGGAAGGACAACCTTACAAACCTTCACAGAGAGGACGAGAAGGTTGTTTTTTTAGTTCTACTCTTCTACTTCTTTGTCCGGTCCGTCAATCGATGCCCGAACCCCTTTGCATTCATGAAATTTCGCCATTTCTTTATCTTATTTGCAAAGAAAACGACATTGCCATCCAAGGTGGGCGATCCTTTAGCAAAGAAGGACACAAGACCGATGACCCTTTTTCGCACCTCCGCTGCCAACAAGGGCCGACACCAGCAAGGCGCCAAGAACCAGTAGGCAGGAAAGCAAACTTGACTGACTTCATCCTTTCCCGGGGGCCGTATGTTATTCAAACAATGCCAATTCCGGCACCACTACCCCGTACATTGCCAAGCCGCACCTCACCATACACGTCGAGAGTTAAACGGTTGGAGCGGTTATATGGCGTAACACCACAAGCACCACCACCACCACCACCGAACACCGGGGACCATTACATCCAATTACAACACAACCTCCACAACCCGGCGACGTGGCACGACCCTGGGGTTGCAATCGGTGCGCTCACGGAAGGTGTTCACATGCCGCAAGTCGTCCGTCGTTCTCACTCTTCGGGCTTGTGTAAGAGTCTATTGATTATCCGGACGACACTAACGGAAGCAACGACTCCTGTTGCTCTGTTCGGGACCATTCGAAGCAGAATGGGCTGTGTCTTCTGGATTCTACTCGTCTGATATTTAGGTGTGCCACTTATGTATCCCTCATGTCTTCCGCATCCGGATCTTTTATGGAACACGGTGATGAAGTGTTGGAAAAAGCTTATGTTACAGCATGCGCCGTATAGTGTTAAATGACCCCACCTGGTACGGTGAGTGTTCAAGACCCGTTCAGCCCGAGGCGTGGCGCCCCACGGTGAGCAAAGGCGGTGTATGTTTAGGGCTCCAAGAGCCCTCCGGCTTTCGGGGGGTCGACATGGTACGCTGGCGGTTGATGATGCTTTAATTTCATTACACTACTGAGTGTTTCATTTCCCGTGGCATCGTCTGCGGTCCATTTTCATAACCGTTTCATCCGGAAGCCTTCACAACGCTGTTGGGCCGGGTCTGCCTTTAAGGAGCCCCCTAACTAGAAGCGCGTGCCGCACATTTTCCAGCTTCTGCTTTCCCTGCCGAACAGTTTAGAGAGTTTCCACCGAAGCACGGGATGCCGGTTGTATTACGCAACCGTCTTCAGTGAACCCCGAAGGACGACTGGCGGGCCGATTGTTGTTGTTGTTGTCGGTAAGGAATAAGGCATACCTCCAAACTGCTGCCGGCGGCGGTGGTTGCGTGCGGGCTGCAGCAATCAAAGTATTTCAGCAAACATTCCCACCGGCCCCCATAGTTGGGGCCCCCCATCAGAACGAGAACCGCCATCATAAGGGGTGGTTGGTGGCCGTTGGAGCAGACCCTCTTTTTTCCTGCCCTCGGCCCCAAACCGGTTCTCGCATGCGATGTGTGCGTGCCGGAGGTCCATAAACTGACGAAACGACACCGATTATACAAAAGAGTTTCACTACGTCCGTCGGTGCTTTCAGTTGCTTCTTGCGCAAAAATGTGTATTACTTCCTTCCGCACTCCTTCCTTGCGCCAAAGGTGTCCAGTGTCCAACCTCCGGGAGTTGATACGATACACCACCAGTCCGATGTGCGGCACGAACCGACCGAACTCTTTCTGGCTGCCGAATCCTGCAGCGAATAAACAAAGTGCCAAAAGTAAAAAAGTCAGACAGCGTGCAGTTTGAGTAGCGTTTTCGCGAAGCAAGCAAATGCGTGGCGCGGTGGTTCGTTTTGTTTTAGCACCGCATTGCATAGTTTTAGGCGCCGGTGTTTGCGCACCGCGTTTATATCCGGTTAATGGTTTCATCTGCACACGCAAATCTTTGCAAACCCAACCCAGCCAACACGAAGATTAATTAGTATGATTGCTTAATTATGGCCGGGGAGCAGTGAGCGAGCAGTTGGCGACGACGGGTGGGGGTTATAGTTTTTGCAATTAGAAGGAATATTTAAAAGGTAACCAACAATGATTTGGCCATCCTGCGGTGGGCGCGTCATGTACCATAGCCATTCATCAGATAGTTTTCATGATGATGATATCAGTTTTCATTATCATTATTCACGAGATCAATTGATTCTCCGTTATTTGTATCGAAATCCAAATTTCCAGAATTGAATTCTTAACATTCCAAACATATATGGAAATAGAACAATTTATTTACCGATAATAGGTTAATAATGGTATTCTTTCACGGAAAAGCCGGAGTCTCTCTCCGGCCCGGAAAACAGCAACCTACAAGCACAAACCATCGATGGCTTCGTCAGTTCAAATATGATCCTAAACTACATCACACAATGGCGAATAATACTCTATCTCAATCGATAAAATGTTCCTACAACGAGTACAACAAAGTCCACTGAAGGGCGTACAGTTTTCCCATTTTGTTGAAAAACGGCTCATGGCCCCTCTGTATGGCCAGTGAAAACAGTCACACTATCGTGCGAAAACATCAAACGGGGAGGAGAGTGTATCGGTGCATTATTTATCATTTAACCTACATAAACACTCGCACCCTCGCGTCGAACACAGTTGCCAGAAGACTGATCAATAATTATAGAAGTCAGATACAATTTATGTACATGTGCCATCATCCGCTCCCCGCTCCGATGAATATTGCATTGCATGCATATTGCAGCATCCAATCGTTTTCCAATTTCCGAAAATTGAAATTTGGCCGAGGGAGAGAATAAAAAAACAGTCACCGTACCCCGAAGGACAAACGAATCATCATTTTGTTTTGAAATTAGTTCCCCAATGTTTTATGTATCTCCGCTTGGCGCAAGGGCGATCCGATCCTTTGCATTCCTGCATGCCCAAACACAATGGCGACGATTGTGCAAGAAGGGTCATCAGGTGACTATTTCCCGCCAAAGTGGGATATAACACCCCTCAGTCTCATCATTAATCATACTCCTCTGCGCGAGTCAATGAAGCTGGCACCATCCACAGCACAGTGGCGCAAGTCGAAATTCTAATTGACGTCCAAAGGTGTGCTCTTTGCAAGAGCAACAAGAAGCGCACCGAACGGAAGCCAGATAGGACTGTTTACGAAAGCAAGTACGCCGCCAGGTCCTGTCAGAAGACATAGAAGGGAAACATTTTCGCCAATAAACTATCGCCTACTCACCTTGTCGGGGAAGCCGGACTCGATCTTTGGGCTGTTGTCGTTCCATCCCGAGATTCCTAGAAAGAATTTCATAATTGATACAGTCTGCTTCGTGTGGTCGCGGTTGCTGCTGCTGCTGCTGCTGGTGGTGGTGGTGGTGGTGATAGTGGGTACTGGGGTGTGTGTGGTGGCTCGGTGTTACACGCCGTTAGTTGCCGGCACTAGGGGGATGATGTTGAGGGTTCGCTAGCAAAGGGATGCGGGGGTGCTACTTTTGTCTGTTCCGCCACCAAACCCTCTTCTGTCGCGCGGTGTCGTCAGTTACATTTATAGGAAGCGATAGCGTTTTATTGTTGTTGTTTTTTTTCTTTTAAGTGTGTGATGCCTTCATTTATCTACGGCTAGCTACACAAAACTGGACGTGAGCAGACGACGACAACGACGACGACGACGACGACGACCACGGGTGCCAAGATTCTCTGTGCCAGAAGCGCTGATTAGGGCCACGCTCTCTAGCGCCGTATTCCACGAACCGGTCCAACAACAACCAGGATCAAACAGCACTCTGACATCACCGCCGTCGACCACAACTACCCAAAGGCCACTAATAAGACATCTGCCACTGTCAGGAGCGGACCAATTATAACGCCGGAGAAGCCGGTTTTCGCGAACAGGACTAACAAAACACAACGTCGCTAAGGTGTCTCTAATGTCCGGCACACATTGTTATTAGGCGGGAAACTACACTAATTGGAAGGCACGTCTAGATCTACGCCGTGGGCGGCTTCGGAGGAGGGGAGAGAAATCTAATTAAAAAATGACAACTCTAATCACTACACAAACAAGCACAAACGCACACACGCGCACGGGCTGAAGATACATATGTACACACGCGGTTCTACAAGTACATCCGTCCCAGATGGAGTGCAGCAGAAGTGTCTACTTTCTAGATAGCAGCGGAACTTATCACATCATGCTCTACCGTTGCAACGCCTGCTGTTGTTGTTCTTGTTGAAGTGGTTGAATGTTGTCGACGATCGGGATTTTTTCATTGTGCACATAGTGGTTAAAAAAACCCAGCGACCGCAAGAGAGAGAGAGAGAGAGCGGAAGAGACCGAGAGATGTGCGATGAACAAATATTGCGTGGACAATGGGTCGTCGTGGACACCGGGCTGCTTCCCATTAAATGGTTAATTGGTTTTTTACAGGGACTGCGGGCCTCATCATTCGCGAGCGAGACGAGCACTCATGATCATCGTGGACCAAGTGGCCGCCGTATCTCCCATCGCCCACAGCATCCGAAGGCCGCAGTCACAACCCGGTTTGGGCCGGAAACCGTTTTATCACACAATCCGCGTGCGGTTGCTCTCTAATTGATGGCCCGGCTCGGCGGCGCACAGTTTGACAGCGACATGTGAGACCATGATCTCACTCA
>JAOEFI010000003.1:31776797-31789180 GCA_034621735.1 Anopheles plumbeus
AAGCATGTTCGGACACCTGCAAAAATACAAGAAAGATAAAGCCATTCACTGAAATGTTTTTAGTTCCGCCGAGATGTCGACTAATATCGATAGTACACATTGTTCTCGGACGGAGCGGTCAACGTGGTCGCACACTGCATTTGGGTGGTTGGGTTGAAAAGGAATTGTGGTTTTTGAAATGTTTTCATTTGTCGACAATCTTGATGGAGCATTCGGTTAGATGGTAACGTTGACTTCTGCAACGATTCGGATGTCGAATGCCTTTACATGCAAGTAGTAAGCATTCGGGTGAAAATGAAATACTAAAAAAAACTTATCCAAATTATAATAAAACCCAAGAGCATGAAGTAGAAATAGAGTCGTGGAAGAAACCTTTTTCTGCAGAAATTGCTTAAAAGAATAGGAACAAACAAATAGTAGCAAACCGAAATACACCGTTCCGTTTCTTTCTTTTACATAAGAGTATATAAGTATCTAAAGCTCATATGCGTTGTATAAATCGTAGTACTATGAGAACTCGTTCTCGAGGGATTTATTGAACCTATAATCAGTACAATATTACATAAGTGTAAGCAAAAGATTTGTCCGAAATAGCTTATATCAGTTGTCGATTTTACAACTGTCTCGTGTGCTAGAGACAAGAGAAAAAAAACCGTCGATCAACAGTTTTCTCACGTTTCGTGATAGTTTTGATTTTTAGACGCAATCTACTAAAGTGCTGCTTGCAGTAAGTTTTAAATGTTAGATATATAAAGGAAATCAAAATACAAAAAAGATATAAATATGTGCCGTACTGCTGTAGGTGAAATACTGTGAAATTTTGTTAGTTTCAACCGAAAACGAAAAACAATCCTTTGACTTTAGCTTGCCTAAAAAAATCTTCAACTGTTTTTAAAACTCCTCGGGGACCCCAAATACAGCACGGAAAAAACCTTACATAAAAAGCGCACTTAATTGTTGCATGTGTTCAAAGCATAAAAGGTTATCTGGATTTTAACGACCTAACCAGTAAGCGGCAAGGGATCGGATGTATTAGGTTAGCCACTTTATCCTAAAAGTTGTAGTAATAGTAATTGTAGCAATAGTTAAGGACGACTGGGACGTGTTTTTTTGTTGTCACTAATCCGTGCATAATTCTGAACACACCCAGACGTTGAACAGGATGCGACCTCTATCGCTAACCGATTGCGCTATGTCTTTCGCTTATTCGCAGATCCACCTACCGAATATCAGGTATCGAAGAAAGGTTTCTAATCGTCAAAGTCGATGTCTGAATCATCCGAGTCATACCCGCCGCGGATTGTCTTCAGGTTTGTTGGTTTCTTTTGCTTTTTCGTGTCCGGAGGAGTTAGAAGATCGCCCTGAAACGAAAAAACAACAGATGATTTAGGATCCAATGATCAAAAGTGTGGCTGTGTGTGTAAAACTTACATTATAATCAATCGTACCCGACTGAGCGATACGCCATTCGAGCATCTCGGTACTGAAGTCGTCGCAGTTGCCCAAATCGGTGAACCCGACAATGTAATCCTTGGTTTTACTATCCTTTATCAGCGCAATGCTTGGTATCACCTTGATACGGAGGCGCTCTGTTAGAAAAGGACACCGCTCAGCGTTTACCTTGCAGAACCTGGCCTCCAGATGCTTGGTCGCCAAAATCTTTAGGTGCATATCGACGATCCGGCAGCGGGGCGTGGACTCGCGATAGAAATGGCATACGATGTTGGCAGACTTTTTCGAAACCGCAAAGAACTCCTTCTCGTCTGCCAGCTCTGTGTATTCACCGTGTCCGATGTTTTTCCACTCCTGTCGCTGTTGGGCCTGTTTTTTTAGCTGCTGGATGCGCTGTTCCCGAAGAGTTTCCAGATCGTCGGCGTTCAGGTTCTCCAGACGATCAAGCTCGCTGTCCAATTGCTTCTCCAGCTGTATCGCTGCCGAGATAACTTGGTTCTGTATCAAATGCTCCATTTCGCTAAGTTGTCGCACTGTAATTGAATAAAAACGACCAATAATGTATATCTTTGCTGGAGCATACGAACCGGCAGTAAAATCAACGGAGTGGTAATAAATTTTTCTAACGCCCACGCCTTACAACGCAATGCCGAAAGGCTCCAAACTGCACGAATACGAATGCGAAAAGGCCGGGTCGGTCAATCGGTGTGGCTGGATGGACCACTGCATTCGTGACGGGGGGCATATGATCGTCGTTTTTACGATATATAAGCAAAATACACTACACATCCAACCAGGGAATACGTAAAACTATTGTAGGGGTGGAAAAATACCGTAATATGATCTTTTGCACTTACAATCTGTAATGTTTTACCGAAATAATCCAATATTCCGTTCACTACGTCCCGTTACTTTCAGTCTTCACTACTCCACGATGACGACTGATTTGTACCGTCTCGTTCTGTCGTATTTCTTCTTCCTCTTGCACCTTGAGCTTGTTTTGTAGATGGGCCAAGGTTGCTAAAGCTAACAGGGTGGCTCGAAAGTGGTGTTTGTATTTCTATTCTATTTATAAGTAAATAGGGATAATATGTTAAGAAAAAACATCAGCATGTCCCATGGATGCATCGGGAGGTTTAACAGAAACAACGCTAGGTCCCAAATGCTTTTGTTTCCCTTTTATGTCAAATGTTGGAATGTGCTCTAAATAATGAGTAGAGTACATATAGTTACCTTGGAAAGATAAAGCTAGAAAATTGTGTTAGGGTTCGTAGTAGCGTGACGAACGGATTGTACCACCAACACTAACAAGAAGCACCTACAAAATCGGAAGTCTCTGCAGGACTAGCTTTTCCTTCTCTTTCAGTTGAATTGCCGGCGTCGAAGGAGCAAGTGTTCCGTTCTTCCGTGTGCGTCTGTCTACCGTTCGACAGTCAAAGAAAAGCCTGCTTCTCTGCTCCTTGCAATCTCTGTACCCGCTGCAAAATATTGCAAAGATCGAGGCGACAACAAGTATTGTGTGAATTGAGTGTGAAAACTGGTACTCGGAAAAAGCCGCGATTCCCGCGAACGGTTGCGTTTCGTTGTGGCGCTCTGTGTGAAAGAAACAAAGTGAAAACAGAAATCCAAGTTGGTACCCACACACTGTGTACTCGTTTATATGAATTTGAAAATTCACCGTTGATGCCAGATCTAACCTGAAGTGAAGCAGGTAGTCGCCCGTTATCCCGTGTTTTCTCGTGCGTGCTTCGACAGGATTTTAAGCACCAAGCCAAGTGATATTACCACAAAAAGCGATCCTTTCTGGACGACCAGCAAACAACACCGAACACAGAACGAGAAAAAAGGTACATATGACCTGGGTACCCGCCGCCGTTCTAGTCCTTGGATTAGATGGCATTATGTACGATGTTTAAGCGAATTTTATGATTTTGTTTATAGTCCCGAACTCTAACCAAGTCGCTATACGATTTTTCGCGTCTTTATTTGAGGGTTTTATGAAAAAACAGGCATTCTTACCAATAGGAAAACATCAATGGTTTTCTGATGTCGTTTTTGCCATGGGCCGTGCGAAAAGGACAGCAGCGCTCCGCTTTCAAATGAAAATGGCGCTCGCGTTTGCGGCGCATCGCTTTGCAATGAAGCTAATACGCATTTTCCGACCAAGATCCCTGGTGAATGGTACATATTCATTGCAAAAATAAAGTGCTAGGATTGCAGCGCCATTTGAAAAGCGAAGAATGGTGAAAATCAGCCTTCGGAAGTTATCTATTTGGGTGCAAAGCAAAAAAAGCATATTCCCGACGGTTGGCGGAGAATGTGAGTGAGTGCGTGCGAGTGTTGGAACGCGCGTATGAAAGTCACTGGTGTGCGTGAAGGAACCGTTCGCGGGCTACTGCTCCGCTATGCTTTTATGCTTGCTTGCCATACGTAGAAACGGGTATGTTGTCCCAGGGTAGAATAAAGAACCAGTCCAAACAGGTTCAAATGAAAGAAGACATGTCATTAACCAGTTGGCCGCCGTTGTTTCAGACCAATTGGGATAAAATAATTTCTTTAGCAATTAGAGCGCGATTATGTTTTCGAAGCATATCCAAACGAAAGGTAAAACTATGCGCCCTACAGCTTAGCAAAGTTTCCCTCCAAAGCGGAAAGTCACCACGTCCGTCCAATGGACCGCGTTAGCATATATTTTCCATCCCGCGAGAGAAATGGAAAGTCGCCGAACAGCTTTTGCACTACAGGAAATTCGTCTCCACGGGCAACCGGATCGGACGAAGCAAGCTACGACAGGTTGGCTTCGGCTTTTCTTCTTTTTTTTTTTGCTTTTCACAATCTCCGGAAGGCGAATCGTCGTGCTGCGCCAAAGCTGGTCAACGGCGGATAACGTTTTTTTTTTTTATTTTCATTCCGTTTCCTCTTTCCGAGTGTGTTCGGCCGAACAGCGTTTATTGAAGATACCGTTTTGTTTGTAAACAGTCCACACACACACACACTGGATGCAGAGCACATACCCGATGATATGGCGTTCCCCTCCGTGTGCCATATTTATGCGAAATAGTTGCATTGTTTCCGCGAGTGGAAACCGCCCTTTGCAGGAAGCCCTGGGGCGAGTGCAACGTGGACACAAAGCAAGGTCTATGTCGAGCCTTTACTCACAATCGACCAAACTTTTTACCATGCCCAAAAACCGATAACTTCGAAAGCGCGCCAAAAAAAAAAGAAGGTCCACTACATGTGTTCATACTGCCAGCACAACACATGCGTTGCTATGATGGAGCGGTTTCAGTATTCTACTCATGTGCACAAACTATTAGCACCCCCCAACCGCGAATCACAACTATTATAATACGCATGGTGTTCAAACATGGCCAAAGCGTTCGTTTTTATTTATAGGTTTTCAGACGAAATATTGCCACGAAATGGGCTGGGAACTACGAACGCAGAAAGGAGCTGTTGCCACTACATTCATCTCATCTTGCCCCGGCGTACCTTTTGCTGTCGTAAAAACATTAACACCCCCCCCCCCCCCCCAAAAGGGAACCGCACGGGGACGACGGCGATACCACACCGGCACAAGATGTGATGGATGACAAATTTAGAATTGTTCGTAAAACGTGCAACATGCTCTAACGTCCTACGCCTGCTCGCAAATGTGCGACACTTGGAAAACTTACCACGCGGCTATCTCGTCGCGCTGTCTCCGTATCGCTCGTTCGCCGATCGTTCGGTTTGGTGTTGGTACGCGTGTGCCTACACACATCAGTGGCTTTCAATTATTTAAAAATAGTACATCACCAAAGGGTCAGCCGACGACGCGCGAGCGAAGCCCATGAAAAACCTAGCGAACCGCGTCCTGCGAAATGTCGCGTGGAAACGACTCCCGCGAATAGCGAATCTTATTAGCGGGCGCGGCAGGCTACGACGAGTCGCCCAGGAGTGCCAAATCGAGGGAAACGCAGTTCTCTTACTGTTCGATTGATTTTAACTCCCGCTTGTGCACGGTCATGGTCGACAGTTTGATCGACTTTTTTCTTCCGTTATCTTTCTTGGGCCATTCGCGTCTGGTGGGACGTGGAAAGAGCTCACCCCCATCACTGGCGTAACATCAAGCCAAATTAAACAAACGTCTCTTAGCACCTTTGGGTAAATATTTACATAAGATTTGCTCTCCTTCTCTTCCTATCTTGGCCTGTGTTAGCTTGGCTTTCGGAACACGCAAATTGTGCGTAGCTTGCGCGTGGGTGTTTAACGAGGATCACTTTTGCTGAGCATGTGCTAATGACCATAAACATAAGCCGGGTATCTTGACTCACAAAAGTTGATTTGTTTTTAAATGCAGTAACATGAAAATGAAAGGGGGAAGCGATGAATACTCCTACTTTTATACATACATACTCCTAGCACCCCTAGTCAGCAACTTTTCCGGCTGATAAGATTGTTCGATAAGCAACGATCGATCAGCTTCTAAAACGATTGGGAGTTATTTATCGACTCATCGACTCACAAAATAATATGTTATATGATGCGTAATACACTAATGTTGTTGAAGCACGGACCTACTGCCGAGACAAATACAGATAACAAATTCTGTTCCATAGATTAAAAAAAACACGTGCAATGTCTTTTATCGTTGATCTGCTTAAATGAATTGCTCAACGCCTGCCCCACGGAAACTGTTGCCGTATCTACTGCAATAGAGCGCATTCCAATGTTCCAATGGAGCTCTGCGGTGCGCATACAGGAGCGGGCGGTGCATACTGGTTCCGTATGCATATCAAGTAGTTGAAGCTAAGAAAAAAAAATACAAAAACGAAACGACAGACTGTTCGTTCCCTTCTAATGCGCTCTTACAGCGTTTCTTCTGTCCCGGCGCGATTGTATTCCCTCGCGCATCTAGGGATACGCTGTGCTTGCCCCTCCCTACCCGCCTCAACCAACGAGAGGCACCCGAGAGTATGTTGCAAGTGTGCGTTAATCGCTGATGTTCCGAATTGCCCAACAACAAAGCATCGCGCGCAAGAACCTAAAGAGGGGCAGATTAAAACGCAACGCTTGATCGCGCTGCTCGATTCGTAGTCGAACAGTCAAACCGGAACCTTCGAAGCATGGATCCAAGGAGAAGGGGAGCCCGCCGAGGAAGGGAAGGGTATGTGGGATCGATGACAAAACGAACGTCCATCACACCCACCCCGCGCTCGCTTCGAGGGCCGCAATGTTTGGCCTGATAATGATACTCGCCCTTCTCGCTCTATCTCTCTCTAGGGCAGGACAGTAAGAGAGTGGCTGGGGGTGTGGTTTTTTTTGTTGTAATGCTCGCTTTGATTCGAATCAGACACAATGCTACGCGGATGCGTTACGATTTTTGCTGTAGCATCGGGAACATCGGAAAAACATACAGATCGTTCGCATCGCAACGGAACAATGCTCGCTCGCTCGCTACACATTTGGGAAAAGGAAGGCCGAAGGAAGGGCTTCTCTCGCCTGGCCCAGGGTAATTGTTCTAACGCCGCATATTATTCACCCGAATCACAAACACACCCACCCGCCGAAACCATGCCGATTCTGTCCGTCTCTAGCGAACTGTTGGTGCCTACGCCGCGCTGACCTTACATACCGCGGGTTCGCGTTGTTTGGTAAATTATCTGAAGCGAACAAAACCCTCCACATGGATAGAGAAGGGAGCGATGCAGCGACGACGGTGTGCGTTGTTTTGGCCGAGTTCTGTCCACTTTATGTGCGCTCGGCTCGGCCGGCATCATCACGCCTTAGCGCTACACACAAAGTCGCGAAACGGCGGACGCACAATGTTGTTTGTGTGGTTGTGCTATGTGCCAACGATGCTTATATGGATCAGGCCACGATCACATAGTACCAGCGGGGAGTGTAATTTCAAACGATAAGTCGTGTAGGAAGCGCTGCTTGCGTGGAGCGGGGATGTACTCAATGATTAACGCCCGCGGTTCGCCACGCTCACTGATGGCCCGCGGGGTCTTCTCGTTGGTATGAGTTGATTCTCCCCAGACGATACTCTTGCTCTTGCGACAGGTTTGAACTACAAGAATCAAGACGTAGCGCGCTGACGGTTATCCGCCAACAACACGGCGTCGCGCAACCGCGTGCCACAGTTTGTGAATTTATTACTAATCTAGTTCCTCGTTTGGTTTTCCCCTACGGGGTTTTCTTGCAGATGTCACTACAGGTGTCGAACCAAACGACCGGGCGCCGCACGCCGCAAACTTACCAAGGATTCGGTGGCAACGGTCCTGCGGGAGCAGCCGGTGGCGGTGGTGGTGGTGCAGCGGCGAACGGGGCCGGCGGAAATGGTGCCCGGGCCACCAAGGGCGGCGGCAAGCAGTCGCAGATTCCGGTTGCGATTGGCGCCACCAACGACCCAGCGAGCCCTGCCGTAGCCGTACCACCAACGGCCGTGGTACACCCCGGAATGGGAGGAGTGGCCATGCCTTTTGCCACTCAAAAGCTGCAGCAGCAGCCACAACAGCTCGATAATAATCAGTACGTTGCGTTGAAGCAACAGGCGGACGCCGTTAACAATCCCTCCGTAGGTAAAGATGCCACCCTCGGACAATCGACCACCCGAAAGGCCGCGAACGGAAGCAGCACGAATGGTGGAGGAGGAGGAGGAACCGTTCTGGCCGCCGGGGTGTCTGTTGCCGAAAAGAATGGTTCTTCCACGAAAAAAGGTGACCTAGAGGTGCAGCCGAAGGCGGAGAACAAAGCGTCCGCAGCTAGTAACGCAGGTACCGCCACTCCAGCTGAAGGTGGAAAGGTGCGCGATAGTCCACGCTCGAGCGCCAGAACTCAGCAGCAGAAGCCATCGGAGGAGCTGCCAAAGACGCCGGAGCAACCGAAAGGGAAGCAAACCGGCGGCAACAAGACTTCGCAGAAGGGAACGGTGGGCAGCATGGAAAATTCGCTGGTTAACGAGAAACCACTGAAGGGCTTCGATGCCGATGGAGAAGAGATGCCTTCGTTGCTCCAGGAACCGTGGGACTACGAGGATTCGCCGATGCCGCCGAGTGCGAAGTCGAAGCTGCTCAAATCCGGCCCGACAGCCCACGCTCGCGTGACTCCGTTCAAGACGTCCGGCAACTCGGGCAAGACAGACGGCCAGTTGAGCACCGTCGTGGAGCAAACTACTCCAGTCGAGGCCGAGAAACAGTCGAAGGTCGCCGAAGCCCCGGTCACACCACCGAGCGGCGGGTCGGACCCGAACATCGGTCGTCCGCTACGTTCCATTTCGGGACGCCGCTCGACGCGACCGATTGCCGACATCAAGTTTACGCACTATCGCAAGTCGACCGAGCTGAACGATTCCATTTCCAGCCTCAACGTGACGGTCGGCTCCGACATCTATATGGACAGCCTGCGCACACCAGGGTCGGCGACGCGCAAGCGCAAGGACATGACGCCAGAATCGACATCCGAGCCGACCCGTGACGGGGTCGAAAGTCCCAAGCGTGCCCGGCTGGACTTTAGCGGGTTCCTGGGCATGGTGGCCAGCCCGGTAACGATGCTCAAAAATCGGCTGTCGCGCGTCAAGCTGCATTCGTCGACCCCGCGCTCGATGGCTATGGAAGAGGAGGACGCATCGAAGGTGGTCACGGCGGAAGCCACTACGACTACCACCATCGTCCCAGCGGACGAAGCGGCAGCAAAAACCGGAAGCGGGATGGATGTCGACGAGAAGGGCGTAGCAACGGAGGCGAAGGGAGGACACGATTCACAGTCTACCGCCGGCGACGGGGATGCAGGGCAGACCACTGGGCTTCCGGAGAAGGACGATGCAACAACACAGCAATCCGCCGGCGACAGCGAGGAAGATGTCGAGGTTAAGATCGTAACAGACAAACAGAAGCAATGGTGTAGCGTGATGTAAAGTGCAAACCCTTGGGGCCGCGGCGGGGGTCGACATCACCGACAGAGAAAATCTCCCTCGGGAACATATCATCACCCACCCCACCGGCACTACTCCCCGTTCGCGCGCGCCCCTCTCCATGGGCATTCGTTTTTCACTTTTGTAATCGTCTTTTCTTTTCCAAGTTATAGTGCCACAGAGAGCAGCGTTTGCGTTGCGTGAGGCTCACTAATAATTTTCTCATTTAACTTATTCTTGCGTTAATTGCAAGGATCGCGAAGATGCAGCTTGCTGTTTTTTTTTTGGTTTTTAAAAATTACATGCAGTATATACTTTTCAACTCGTCGTCATGCGGTAAGCGGGGGGAAAAGAACACACCGCTTCTGACCTTGGAGCGAGTTTTTGATTTTTGTTTTTAGTTACAACCCCCCGTTCATTTCCTTCGGTAGATAATATGTACTGCAAGCAGCCTGGAAATCTCTGACCACGAGATAGTATCACGGGCACCGGTGGTGCGTCCAGCTACTTCCCGTTTTGATTTAGAATTTTATTACAAAAAAAATAATAAAGTGAATAGAGGAAACAGAAAATTAGATTCATGCGGCATAAAGAAGGAGGGCGAGAGACAGCCGAAGCACATTATGCGCATTGTACGTCCCGGTAGAACAATTCATTTTTGAGTAAAAAAAAATCAAAAAAAAATGCGAATCAAAAAGAGGAAAACTGCTCAAACGGAATACTTTAAACAGGACTTAAAGCATTATTAGAGTTTCGGTAGATTTTCGTCCAATGTTTTTTTAATAGAAAACAGCAGCATTAAACACCAGCAGAAGGAAAGAGCGAGACAGAGCATAGTAATAAACATATATAAAACATGATGTACACAACATATGGACAAGAGATGTACTAGCGTAGAACCGATCGGAACTCCTCGACTGCAGAGTGTGTTTTATAAGGATGTGCAGCAATTCGCATCCGCTACAAAGCGGTTTTCCATTTAGAAGCATGGAAGCAAACTAGTTATAGGTATTTTAGTGGATATTATACTCTCTATCACAGCAGCGTTCGAAATGATTGTCAATCAATCGAACGGAGCTAGTTGGAGGGCGAACGTAGAATTCGGTTTGAAGAAAATGAAATTGAATGAGCAATACCCTCACAAATTTTGAAGATGCAGAAAAACGAGACCGGCATTTTACGAAGAAATGCCGGCCAACCAGTATCGCGAAATAGATGTTCTTGCATGTTTTTCCAACTATGTTTTTTTTTTCCAACCCGAAAGAAGCAAATAAAACCGACGAACGGTCATTTTTATCCAGACAGACAACGGCATTGGTATTTTATTTTGAAATTAGGAAAGAAACATCAAATGGAAACTGCACTATTACCAGCTACAGCTGACTAGTGATTCAAGAAAGATGTGGCGTAAAATTGTTTGATATTTCGTTCACGGGTGTTATCTCTTCGGAAGAAGCGATATTCGATAGAATTTGACTTTACTTTTCTGCAAATCATTCCGGTGAATGTACTTTGTTCCTATCTGTACTTTACACCCGGCAAGCCTAAAGATATTAAGTAGCGTTTTCACTTCGGAAGCGTTCAGTTGCGAACCGTTCGTCTCGTTGCGTTGTTCGCTGATTGTGAATTGTTCATTCCGCAATCTACGCCCGACCGTTGCACAACCGTTCCGACGAGGTAATAATCTCCTGTAGATAGGTACAGAATTTGGACATCAGTTGAGGGCAACATTTGCCGGCCGGCGGAGTCGACTGGAATCGTCAAATAATTCAAGGTCGCAACCAGCACGCGCTCTTTTGCGACTGCGCGCGATTCCGGCGGGTCGCAGTGTTGTGTCAAACCGACGGAACATGTAGTGTTCGTCCGACTGTTGAACTTAGTTTACATCATAGCAGGCAATTGTTGACTCAGGTTCTCTGTTCTAGAGAGTTTGCTGTGACAATAGAATCATGTGGTCGCTGGCGGCTTTCGTGGCCCTTCTCTACGCGCTGTGCGACGTGAATTACTTCATACGCACCCTTTTCACCATCATTCATGTGATGCTTGTCCCGGGAAGAATCAAGGTGACGGACAAGCATACGATATATGGTGAGTGTTTCTTGTCGGCGGTCGTTTGCCCCATCGAAATGTTTATGGTTTTTTTGTTTTCGTTTGCATTGCTAAAGGATTCTGCACCACGCAGGACGTGGACTTTCTGCTAAACCACATGAACAACGGGCGATATCTGCGCGAGTTGGACTTCTGTCGGTTCTACTGGTACGGGCGGACCCGGTTCTGGCCGCTGGGAAACGCGAAGAACATCCTGCAGGGCGAATGCATGGTTCGCTATCGGCGCATGCTGCCGATCTTCAAGGCGTACAAGGTGGAAACTCAGCTGGTCTGGTGGGACGATAAGTCGATCTACATTCGGCACAAGTTCATCACGCTGCACGACGGATTTGTCCGGGCCGTCACCTACTCGCGCCAGCGGGCCATCGGAATCGATCTCCTCGAGTACGTCAAACAGTTTCCTGAATGTCGCGACCGACCCGAACAGCCGGCGGTGCTGAAGGGTTGGATCGAAGCGAACGAACTGAGCAGCCAGGAGCTGCGCAAGTGAAACAGTGTGCGAGCGCGATATACCGTTAACAATCAACCCGCGGTTTCCTACCTGTGCACACCTGATACTTTACCTGGTGTGTGCTCGCGCGGATAACCTGCGATCGCGCTATGCTAGCGTCACGTACAACTCGCGTTTCCAGCGTGTGGGTTGTGGACGCCCGCGAAACGCACACAACCAACCGGTGTGATCGAAAGCCAGACGCGTTGCCGATCATGTTTTCGTGGCAGAAGCGATCGTAGCTACCCCGGTCGCATAACAACGCACAGTTGAATCTTGCCAGAGGTGCTGTGTGTATCGCCGCGCGCCGCCAGCAACAACAACGGTGAAAAGTTCGGTACCTGTAACTACATTGTCTAGAGCTGCACTGTGCCGTTGTCGCCATTACCTGTGTCCAGGATTTTATTTTCGTAAGTTACTTTATCGACACGCGTC
>JAOEFI010000003.1:31789280-31812762 GCA_034621735.1 Anopheles plumbeus
ACAGCCGGCGGATTTCAATGAGGATAAAGTCCACGCGAACGCCATGAGACAGCATGAAATGGCGAAGCAAACTGTTTCACAGTTTTTACGCTGTTTGCACATTTGCTAGTCAAGAACGATTGAAGGCAGAACGATTTATGGTAATGAACTAGGTAGTTCCTCTTTTACTATCCAAACCCGAATTACTTGAGTAGTAGCAAGAAAACTGGTTCAAATTTGTGGCATAAGCGTTTCGCTAGTTTTGAAAGCATATTATTTGGAAAAATTACCTAGAAACTCAACTTTAAATTTAAATAGATCATTTGAGTTAATTCGGTATACACGACAAGTTCCAATATGTTTCGGAATGATAAGTAGCAGCACAGTTCGTACCTATAATTTTTTTATTCAATCACATTAAATCGTAGAAGGTGCAAACTTCCTGGTGTTATTATTTGTTCCTCAAATGATTTCCACTCACAGTTCATCCCTCGGTTGTCCGTAAAGTTCTTGAACAAAATCATCGATATTTCGCTGAATTTCTTTCCTATATTCGACTAGCTCACTATTTTCGTCCAACCGATGGTCCAAGTTATTTCTCAGCACTAGCAAAGTGTGGCGGAACAGTGGACATTGGGACCAGGAGTCGTGGCATAGCTGCATGCATGTTCTCAGTGCCTTCACAGTTTCGTCGGAAAGATTTTCCTCCGGCACCAAGGCCGTTCTGTGCTGGTGGAAGAATTCTCCAGCATGTTTGCAGAATTCCGTCTTCTGTAGCGCTTCGATGAGCTGCGTCGATCGATACTGCTCGTACATTGTTGGGTCGGCTGCTTCGCCCCCTTTCGTTCCACTCAGGTAATCCTCGAGTACGTCCGCGAGCAGCTGTAGCACTTTCACCTTAACCTTCAGCTCGACCTTCCTCGTCCACACACCGTACAGCAGACTGTACCCGGGCGGCGTTAGAAGCTGCCTCTGGGCAAAGGGAAACTTTCGCACCAAGCTACCGAAAGCGTACAGGGCTGCCGAAACCTCCTCCGTCGTCGAGGCCCGTCCGAGGGCAGTGAGAAGGTGCGTGCCTGCGTTTCGCTCCACCAGAGCCACCTTAGCCTTTGGGTTGTTCTGTGCGATCGCACCGAACAGTTTGAGGGCCTGCACTCGGGTGCGCCCATCGTCGGTGCGGTTCAAACTGGGCCAAATTATTTTTTCCACCCCGCCACGATCGATAAACTCCAGCGCATTGTCGACCTGGTGCACTAGGTACTGCAAATCTTCAAATAGTGCGTCCTGCTCCGGTGGCTGGTCATTTAATCCCTTCAGGAGCCCTTCGGTGAAGCGACCAAACAAAGCGGTAATTATTTCACTATCACTCTTCAGTTCGACGTTGGCATCTTTCAGTTCTCGTTTGATCTGTTCGTAGGTTTTGAATTTGCCACGGACTGCTTCTTCATTTTGTTCGTTGTACTCATTGGCCGGTATGTCGCGTAGGGCTTCCTTAAGCTCATCTAGCTTCATACTACCGGCTTCCCCCTCGGTTCGTTCGACTTCGTGCTCCTTCAGTTCTTCTCCTGGTACCATCGAAAGGGAAGAGTCGGAACCGTCTTCTGTGCTCAACAGCTTGGCTTCCTTTTTTCCCGTGGAAAGATTGATTCTCACGTGCAATCCTTGTGGAATCGATTGATCTTCCCTGATCTCCTGCCACTCGGAGGTGGGAACAAACTTGGATTCATTCGAGCCGGTGGCTTGTACGTGGAATATGAACACCACTTCCAGGATAACTATCGCTTTCTTCAACTTCATTTTGGATTTGGCAGTTGTAGAATTGATACTCTTTCGACTTCCTATGATTCCTTCTGTAGTTACTGCTCAATCTGATGAAAGAAATACGATTTATTCACGATACTAGATTCCGCTGTTTAAATTCAGAAACACACGTCACAACAAACTGTATTTTGACGTTTCGGTGTAGTTGTGTTGGTGCAGTATCGTCGCGCAGTTTTTTCGAGTCGTTTCGATTGTAAACAACTCGCTTCGAGATTTGATTTGATCGTTAAATCCCTTATGGATGTAGAGAATAAATTTTCGCGATTTTAATTTATTTTCAGATCATGTTTTCCTGCGTCTTATTGGTTGGGCTACTCGTCCTCTACATCATTTGGGATGTAAACTATTTCCTCCGGTGCGTTGTCACGCTCGGATACGGCATGCTGTTCCAGCGCAAACGTAAGGTGACCGAGGAGACGACGATCTACAGCTTGTGCACCACGCAGGACGTGGACATCTTTATCCGCCACATGAACAACGCCCGCTATCTACGGGAGTTGGATTTTGCACGGTTCCACTTTTACGGCTTGACCGGAATCTACGGAAAAATCAAGGCCAAACGTGGCGGAGCGGTGCAGGGCGCTTCCAGTGTGCGCTACCGACGCACGATCCCGATTTTCAATACGTACAAAATCACGACGAAGCTGGTGTGGTGGGATGAGAAGGCGATCTATCTGGAACAGCAATTCGTCACTCTGGCAGATGGTTTCGTGCGTGCCGTGGCCATGTCGAAGCAGTGCATTACCAACGTGGACGTGGTGGAGCTGATGAAGGAGTTTCCGGGTGCCGAGCAAAGGCCGCCAATGCCGGAAGAGCTCAAGTTGTGGCTTGATTCGATCGAAACTTCCAGTCAAAAGCTTCGCAAGGATAAGTAGGAGCTCTAGAGGATGGAATTCCTTTTTATATTAGGAGTGGGTTATAATTACGGGCATGGGTTCCATTACGCATACAACTTAGATCACAGGTTCAAATCCGAACTGATAACACAATAAAGAGAAGCAGAAAAATTGTGATTCTTCGTTATGCGCGAAATACAAATTAATATGAACGGTATGAAGATATAATAAATAACTCATATGGCAAAACCGTGGAAAAAAAACTACCATGTGTCCACCGTTGACGAACCCGCCCGAAAAGCCGGGATAACGAACTGAACCTTTCGGATGGAGCTTCGTCAGGTCAAGACCACTCTGCGGTTTTAGCGCCACCTAAGTACGTAAGTAAGTTACTGGTCACATAGGATTATTTGTTTTAAATTCGTTATTACATTACCAACGGAAGACCATGAATTAGTTCGCTTTTAATGACGTTAAGGTAAGCGATATTTAACATAAATAACCCTTTCGTGAACAATATTGCCAACAAAAAAAAATCAAGTTTCTCGATATTTTTATTGAGGTATAATATTAACGTACGCGATTTACTACACGGTTGTCCAGATATCCCCCGATTATTCCCGAAGAACATAAAATAATTTTAAATTATATATTCTACCCGTTTCACTAAATCGATTGCACAGACCGGGCTAGTAATACAGAAACAAAAGGAACTTCAATTTAGAACTCAAACGGAGAAAATGCGATACTCTCCTCGCCGGCCGTCGTGATCGGTTGGCCTCCGGTCGTGCGCTTCAACAAATTCACGTACGTGACGAGATATGGGACTAGATTTTCATCCATAAAAATCACCACCTTCCGTTCGCTGTCACCATCATCCTTCGAGCGATCGTCCGGTTGAAAACTGTCCTCATCGATGTCACCGATCGATCCGGTGTCATCGTGACCACCCAGTGGCATTCCTCCATCGATTTCATCCCCGCTGCTGCTCGAGCCGATGTCCAGCACAACCGACCGATGGTCGACGAGCGGCTCCACGCCAGCGGGCGTGATCGCGGTGCCCGTGATGGCGTCACTTTGCTCCGGGTGGAATGGGGCTCGAACGCGCTGCTGCTGCTGCTGTTGGTTCGTCGGCGGAGTAATCGCTTCGTTCGCTGCGTGCCGCGGCAAAGCGGAACTGTTAATTTTCACAGGCCCTTTTCCACCATAATACTGCTGCAGGGAGGCGCTAGTGATTCGGGGAAGTTGCATCGTGGAGTCCCGCACGAAATCGTACGTGCGGCTCGAGATCGGATACTGATCGAACCCACTGGAGGGTGGTGGGAGTTTTGGGCGGATTCGAATGACCAGGCGGGTCGCATCGCTCTCGTCGTCCGTGTCGAAGAACACCGTTTTGAGATCGAGCAGCTCCAGCAGCTGGCAGTCGTGCACGTCGTACAGGACGAGTGCCTTGCTGTAGATCGCCACCAGGACGAGCCGATACTCGCCGTGGAGGGCGTGCGTCGCTTGCACGGTGAAGAGGAGTGATCCTTCGCAGATCGTCTGCGGTTCCCACAGGGCCTTGTGGGAGATCGGTTCCTGCCGCTGTAGCGACTGGCGGGACAGCTTCGGCCTGGGGAGTGTGTTGTAGCCGACACTCTGCAGCATACCTTGCCCGGTAAGCGCGACCAGTTCCGCTGCACCACTGATCGGTTTCGCGAATGCGCCCACAATGCCCTTACCCATTCCTGTGACCACACCCATCGGGTTTGTCGCCTGCAGCGGATGGTGCGCCAATCCACCGACTGCACCGAGCAGGCTAATGCCCAATCCCGTGAGCCCTTGAGTAAAGCCATCCGTCATTCCTTGCGGACGTCGCCGTCGGAGTGCGTCAGTTCGTTGCACGTGCTCGGAGTCGAGCGTCAGCCGATCGAGATTGCGTGACACCGACTGGGCCAGCTTTGTGACGGAGTTTACCGTGCCGGCGGTGATGTTCCGTATCAGCGAGGCCGACCCTTGCGTGACGCCCACCAGGAAACCCCACGGTCCACGCAACAGCCCACGCACCGGGAGGGATACGAAATCGCGCAAGCCGCTCGTAACCGAGCGCGCCAAACCGCTCGGGCTGCCCAGAATCTCCAGCGAGCCAATGACCCATCCTCCGCCAAAGATCGCCCCGGACAGGTAGTGCATGCCGACGGCGTTTCCGAACTTGATCGGCAGCGATCGCACCGAGCGCCGTTCGAAGGCCGCAAACTCGAGAGGGCTGTGGTCGAGTGCAATGTACAGGCGCATGCAGGCGTGCACGGAAAGCAGCACGGCGAGCGGTTCGATGCGGATGCACCGGAACTTGATCGGTTCCGCCAGGTAGCTCGCCTGCTGCACCACCGCTCGGGGAATAAGAACTTCTCCTGCTTCACAGCGCACACGCGCCGAGGGCTTTTCGTCCGCTTCGTAAAGCATTCCAGCAGGGAGACATTCCATAAGGTAATCTAGCAGCACGTTGATGTATGTATCTTCAATGTACGCCCGGATGGGACTGATCTTCAGCCGAAGCGCCTCCACGTCTGTCCACTCCTCGTCAGCAAGATCGCACTCTAGCGTGCACAGCGCCGCCCGCGCCAGCAACTCCAGGTGGTCGTCCAAACGGTAGTGGTTCGGAAGATGGGCGAACAGTTTCCGCTGCTTGGCCTCGTGGTCTTCACTGCAGAGTACCACCGGGAAGTCGTACTCCCCGTTCGAGTGCAGCTCGTTGTCGATCTGGATGTTGACGCAGTTCAGCGTGGCCCTACTGTTATCGCCCGGTTTACGTTCCACCCGAACGCCTATGCGGTCGAAGTTGAGCGATATGATGTCCCTCTTCAAGCACGCTTGATTCTGCTGATCGTTGAACAGAGTGACCATGATCGAACGGAAGTAGCTCTGCACCTGTAGTGCTTTGACCGGATCCGAGCTGGCTTCTCGTATGCTTTCCCACCCCGATGGCACCGTTCCACCATCGGATGTGCTTTCGCTCCGGTGCTCCTCACCCGAGTTCCCATCAGCGCCCGCCTCCAACTGCGGCTCCGGTCGAATTGGGTTCGATAAGCGCGTCCGAATGTCCTTCGCTGAAAACTCCTGATCCTGGCTGATGTAGTCAATGACTAGCTCCGTCGTGCGGCCGCGAACCCGCACCGCCAGCTTCAGGTCGCCGTACAGGGGAATATTTAGGAAGATGCTCTTATTTTCGTCTATCTTCACCGGATGCGACCACCGGATGGCGCTCCCGCTGACGCAGGCGAATATTAGGGCCAGGTCCACCTCCTGCGGCTCGGGGAACTGTTCGTCCAGGCTGGGTGGCGTGTAGAAGACCGTTTGGCGCGAGCCAACCGTCTGGTACCAGGCAAAGTTGCCCTCCACCGTTTCGGGCACGGCCGTCGCTGCCTTGTGCGGGTGGACAGTGTCCGACTGGGCGACGTACATATTGAAATCGGTACGATTCTCGATGGCGTACGAGGGGCAAGGATCGTCGAAAAGCGACACGTGCAGCTGGCCCTGGTGCGACACGATCGAGAGCGATAGGGCCACGTGCCGGTCGCCGGAACAGACGCTAAACGACTTCCGGGAAATCGGCTTGTTTAGGTGGATGGGGGCGGAAAAATTACTGCCATTTTTGCGGCACCGGTACACCGTGAGGTAGTGGTTGAAGTTGGCGCTAGGTTTAATTTTTCCTGTCCGCTGCGACACATTATTCAGCATCGTTATCACGCTACCCTTAGGACTGCAAAAGACAGAGAAAAGGGAGACACAGTGACATGTGAGATAAAATACTAAATTAGTCAAACACCCCGTTATACACGCCGGCACACTTACTTTTCACATTTCACATCATTCTTTGGAAGACTGTAGCAGCAACTGTGGGGTCCAAAGTTGCTGAGTTTAAATTGGTCAAGCCGTTCGTTGGCCGGCAGGGCGAAGGACCAACAGTGCAGGTCAATGCACGAGTAGTTGGTTACGACGAATTGTGAGGCCAAAATGAAGATTCGAACTTTATTCTCCGTTAGTGACGTTAGGACTAGGTTCATGATCTGGAAAATACAAAAATGGAAAAATGGGGATGAGTTAAATTTAATTCAAATGGACTAAAAGGGTGCTTTCTACGTACTAAAAGTGAAGATCGATTCAACTACGAAGCAAGAGGTCGTTAGTCTCTAGACATTTTTATTTCCGCCATTGAATTCACGCGAACAGTTCCCCCTGTGTAAAGAGGGTAGATAGTTTGAAACCGCAGGAACCACATCCCGGGCTGTGCAGATTCAACGACCTTTCCCAGATGACCCAGTGCGAGACAAATCATTTGAAAGATGTGGTTAAAATACGACTTTAATGAACGTAGTGTATACGATGTAGAAAATCACAATTTCAGTCATCTTAGTTAAATTAATTAAACATATTTCAAAGTGCCAGTGAAGCTGAATGGTACATTTCAATGTGACAATGACAATGTGTTTGCAATTTGCAACGTGTTGCATCATTGTTACTGTAGTTGCGTCAATCGCTTGTTTTTTGGTAGCTTAAATGGAACATTGGAATTTTTTCGCTATCTCCAAAACTTAGTGCCAAGCCAATCACATTGCACAAATATTATAGCTTTAGTCTGTCGGACAATTGCTATAGGCACCTTCCTTCCGGAAGAATCGACAAAATAAACAAAACAAATTTCTTCTCCACATGCTCATCCCACAAGCCCCTCTCCTTATCTGTCTCTCTGGTGTGATGCTCGTCCAACCTCTCTGACAAATGCCTCATCATCATCCGCGAGATTCACTACGATATACTACTCTATTGCTGATAAGAAACTAACTCACAAACACCGGAGAAACAATGATTACCCGCGGTTCGGCCCGCCGGTCTGTCGTGAGATTGTTCGTGGCACGCACGTTAACCACATGTTGTCGGACTGGTTTGCGTGCCGGCGAACCTTCGATCACATATAACCAATCCACTCGAATCCAGCTTTCGTCAGTCGTTTAACAGTGATCGTTGCGCACGTTGTCGACGGAGAGTTGTGGTAAAAGTTGCGCGTGGTAGACGACGACGGTGAAAGTGATTGCATAGCCCGGACACGATTACGAATCTATTACCAACATGGAATACAGAGTGCAGGCGCCGGCTTCACTCCGCGAGCCTTTGGTCGTGCCCGAGAAGCTGCTGATGGGACCGGGGCCATCCAATGCACCGGCGCGAGTGCTTGAGGCAATGAGCCGCCCGATACTGGGCCACCTGCACCCGGAAACGCTGAAAATCATGGACGACATCAAGGAGGGCGTGCGGTACCTGTTCCAGACGAACAACGCGGCCACCTTTTGTCTGAGCGCCTCGGGCCACGGCGGCATGGAGGCCACGCTGTGCAACCTGCTGGAGGACGGCGACGTGGTGCTGATTGGCCACACGGGTCACTGGGGCGACCGGGCAGCTGATATGGCCTCCCGTTACGGTGCCGATGTGCACATGGTGCGTGCCTCCGCGGGCAGCTCGCTGACGCTGGCGGAACTACGCAAGGCGATCGAAACGTACCGACCGTCGGTACTGTTCCTGACGCAGGGTGACTCCTCGACCGGCGTGCTGCAGGGCCTGGAAGGGGTTGGCGCCCTGTGCCGTGCGCACAACTGCCTGCTGATCGTGGACACCGTTGCATCGCTCGGCGGCACGCCCTTCTTCATGGACCGCTGGGAGATCGACGCAGCGTACACCGGATCGCAGAAGGTGCTCGGTGCGCCGCCGGGCATTACGCCGATTAGCTTCAACCATCGGGCCGTGTAAGCAGAGCGCGCGTGGCGTAAGCATCTCTTATCAGAACGCAGTTGTCTAATTATGAGTTTTTTGTATGTTTTTTCGTTTGGATTTTGGCTTTTCTTGCCCCCCGGCACGGTTCGCGGTGTTGCGACCGACAACCGACAGTGAACGCTACAAGCGTCGCCACACGAAGGTGAAGGTGTACTACTGGGATATGTTTCTGGTCGGCGATTACTGGGGATGTTTTGGACGGCCGCGCATGTAAGTACACACAATCAATTTTGAAGGATGAAGTATTTCACTTTACTTCTTTAATAAAACTTTAACGATGCAACGATTGTACGGGTTAACCAAAAAATTATTGCCACTTTATGGCGCCTCATTTAAACACGGCAATGTGCTGATAACTAATTCAGGCACTGCATGACGAAAAATTAGGTGCAGATTCAAGCTGTTCAATATTCACAGAATCTTTAACTTTTCTATTTGTAACAGTAGCATCTCAAATGTCTCTTCATATAATTTTCACTACATGAATGGAATATATGGAAGAGTGAACCCGGAATCGGACATGCCATTCCCAAAAAGAATCTCAAAATTCCCACACAACGTAACCGGATAAAACGTCCTCCCACATTCACAGTTACCACCACACGGTATCAGCGACCCTCCTGTACGGCCTCCGGGAAGCGATTGCTCTCGCGTGCGAGGAATCCCTTCCTTCGCTCATCTCGCGCCATCAGGACTGTGCCAAGCGCCTGTACGATGGGCTGCTCGCAATGGGCTTCGAACTGTACGCCCAGGAACGGGACCGACTGTCCACGGTCACTACCATTCGCGTACCGAAGGACGTCGACTGGCTGCTGGTGGCTCAGCATGCGATGAAAACGTTCCTCGTAGAGATCAGCGGTGGGCTGGGCCCGACCGCCGGCCAAGTGTTTCGCATTGGGCTCATGGGACAGAACGCCACCAGCGAGCGAGTCGATCGGGTGCTGCAAGTGTTCCGGGATTCGATTAAGGCCGTCAAACCCGATTTTGCGTTCCAAAAGAATGTATCGAAAATGTAAACCAACGACTAACTAAAGCATTCCAGAATAAAATTGTTGCTAAATTATGAAGTAACTTTCAACAAATTATGGCCAATTATTCAAGTCCTTTCAGAGTATCAATGCAGTGCATAACTCACCCCACTATCCGTTCGTATACTGATATCAATTGAACCTTCCAGCGGTAGTACGGCGTACCCGGTCGGTGACTGCTTCCGGGCATCCGCACCGTTGATGTAAATCAACTCCGACTGCAGCGTTCGACCGAGTCCCACGCTCATCTCCAGCGTGAAACCGACCTCCACGTGGAACGGCATAACGATGCTGTTCATGGCGATGATGTTCGTGTCGCTGGTGGTACTGTTTTTCAGCCGCACCTCGCAACCCAGCTGGTTGATGAAGAGTGCCCACGGTGCGATGTTCAGCATCAGACAGCAGGACATCTCGTACGCCGCGGAACAGTGGTAGAGGGGAAATGTGGCCTCTTGGATGGAATTTTCACGCCGCCAGCGTTGCTCTTCCTCGCGTGCACAAGGCCAGCCGGGCGTCCGCTGGCCCACCCTCAGGGCTTCCAGTGCATGCTCGATGCTTCGGAAGCGGGTCGGCACTTGGAAGAAAGTTTTCCCATCGATCAGCCGGTAGGAGAGGAGGGCCTTACGTTTGTCCTCGCCGTGCGGCGAATTGAAGTCCATGCGGAACGATAGCTCGTGCTCGTCCGAGTAGGTCCCGGCCACATTCAGCTGTCTTCGTTGGCCCTGCCCGTAGATGGAAAACGTCTGATCGATCTTCTCCTCGTACGCCTAATGGTTGACAGAGGGTGTGACAATGAAACAAAAATGTCTAGAAAACGGTCCAACTCAATGCCATATTTGTTCTGAACAACTTACCGTCGTGTTGACAGTCAGCAGCGATTCCACCATAAACAGTGGCCAAATGATGACTAGCACCCGCTCCAGCACAGTTTCGCTGGGACCCGCGGACAGCCTACCATCGGCAATCTTCTCACGAACGATTCGCACCCAATAGCTGATGTAGCCTTCGCGTGTGATCGACGCTGTCGGAATCTTCACCAGGTACGGCATGCTGCCACCGTTCATAATTTCCCGCAGCGGCACATCACCGGACCAGCCGACCCGTCCTACCTCCCCGTCGACGGCAACGTTGATGGTCTGTTGGTTTTTGTTATTCGCCGGCGAGAACAGGTTCGTGCTATCGCCGGGTGGCACCAGGAAGCCGGTGGTTGTGTAGGCCCGTTCACCACTCGGCGTCGGTTTGTAGTAGCGATACTGGAACTTCAACCGCTCGGAGGTCATGTTGAAAAAGCTGATCTGCCCCTCGATCGTGATGGCTCGCTGCGTGTTGCTTCCGGCAGTGGATAAGTTTTCCACACGAACCAGCAGAATCTTCTCGTCCTCCATGTCCTCCTCGTAGATCTGCTGGACGCACACCTGTTGCAAGCCTTCGGTGGATACGTCGAATGATTCGGTGGCGACCTGCACCCTTCCTTCGTTGAAGTAGATTTGAAGCTGCTGTCGCTGTCGGCAGCTGCGGAAAGCGTACAGACAGAGTTCGTTCGGCCCGAGGAAAATCATTTCTGTGGTATCGCTTTGCCCAAACTTGAACCCGACCTGGGTTCGGTTACAAACAACATACTTGCTATAAAGTATGACACACTGGTTCTCAGTGGAACTTTGGTTCTGGTTCCATATCCTCTTCGCCACGGTGAGATTGTACCCAATGGAGGGCCCGTAGCGTACGGCAATATCGTCCGATATGGTTTTTACCTCCAGCGTTCTCTCGCCGATCCATCCATACGCTTTCAGGTTGCTCACATCCAGCACGTTTTCGAACGTGAAATGATTGTAGTCGAGCAGATCGCAGTGCAGATTCAGCTCGGCACTCACGAACATGTCCAAGCTGTCGTAGAGCGAACACTGCGCCCGCAGTCGGTGGGCATTTAACATCAGGAATTTGTGGATTCCAAAGTCGGCCGTTTCCCGGCACAGCCGGTAGCGTTCGAATGGCTTCGGTAGTTCCGATCCGTCCACACGCGAACAGTTGTAGAGGTTCACCTGAACCGGCTTCAGATCGACGGTGGCATCAACGTTCGGTACCAGCGCGGCACTGAACATCGAATCCACGCGCATACAGGCGACGAAGATCTTCGGATGCAGACGATATGGCAAACTGACGACCCGTTGGCCCGGAAGGTAAGAACTATCGGTAAGCACGTCGGTGATACTTGTCAGTAAAGTTCGGCTGCGCCGTCCTCCGTGCGCATCCAGATCGTTTTCGGATCTATTGTCAATCCCCTCACCGTCGTCGTTGTCATCGTCATCATCGCCGTTTGGCCGTGTTCGTGCTGCACCCTCCTCGTAGACAACATTCTGCGTCATGACGATTCGCCAGATAGGCGAGGCAATCTTACGATGGGGTAGCTTTAGAAACGTTTTCTCGTTCTCGGACAGAGTGAACTGGCACACTTCCACGAACACCCCACCAATTTCCGAGTAGTGTTCCAGTTTGCACTGAATGTTCACAGATTTTGTTGTCTACGATGAGATGGTACAAATGCATATTAATTAATAATTTCACAGGTAAAAACACAAACGCGCTTACGTGCATAGGGACAGGATAAACGATGACTTGGTGCAGCGCCCTCGGTTGTGGATATCGCCAGCAAATGACACCAACCTCACGATTGATGATCTTTATCTGGTACGGCAAGGGCAGCTCGTTGATCTTCATGGATTCGATGAACTGAAAAGCCCCCGCTCTGGAAAACAAATACAAGATGGGACGTATTCAATTTCAAACTCAACGAAACCTGTGCTCGTACAATATACCTCAAATCATCCTGGTAGTACTCCTCGCGCATTTCCTTCGTTCGCTTCCGTTCGAAGCGTGGCGGCACGATAGGTATTAATGACTCTCGACTTGGCGTCATGTGTGCACTGCGAAGCGTCTCTACAGATTCCTTTCGTCTGGACACGTCCGTCTCGAGTGCCTCCTGTATCTCCTTGCGAATGAGTGCCCCCTGGGCGAAAAGATGTGGACTTAAATCGAGCTGCAGATACGACGATTGCAGCGTGATCTGAACCAGCGGGTCCCGTTTCCAGTACTCCTGGGCAAGTGTCAGCTGGAGTTTGAAGGAGAAGGGATGCAGGATTACAAACGCCCCGCTACTGAGCATCAGTTCGTCCAGATCCAGCGCGAACAGAATGCGCTCCGGCCGCTCCTGTACTTTTATCGATGTTTGCACGGACGAGAAGGAAAGCTTCATCGTATATCGTGCGGCGCGGTTTGAGTCCTCGTCCAGGAGGTGCACCATCACCTGCGAAAGTCCGATTTGTATCTTTTCAATGTCGAACAGGTGAGCCTTGATCAGTTTGAACTTGTTTCGGCCGAGCACCGGTTTCGGGAGCGGATTCGCAGTGCCCCTGGTGCGATCGCGCGAACCGCTCCGTGGAGTGAAAAGATCACCTAAAACGTCCACCAGTTCAATCAATTGACTCGCCTTCCGAGGTGAGATGGTAAAATTTATCGGACGCTTAAAATCCACCCGCAGATCGCGGCTTTTCTTCGTGAGACTGTTAACGAAGCGTGTCTTGACGATGGGCTGGGGGATCCCCAGTTCGTCCGGCTCACCGGCCAACGTTTTGACGAGCGACAGATCGCCCACTTCAACCGTCAAATCGAACAGAGATATCTGCAGTACCCGCTCCAAGAGGTTCAACGAAACAAGGACATTCGGTTGCGCTAACACCAGCTTTAGCGCTGGACAGACACTGCGATCCCGTTGGTAAAGATTCAACTTGAAGTAACCCCCAAGGAAGCACACTTCGTACGGGATGGGCGGATTAGGTTGGGCTAGGGAGGAAACCGTTCCCCGGCCCTGAAGCTTCGCATTGCTCTCTGACGACCGGGATGATATTTTCCTCTGCCGAGTGTCCTTGCGACTGCTGCTCGATACAGGACGCCTTCCGTCGGAAGTTCGGTAAGAGTCAAGACCGGAATCTTTCTCGCACTTGGACAACTTTGAGTTGCTGCATCGAATGCGTGACGAAGGTATAGAATCGCGGTAGGACTTGATCGACTCTCTTCCTGTATCTTCCATGAGGGGAGCATCTGTGGGGAACAGCAGCGAACTGTTCGTTTCCACGGTGCTGTTACTTCTCGTGACCGTTGGGGCGCTCGTCGATGAGGTCCTGGAAGCGGGAACCGAAAACAGATAACTCTTGATTTGATTCCCCTTTCGCAGCAACCGTTCCGCAAGCTGCAACTGCTCGAGATCAACATCGACTAGCAGATCCGACATGCAGTTTAGTTCCATGGCACGGCTGGAAATCAGCACGTTCTTGTAGATGATGCACGGGGCGTAGATGATGGAGAAGTTAAACTCTTTGAACACCGTCTCGACCTCGAAGTAAGATGATCGCTGGGCACCCTGCTGCAGATTGTTCCACTCGAGGGCCGGGTTGTCGTGGTGCGTCGTTGAAGTTTGCTGTTCGTGCAGATAGTTGACCACATCCTGCCACACGGCGGTGCTGAGGGAGATTTCCTTGAGCAGCAGCTCGTACTGGCGATCTTCTATTTTCGAACCCGGTACGTTTAAAATGCGCATCTGTGCCGCCTTAGTGTATACGTCTGGACGCAGCGGAACGCGGCATATTGGATTCTCCACATTGTGGTGCACGGTGATGGAGCTCACCTTCAGAATGTAAACAGAACATATTTCGCCTCGTTCCATTCCAGCCATTACCGGGTCGGTTCTGAGTGGCAAGAACACCGTCACGCCCTTGCTAGCGAACAGGATCAACGGCAAGTCTCTCACACCCAACACCGGGGCGGGACCTGACGTTTCCGGGTCCATTTCGGTCATCTCGACCGGTGGTTGAAAAGCGTGCAGCATTTGTAAACACTCGCCAAGCAAATCCAGATCCAACCGCATATCAACCGGCTCCATCTTGATCAGCACCTCCACGAGGATGTCGTTGTGCTCGCGTGATTTCCTCATCGTGTCCCACTTCGAGTGGACGCTCTGCGTTTCGGCCTTGGTAATGGTCATGCTGAAAAATGTATCCGTTCCCGTCGCTTTGCTCGATTCACTAGCTTCGCCCGTTTGAACGGTTATCGCTAGGGCCTCATTGCGCACAAACCCAGCGGTCGGTTTCTGTGTGTCGTCCCACTCGTAACAGGTGGCACTCATGCTTCCCACCTTTGCCTTCACCTGAGAGTACACCTCCTGTTTGTCCAGCGAGTAAATAATGTCTTCGAACTCAAGCGTCAGTTTGATGCGCTCCTTGCGACGCTCGTCACGGGTGATGCAGCTCACGGTCAGTTTGGAGAAGGTCCACTGCAACCACAGCGAGGGCATAATGCGCCGTGCGGTCGTGTTATCTTTCAGCGTCTCCTCCGAGCCACCGCTGGAGTTGTGCGCAAGATCGAGGAACTCCTTCAGATCTGTCGCTGCCAACGAACTTCCACCGGAGAGTTGCGAAATTTCTAGAAATTGATTAACGGCCTGCGGTTTGTCGTTTGGCGGGCCACTGTGGTGGGATTGTAGGGCCGGTAGCTGCAGTAGGCGGTCCACCGTTGCGCGCACCAGGACGAGCTGTTCCTTTACCATCGTCACTCGGAACGGCGACGTGTCGACGTGAAAGCAGACCGACAACGGCACGATGGACGGAGATTCCGCGTTGAAATTGAGCACCATCGAAATGTTGGTCGTAGTTTCGTCGAGTAGTTTGTTCATTTCGCCATTCTGGTACGTCCAGCTGGACGCGTTGGCGAGAGAAATTGTCCACGGAAAGCTATCCTTTTCCGCCGGCCACACGGATTTGGCGATGCTGATAGGGAAGCGGTTGATGGCGCCGCTAAGTGTTTGGCATTTGAAGGCAGAATTCACAGTTATCAATGGAAGCCTGAAACAATACAGAAATGGTAGATTAGTACGTTCAATTTACAGTTTGGAATGAGGCATGAGTCAGCGTTTCGACATACTTAAGCATGAATATTTCATTTGCTCCAAATTCATCCTCCAACGAATCACTGGAATGGAAGATTATGTTTCTCACCGGAAAACACACGGTAAAATGACTAACTTCAAGATGGAATATAATTCTTTTCGCAAGCTTTTCCCAAAACTGCGTGTTATCTGGAGCGCTACAATGGTACGGCAGGGTCGCCTCCGTGTCTTTCGGGTCCGGTTCATTCACACCAAGTGTTGAGGCCGGCCCTAGCACCACGGGACCAACCGGTCCCGTTGGCTTATCCGAGCTCGAGTGGACGGATGTGGCGACCAGCGAATGTTTCTTATCGGCACTGCGCGATGACGCAAGCAAACTCGGTTGCATGGCTCGATCGGAATGTTTAGCGGGGAAAAGGCCTGCCCGATTACGGGTGGCATTCTGTTCGCTCGCGATCACAGCCAGCTGCCAAAGGTGTAAGAAAGCGAGAAAATTCGGGTCCATGTTCAGACTCAGATCCAGCAGCTTGGCGTAGAGCAGCGGTGGGTGTTCGATCGTGGCGTCAAAGTGCTTCGGCAGCTGAAATATCACCGTCAGGAAGTCTTCCTCGGTGGAGTGGTCGGGCCATAGGGCCGTGAGTGACTTCTCATCCGCGACCGCTTCATGGTACGTGAGCAGTTTCATGCTGCGAGCGATCAGTTTGTAGCAGACCGTTCTTTCCGCTTCCACCTTTCGCAGGTGAACGTAGGAAAGCAGCAAGTCCACTGTTGGAAGTGTAGGCTGCTGCGGCAACGTGTCCCAATCGGTGGAACGGGCTTCCTGTTGCGTAACCAGAGACTGTACAACGTAGGTAAAAGTGAGCGCTTCAAGTGGGTGTGCGATAACTTGTAGATCCGTGATGGTAACATTTTGTTCCGCCTTGTTCAGCTCCGGGTTAGGCCAGAGGTCTGGGTGTATCAGGAGCCGCTGCTGGTAGTTCATACTGACGGCGGTGGCAATAGCTTCGTCGGTCCACTTCGAGTTGCTCAACTTCACCTGCACGCGTTCCAGGTTGCCAGAAATTGATTGATAACACGCATCGAACAGCTTCGCCGGCGGCTCCGGGAGCTGACAGGTAGTGTACACCAACCGATTTGGATAGAGCGGAGCGAGAATGGTGCACTCCGCACGATTCAATTGGACGGTAACTAATGGTCTCGAGGAGGAAGATGGAACCTTCCCGGTGCTGTGCTTTCGATGTAAAAGATCACTCGACGCGTGATCGAAGGAATGTAGCTCAATGGTGGGATTTTGCAGTGTTATATGAATTTGTCTCAGTGGTATCTCGTGCATCAGGGCGTCATAATCCTCTGCTGACGGTGGCGGCAGTTGGGACAGTACTGGCAGCGGTTTTTCCTCGTAGTAAGGTGGATATTCATAGACATCTTTATACGAAGCCAGCGTCCTGAAGCGATGGATCGTGTCGGCACACAGCTTGGCCCGAAATCTGCCCACAAACGCTCGAATCATGTACTTTTCCGCCAGGTTGCTGAATTCCAGATCGCTTCCAAACTCCGACGTTCTCCGGTCGTCCGGTAGCTGCACCTCGTGGACGACATCGATGGCAATTGCGGGAGACTTTTGGAGTAACCATTCCTGACTGTGGCTGCTCAAATGCTGGTTCCAGTTAACGTTATACTTTCGATTACCTCCCGAATCATCGCTAAAAAAAGAGTTCTCCAGATGCGAGCATTCGCTGGCAGGTTGGGTTTCAGCTGAATCAAATATTTCTTTTACGGTAACGCGCTGCCCGCAGGGGCAACCTTCCAGCGACTGCACCTGCAGTCGGTAAATGCCGAGCGTCACGTTGAACCACTTCAATCCGCACGCGACCATCTCGCCGTAGACGTTGTGAAAATCGAAACGCAGTATTGGACGGTACTTAATTTTCTTCGTCGAGCCCACGATGGCGTCGCCGATTAGTTCCTGCGTCTTGAAGATCATTCGCAACTGATCGATATAAACACCCGCATGCAGCACGCGAAAGTCGTTCTCCTCGGAATGATCGCTTTCATTTTCCTCCGGGAAGAACGAGGGAAGCAGATTCCAGGCCCAGGAAAGGAGCGATTCTTGGCCGCTCATGTCCTCCACGTCCTGTCCACCGTCGGTGGTGGGTTGGGCTGGTTCCGTTTTGATTTTCCCCTGCTTAAGCGCGAGCGCTAAATGAAACAAACGCATTAGCATCGGAAACTGTTGCGAGGAAATGTTGAAGTCGAGGAATTTGGAATGAATGTCGATCCGCGTCAGGGAGGATCGGTCCTGCGACGACACGCTGTACCTCACCAGCATCCGCACCTGCAGCGTGCTGCGGTAGAGGACCGGTTCCTGGCAAACTTCGATTTTTCCCGCCGAGTTTCGCTTGTCCAGGCAAATCGTCAGGTCGACGATGTTGATCAGCTTCCGCAGGGACACCTTCGTCGGTGACATATCGATGAAGGCCGGATTCCAGCCTCCATCGGCCGATTCCATCGATAGCTGCTGGATGTTCATCGACACCACTATGTCCTCCTCGACGTACTTCAGAATGACATTGTGGCACCGGATGGAGATATTGTTGGCGATTTTACTTATTAATGATGCCATGTACCCCGGCGGTGGAGCCTCGTCCGCGCTTCTACCCCTCCGGAGGGGTTCCTTTTTTGGCACGTTGCGATCATTGCTGTCGCGCAGCTTCAACACAAACTCTATCGTGTTTATGGTAATCACGATCGGCTCCGATGCGATTTTCGTCCACGGCACTCTGATGGACAGCTCGTGGATGTGGCCGGATAGGAAGTTGAACGGCAGTTGCAGCTCCTCCTCCAGGACGTCCAGCTTGAGGTCCAGATTTTGGAATACCACTTCGCCGCCCCATAGCGAAACCTGTGAATCTTCCGGGCGGATGTTTTTCACGTATTTCTCTACGTAGCTGAGGATGATGGGTGTGATGTACGATTCGATTTTGAACATCGTTTCCTCCTATCCGATGACACGCCTCACTAATTTCTACTGCCTCTCCGTGTGTCACTACGCGTTTGGTGGCCGATTCCAAATCAACACTATCATCGCGATACCGTAAGACGGAAACTTGATTTAGATTTCTTATGATATCTTTCAACCGGTTCGACTAGAGCGCAGATTTAGCTCCAAGCGATAAGAAACTCCGAAACGATGTGTAAGCAAATTCTACGCGGCGAGAAGAGCAACTGTCAAAGATCAAAACAAAACAATCGACCATCGAAACCGGTGAGTGCTCGATGGACAAAATCGACGAAGCAGTGGAGCACGCTCTTTGAGCACGATTTGAAAAATAAACACGATTCCCGTCGAACGATTGAACCGTTGAAACGATTTGCAACGAAATAGGAAATCGAAAGTTTTTCAAAAGAAGTCACAACAAAATTAATGTGCCGGTCACAGGTGTGAGTAAAGGCACCGCCCAAATACCTCACCGACATAATTTTGGTATTTTGGTCTGGTAGGTAGGTGGTACTTGTTTCTAACGTATCGCCGAGTTTTAATTTTTTTTTTATAAAAACTGCACCACGATCATCTCCCCACACAGTTCACATTTAAGATCTCTTTTTGTTTCAATAGCGAAAAAGACGGTTGAAACTAGCCGCGCAGAACATTCCGATAGCTGGCCCATTCATATTTTATTCATTCGCCCACATATCTTCGCCAAGGGAACTCGTTTGTTGATCAAGTCCTACTAGTAAAACGAGTTCCCGCGAAACATAGTCCGAGCGTTGAAGAACACTAGAAAAACGAAGGAACATCACGTAGCAGCGAGTAAGGCCAAGATCGCCGGTACAGATGTTGTGTGATCTAAGGTTATTTCAGTTATTTTTCACTGTCTTGGCGAGGAAAAAGACATCCGGCCCGGTCGCAACATGCCGCCAACGTGCGCAAAGTCGGCATACCGGTATCACCTCATTCCGACCGGCTTAGTAGCATTCTTTTTTTTCAATCTTTCTTGGGGGCTCGTTCAAACCAACACTAACAACATCTTTTTTTATGAACGTCGGATCAACACACCAGTCGTCTTGAAGACGACTAATGTATGCTTTATTTATGCAGTCAGACGGTGTAAGTGGTCTGGCTCATGGAACAGCGAATTAGGTGGAGGAATAAAAAGGAAATGACTGGCACCGTAGCTCTGCCTATGTGGCATACATTAGTTGGTTTTCATTTTGTTTTCATTCTCATTACGTTGCACGTTGAAAAAGGTCCAGCCTATATCTCAAGTGCCGCGGTGTCCACGAGTGTGTTTCTGTGTTTCGGAAAATGGTACACTCCAAGTGTAATTGCGTCTTGTTGACTCGAATGTCGTCATTCTTGGCTCACAGACCGGTGTTCGCACGTGAGAAGTAACAGAATCTTTTTTATGGACACCGACGGACACGCGCGGTAATGACGTCACGATGGGAGGGGTGGAATATAAGAGGGGGAAATAATCCCATTTATCGCGCCGATCCGTTCGCCTTGGCAATAGGGTTCATTTTCCGGCTGTTTTCCCTCCATCGAGACAACCTAAATTTCGTCACATTCGGTTTTGGATGACTCAGGTTGAGATGCTCCTAACGCCAAGGACATTTGGAGGTTACGAGCCTAGTTGTGCGGGCATCATATTACATCATGTTATGGGCGGGAAACCCGAAACTTGTCTGGCAGTACAAATAAACACAACGCCAGTAGTAGCAACTGCCACCGGAGGAGAAAGCAGTCAATAATTCAATGTATCTTTGCCTAAACAATTGGAGAAAAGCATATGAATAAGACGATTCTTGAAACAAAGGATGATTTACTGCAATGATCTCATTTTGGCTAGCTTCCAATGTTTATGCGTGGGAATAAGCTATAGTGAACCGATTGGCAATTGATCGACAGTGTGCTGGAAACAGTTTTCCGAACGCACCACTACGCGCAGCTAACATTTCAAGGTTGTTGGTTATTTCTTAAAATAGACTTGATTCTTGAAATAAACTAGGAAACGTCGTGAGCAGAGTGAGAGGATTAACGGATTAAACGAACTACGCGTAGTCGCTTTGTAAAGCTGTTCTTGTCCCATTTGAAAAGGGCTACACACTAAGAGCATCTTAATCAGTCACAATTTCTTAAATTAAAAAAGTTCTATACAATAGGGATGTCCCGCATTCAGTACACTACGACATGGTTATAACTCGATTTCCTGATTGCAAAACATCGAAAGCAAAACGTGGATGACGAAACATTTCCCGAACTTTCGAACCGAACTGGGACAATTCATTTACACTGGCGATTTGTTGTCATCTGCTTTCTCATTCTGTTTCCTCTTTTTGGGTTTTATATTTTATCTTCTCTCTGTCTAATTCACTACATCCGTCATCTATTGAAAAAAAACCGGTAGCAACCACACAGACGAACATGAAAAGAACCGGAAATGTGCGTACATTATGCTGTGTATCATTAAAAATTATCGTCCCCAGGCCGCGGCGGTCGCGTATGGTTTTTGTTCACATGTAGTCTGTCCGTTTCTGTCCCGTTCTTTCCGTTTCCAATTCGAGCCAAAAGATGCGACAGCACTACCGTACCGAGATCGAAAGCGCGTCACCACGTGAGTTTCATTCTTGAAAAAACTAAAACGCACGCTTCCCGGTCCTTATGCTTATTATGCTTTTCCCCTTCCCGAGACAATGCCCCTCCGGAGCAGCATACTTATTCTATACCAACATATATGCTATCCCTCACCGCGCGGAGAATGGTTCTTGGGACGGTCGGAGAAATCCTACGCAATCGCAACCGCGCCTGACGTCACGCGACCCCATCGGCAGAGCGGAGCATAAAACATGCGAAAGGGGAAACATTCTTGCATGTACATACATACCAGAGTCTGCTTCGCCGCCGGTTTTATGTTCGCGCGTGGGATCGGGAGCAAGGACTCCCACCGACGACGACGACGACGACGACGACGGGCGCATTGTAGTGCAGTCTTATGTAAAACCTCCGCCATCCGCGGGCGTGAAAATCGATCATCAAGGAACGGGCGAGAAGTATCCGTGGCTCACTATACTTTTCGGGGAGGGATCGCCGATTAGTCGTCGGTTGGCAGCAGTCTCGAACGGACGTTAATAAGCGCGTGGTGTCTCTTTAGCAAGGACGAAGGATCGCCCGGGGTCGTTCTACGAAGTGTGTGGGTGTTGTGTGAACGTTGAACAATTAGGCTTCCGGACATTCTGAGCACCGGTGTGTTCGAACGTAAATCGATAGCTTTCGTCGCGAGAATTAGGTGGGTATTATGCAACCAGCACCAGTGGTGGTCGTCGTTTTGTTGTCGTTTTATGCTCCGTGCGCGGCCACCCCAGCCTTCCTATGCCCTGCCGTAGGTGAAGCTAGAAAAAGCGACGCGAGTGGTGCATGTGCATAGGGTCGGTGTCTCGTATCATCGCCCACTGATAACAGCTTGCCGCCAGATCAATTGACATACACTCACAACATACCGCGCGACCGTGGAGCAAAAACAGGAAAAGTTCCGATTAGAAACTTGGAGCAACGCCATTTCGGGTCACGGTGGAAGTGAAAAGTGGCGTTTGATTGATTGCTCCGGGTGCACGATTGTTCTCTCTACGGTGTATTTTTTTGCTTCTACTTCTTGCAATTGGAATCGAGGCTGACCCCCTCCCTCGGGCGAGTGCAGCGGCGGGCAGCAATAACAAGTGAAAGTCATTCCACTGACAGGAAAGGCACAACACACCGGCGAAAGAAAATCGCGAGGAAAAATGCAAAAACCAGAGAGAGAGAGAGAGAGAGAGAAATTGTGGAGGGGAAAATTCGACCGAAGAGCGCATGTTCGGTTGGGAATCGAACCATTTTCGTCCCGACGTCGGTGTGCAGGAGAACGGTTGTACGCTGCAAGGATATTGAGAAGGACGTTTGTGACCTTCCGAATGTAGTAGTAACCTGTAGGATTGCATTCCGCGTGTATATTTGCAATAGGTCGTCTTCCAAAGTATAGCCTAGAATAGAAGTGGTCCAAGAAAAGTACGTAATTTATCGCAGGTATCAGGATGAGGTCTGTTAACTCCTTTAGTACTAAAATTAAACCCAAAAGCTTGCCGAATTTGAGCAAAAAAAAAAAAGGATGTACTGTGCTGTGTTAACACTTATTTAAATGCATCTACATTTGCCACGTTACGAGACAAAACGGAAAGTGTTCGAAATCGAAATCGACGGAAGGGAGAAGGTTGATGTCTACATCGGACATTGATTTGACCTACAACAATTGGCTCCGTCAATTAATATGCTACAGAATCGCACGGTGGCTCAAAAACCCGTACCGGTAAAACCACTTTCAGATCCAGTTTCGCCGAATAAATGTCAATCTATCTGCGATCGAATCTGGTTCCCGTTCTACTACCCTGGTCCGGGTCAAACTGGTTCTCTGAAATGTTTGTCATTTATTAACATATTTCCAATGTTTCTTTTTCTCCCACGCGAAACGCGAATTAACTTTCATTCTCGGTTTCGTAAAAAAATGTTGTGATCGCAAAACCACCGGAGAAAAATTAAATAAAAATAAGCGTTCGTGCCATTGGTTAAACGAACAAACACCGCAGTTAACACCTACATTATGGACGGTGCGTTGATTCCCCCCCGGAGAAGTGATGCGAATGTCTTGTGCGTGTGCGAGCGTACATTCTCGGGAAGCTGGAGTAAGGAACCGTCTCGCGCTCGCCAGATTGTGGATCCGTGGCAAAACGAAACCCCGCCTAACAGCACCTTTAGAGTTTCCGCGGTGTTGTCGATGTGGCTTAGCGGATCTACTAACACGCGCACATTCTGCGTCGATCGCAGTCACATCGACGTAATGTGGCGCAAATTTTCGTTAATCCTTCTCGCGAGAGGACGTCGTGATAGAGATGTTGATAAAGATGAACGTGATGGTGGAGCACAGAGGAAAAGAGAGAGAGGGAGAGAGAAAGAGAGCGAGAGGAAGAGGAAGAGAGAGATAGGTTTACTGCTTCCGTCGTGGAGGGAAGCGGAGAAATACTACACGCCGATGCGATTATCATATTTCGAC
>JAOEFI010000003.1:31822344-31842532 GCA_034621735.1 Anopheles plumbeus
AATACTCGCAGACGCAGACACGCGGCGCGTACCATCGCGTCCCGCCAATAATAATTCCGCCTACTGCGTGCACCATGCGCTACTGTCTCCGCGCGGTCCGCCGCGTGATTCTCTCGCGTATTCTCACGTACTCACTTCCGTTGGGCGTAGATTCTCGTCCCGTTTCGCCCCGACACAACACTCTTTTAATAACGTCCGGAAGCCGCCGTTTTCTCCCGACGGCGCTGGCTTTTCGGGCCGGCGGGTTGCAAAAAGCGCGGCAGCACACACATGCACCGATGCGAGTTTGAAAAGGGCACACACATGTGCCCAACGATTGTTTCCAGTTTAGGAATGTGGGGAGGTATTATTTACGCTTAGGAAATATGAAAAGTATTCTAGTGTGGGATCTTGTTCGAAAATAAATCTTTGATATATATTTTGAAGGATATGTTTCACTGAAAAACAGTGATGAAAGTGGTGCACAATTAATTGTGATTCATTAATTCATTTAACTTTTCGTATTCATATACTGAAACAAAATTGAATCAAGAAACAAACTTTACATCTGTCCTTCTTTTTAAACTTTGACAAATCTCACACAATTGTTGCTAGAATTGTTTGTTCAAAAATCAAATAAGAAATGTATGCTCGGTATGTGTTAAACGTTCTTAAAATTATTGATTACTCTCTAACTTATTACTTGTTGTTAGAAAAGGTAATGTTACTATACCTACACCGGGTGTTACAATTATTGAACTAAAGAGAGATACGAGAATAATATTAGAAACAGCATATTATGTTCCTAAAGTAATAGTTCACCAATGAAAACACAGGCTTAGCGAGTTGCCGCGGGATTAAAGATTTGATAAAATGTGACTTTGAAAATGAAAAATTATTGTTACATTAAAACACTGCCAGCTAATCATATCCGCCCTATGTGCGATGAACTGGCCGCGGGGTATAATCCGCCGCACTGCGAGGCACACACGAATGCACCGGCTCCGTCGGCAGACAGACAGAGACAGAGAGAGAGAGAGAGAGAGAGAGAGAGAGAGATAGGGAGAGAGAGAGAGAGAGACCCACCGCGGTTCTACGCGAGTGAATTTTCTCGCGAACGACCACGCGGCACTCCTTGCGTATAGTCTAAAAACCTCGACATTGACCACCGATGGCGCGTGAAATGAGTGTCGAGGTTCACCGGGCGGACCGGACGCCCCCGCCACCGCCGGCACCGTGGCCGCCCAACCGCCGTCTCAAGCGCATCAGCAGGTCAAGCCTAACGAGCGGCGGCCCGGTTCGCGTTCGGGTTCTTTCGGATGTCGGTGTCGACTACGTTTCACCTGTTGCATGCGTTCAATTAACGATTCCTAGTCATTCAAATCGCCGGGAAATTCCACCGACGCGCGAACAATCGATCCGAGCCCTTTCTCCCGGCTTCTTCGGCAGACAGGAAAATGAGGCGTGGGTTGGAATTTTAATGACATTTTCCTGAACGCGGGTTTTTCCTTCTTCCTTCCTTTTCCACCGCAGGACTGCGCGATGAGAGTTTCGAGCTGGAGGAACGGATTTTCCCGACATATCACTGCCCGCGAACGAAACGAGCGCTGGCGTCGTCATCGCTGGATGATGACGGGGCGGAGGGCGAACGTGAGAACACGGACCGGCTCGAGGATCTGCTGGCGACCGGACGCCACCGGGACCGGCTGACGGTGCAGTACGGGCTGCGGGACGAAACGATGACCCTCGATCTGACGCTGAACGAAAACATCATCCCCCAAGGGTACCGCTTCGTGTACCAGACGCCGGAGGGGAAGGACGTCGTCCGGCGGCTAGCGCGGGAGGACGTGGAGCTGTGCCACTACGAGGGGACGGTCCGCGAACGGCCCGGCTCCCGGGTGGCCATCTCCACCTGTGCCGGCGCGATCGACGGCGTGATCTACGCGCACAACGAAACGTTCCTCATCGAGTACCACAACCGGACGCACCTGCTCTACCGGCGCCGCTTCCGCAGGGAACTTGCGCCCCCGCCGACGGGCGAGGAGGAGCTCATGGAGGCGGGTGGGCCGGACGAGGGGGTGGAGAAGGGGGTGGCCTTTAGCACCGGCTACCGGGAGGACGCCGAGTCGCTGTTCGTCGAGCTGGCGTTCGTCGTCGACCGGACGCTGTTCCTGAAGTTCGGCTCGAACGTGCAGCGCGTGCACCGGCACTGCCTGTCGGTGGTGAACGTGCTGAACGAGCTGTACCGGCCGCTGAACGTCTACATCGTGCTGGTCGGCGTGGTGCTGTGGAACACGCGCGACAACATCGTCATCTCGACCGACTCGAAGCAGACGCTGACGAGCTTCCTGGCGTACCGGCGCGACCGGCTGCTGCGCCAGCTGCCGAACGACAACGCGCACCTGCTGACGGCGGTCCGCTTCCCGGACGGCGTTATCGGCAAGGCGGAGCTGGGCTCGATGTGCAGCGCGGCCGGCTCCGGGGGGATCGCGGTGGTGGAGAACTTTGTCGTCACGCCGCTGGCGACGACGATCGCGCACGAGCTGGGCCACAACTTCAACATCGACCACGACGCGGACGAGTGCGGCGCCGGGGGGCCGCAGTGTCCCGGGCCGGGTCCGTGCATTATGGAGGCGAAGTTGCGCGACTCCGGTGACGTGCCGAGCCGGTGGAGCGCGTGTAGCGTGGACGACCTGCGCGAGTCGCTGGCTCGGGGGCTCGGTGCCTGTTTGCGTAACAAACCAGCCCGGTTGCTGGTGCGGGCCGTGTGCGGCAACGGGTTGCTGGAGCCGGGCGAGCAGTGCGACTGCGGCCGGCGGGACCAGTGCGACAACGCGTGCTGCGACGCGAGCACGTGCCAGCTGCGCCCGAACGCCACCTGCGCCACCGGGTCGTGCTGCGATCTGGCCACCTGTCAGCCGCTCGGGGCGGGCACGGTGTGTCGGGCGGCGCGCGGCGAATGCGACCTGCCGGAACACTGCGACGGACGGGGCGAGCTGTGCCCGCGGGATGTGTTCGTGCGGGACACGACTCCTTGCGATGGTGATGCGGCCTACTGCTACCGCGGCCAGTGCCACACGCGCGACCGCCAGTGCCGGCTTCTGTGGGGCCCGACGGGTCGCTCCGGGCCGGACGTGTGCTACGAGACGAACGCGAACGGCACGGTGTACGGGAACTGCGGGAACGACCTCGCCACGGAGCAGTACGAGCGGTGCGCACACCACGACGTCCACTGTGGCCTGCTCCACTGCATGCACCGGAGCGAGAAGCTGGAGTACGGTGTGGAGGCGTACGCCAAGCGGACCGCCACCAAGTTCCAGCAGTACGGGCCCCGAGGGACAATGCGGGCGACGGTGTGTAATGCGGCCATCGTCGACCTAGGGCCTGCCGTGCCCAACCCGGGACTCGTTCCCGACGGTACCAAGTGTGGCACCGGACGACTCTGCTACCGTCAGCAGTGCGTCGCCGTCAGCCGACTTCAGGAGGAGCGGGACATCGGGGACGCGTGCCCGGGTGACTGCGGCGGTAACGGGGTGTGCAACAGCGAGGGCCACTGCCACTGCCACGCCGGCTTCGCGCCACCCTACTGCGACCGTCCCGGAGACGGAGGCTCCATAGACAGTGGGCCAGTGGGCCGGACGGGAGGACGCAACTCCCAAGACCTCCTACTGCTGGTGTTCGTCCCCGCGATGGCCATCGGTGGCGCGGTCCTGCTGTTCAGTCTGGTGCTCCTGGTGGCCAAACGTGCCCTGCTGATGGCCCACCTGCGCCTCGTCCTGAAGCGCTTCCGGGAGCGCAAGTACGGCCACATCGTGCCCCCGGCGGGAGGCCAGACGGTCACTTCCCCGTCCGCCAAGAAGGCGCGCAACGGGACAGCGATCCCCGCGCCGCCACCACCGCCGCCACCACCGCTCCCTGCGCCCAAGCAGCCGCAGTGCTTCATCAACGTGAACATCAGCAAGGACGGCAAGGTGACGATCGAGAACAAGCTGATCAACTCGCCGTTCCTGCACCAGCCGAGCGTCGTCGACACGCACGAGGCGTTCCGGATGAGGCGCCTGCAGGAGCGCTCGTACAGCGTCGAGAGTGCCGCCTCCTCCGAGCACCCGCTGGTGCAGGCGGAAACGCACACCCCCCGCACGCCAGAGGACGACTCGCCCCGACCCAGCCCCGACCAGCCGCCGTTTGGTTCGGTCCTGCAGCAGCTGGAACTGAAGCGGGCGGACCGGATGCACACGTTCCACAACCGCCGGTCGAAGAGCGACGAACAGCGGCCCACCGCCCGCATGCTGCCCAAGCTACCCCGCCAGCACACGTTCGGGGACTTCGACTCGATCGAGCGGTTGCCGGACGTCGGCGAGGAGGACGACCACCGGGACCATCGGAAACCAGCGTCCCCGAGACCGGTTGCCATCCCACGCCCACTGCCACGGGTGGCACCACAACCACGACTACTGCCGGCCACTCCCCCAGCCACGCCTGCCGCTATCACTAAGAAGCTGCCGAAGACGAACGCCAACGGTGGCTCCAATGTGGCAGCGTTGAAGGCGAAGCTGAATCTAGCGGAAGTTGGTGCCAGGCGCTAGAGTGACCACGAGACCTTAAGCGGTGGCACCCGCTTTCGGAAGAAACAACTAGGAGATCGGCCCTAGAATCTGTGGGGTTGGCTTGAATTTTGGGGCGCTGGCATCCAAGCACCCAAACCACCCCGTCGCAATCCGTCCTACCCGCGATAGGAAACTATTAGACTGTTATCGAGCAAGCAACGTTGATAGGCTTTAAGGATTTTTTTTTGCCCGCACTGTAAGCACACACAGACACAAACTGTCATAATAAAACGAATCTCTCGTCTAGTCATTACGCAATGGAGCACGTCTTTTTTAAAGCAACGCTAAGATAAGTGGAAGGCCGTGTGAACAGTTGTTTTACAAACAGCAGATGGCGCAGCCAGAGCAGCAGCAGCAGTAGCAGGTTGGTACGTCTTCAGCGTAGGACCCCAACTATGTTTTCGTGACTAACAAATTAACTGGAGGAGTTGCGTACTATTACGTGACCACGCGTCATGTCAACAGTGGAAAACTGTCGGCGCCCTTTGGCACGCGCATTTTAGAGACGCACAAGGCACACGTTCATAGATTCCCCAAGAGAAGAAGAACTATTTGTCTTAAAACACATATCAAGTGGAGGATTTGGAAATTTTGGGTTTCAAAAGGAACTGGGTAGAAACTGACTCTCCAATAATAAACTACCAGCCGATGCGTTTAGGACAACACTCTGCGTCATGTTGTTTGAACAGTTTGTCATCCGTTACGTCATCCCATAGGAATAACTTGTGGTTTCATTTGCATAAATTTGAGTGTCACTGGAATGTCCTCCAGCAATTAGCGGTGGGACGATAACGAGAAGAGCGAAATTCCTGTTGTAATTATTGCTGACGGCGCTGGACTGAAGGACATATATGTAAGAAGAAGTTTGATAAATAAAAACAGCGTAGAAGACGTTTTGCAAGCCATTGGACAATTGAAGAAGAAATCGAATTCTTTTAGCCTAAGGACATGCTGGAAAGTGGAATCAATCGATCGAGTTATCTATTTTTGATATTTGTTCAAATAGGGAGCTAATTAAATGGACGAAGATGTTTAATATCGCGCACTTTTGATGTGTTAAGTTTGACGGAAAATTAAAAGCCACTTGAAGCCACTGAAATATAACCGATAGCAAATAATGTTATTTCCTCGCGTTAATTGATTGCACGGAGATCAATTAACACGGAGAGCGACTGACGGTATATAGAATGAAAAAACTTTGAATAATTGAATAACAGAATAAAAAGTAGATACACAGAACAACGTAGAGCAGATCACTTTCAATGCTTCCTAAGTGGAACTGAATACGAAGTTAGACAAATTTGAATTGAAAGGGGGTTTTGTTGGCGACCCTAACGCGCACCATTCAAACTGGCACTTAGTGTATAATTGGAGAGTATAAACTCTTTTGTACGATACATTTCGTAAGTTTAAATGAGCCGTGTGAAATCTTGGATAAAGTACACTGAGATAAATAAACTAATAGAATTGTTCGAGCTGTTTGCGTTTGCTACTAATTTCCGAGGAAGGAATCTATTAAAAATTGGTTTACGAAGAACACTCACACTTGCGAATGCGAAACAGCTAATTTGTTATTCGAACGTAAGGTGCTGTGTGTTAATCTGGTTCACGCTGGTCCGTGAATGTTTCGTAGAAGGTCTTATTCTGGGGGGCGCCCTTCATCGATGAAGAAGGGCACTCGAGTGAGCTATTCAAAATTCTGTTTAATCTGTCTGCTGCACGGACACAGATCATGAAGATTTAAAAAAAAAGTTGTCGAACGAAAATAGGTTGGAAATTCTAAACTCAAAAGCGTTTACAAGTGATTAACCTAGACGAAAAATAAAGGAATAACAACTAAAAACTTATCTGTATGTAGTCATTGCATTTCAAAATATAAAAGGAACGAAAAGAATGTTTAGCATGCAAAAATTATAGGTTTGATCAATGGTCTGTATCGGGAAAACGTTAGTCCTTTTTTGAATCCGCAGGTTATATACCGATGCCATTTTAGCCATTGCTCCGGACTTCAGGTCACACCGGCTATGAAAGAAATGCGACAAGGCCATGTCCTTTCTTGACACGACAAATAATCTGCTAGTTACAAAGCAACAGCAATGAGGTTAAAGTACTACATTCTTAAGAATTCCCCCTTCCCTATCCTCACGGTGAGGATCTTCCACCCTCTCCAGTCGTGGGGGGATCCCTCTCACCTTTGCCTAAATCAAGTTCGTTCACCCAGCCGCCAGCGGTAGTGGTGCAACGGTCTCCGGGTTTGTCTGCGTTCCGCGAGACGATGTGCCGCCAAATTGGCGGTAATAAAGTCGAACTATTTTCAGATCTTTTATGACCCACCGACGACGGTGCATCCGAAATGAGTCAAGGAACGCTCCTGCCCCGGGGGGAGGCTTCCGGAGCTTCCGCTCAATAAGTGGCCCAACAGTCGATGGCCCGTCCTGTCGCTTCCGAAAGAAGAAACGCCGGGCGCCTCGCTAGTGGGACAAAGAACGAACTGACCTAGGCGAACACGAACTTCCTAAACCGAACCCATCCAATATATGGTAACATTGAACCCTTAACAGAGACCCAAAAAAAGGGAATCCACACACACACACACACACACACGTACCACCCCATACCGGAGCGAGATATGGGTGGGGTAGCGCGTCCCTTACGCTGATCCTGTGCGGAACTCGAACAAAGAACTTTGTGGCACCTACAGCCCCAATATAATCGCTTCGATTGCATGCAGACATTGGGTACACTTGTGCGCACCGACTCGCACACAGCCAAGCCCACACGTTCTCGCTATCTTTCCCTTTCTCGCTCTCTCAGGACACCCCGGCGTCTGCGTGCAGGTACCAGTCAAGGTTAGGAAGCCAACAACCGCCCCAGTTGGGTTGAGGGAAGAAAGAACGCTGCATCGCACGATCCAGACAGGGCCCCCGGGGTGCCGGTGGGTGGCCGGCACACGGGCGATGGGGACGCCTGTTCACACGTGCCCTGACTTTCGCGATTGATTGCATCTTTCTACACTTCCGGCTTCCGGAGTTCTTCGCTGTCTTTGCACCTTTCATTGCACGGGCGCACCCGCGCAGACATCTCGTCGCGATGGTTCCCATTTGGTTTTATTTGGGAAAACTGCACAACAGTCTTACAGTCCAGCAATCGCTGGCCAGGGCAGCCAATAAGTTTATTGACTTCGGTAGCAACCTGCCGATGCTGCATTACTGCGGCCGTTTCCCAAATGTCAGTGCATGCATACTAGATTGGGCATTTTAAAATGGAGTGGGACGGAGCCCTTGTGCCATTCGATTCGATTACCGAAGGAAGGAAATCATCTTCCTTTGTTACAGGCGAGAGCGGACTTCCTGGGACACCAGGCAATGAATAATGAAAGTCTTGCCGTTTTCTAACTTGACTTGACAATCATCCGCCAATAAATATTCTTATGCCCTTTATTTCTTCTGTTTCAAAATGGCAGAGGGTGCAGAAAGAAACATCTTCCTTTCTTTCAACAGCTTTTATCTTTCGTCGCGGTGCACATTTTCTAGCGAATATCAGTGGTTTCATTTCAGACACATTTCACACAATTTAAACCTGATTAAAGTGTCCGTTGCATCGAGCCCGATGTAAAGTTCCGCGAAATTTTATTTCTGCTCGAATAACAAGCCCGCACATTCGCGTTAATCTGTCGTGCGACTTTTGTGTGTTGAAGCATGGCTTCTTAATTTGTTTAATGGAACTAACTGCTGGTGATGGATGCAATGGGTGGATACTAGGAACGAACAGATTTACAGATTGACAACAGAACAGTCATTGCTAGCGTTCGCCTATTACCGTGAATCGGAATTGCCGGGCTATGAATCAGCTCCTTCTCTGTTACGTCGCGAGCGAGAACGGAGGGCTGTGTGGCCGTGTAGTGATGGATGAACAATTTTATTACATTAAAAAAAGGGATTTTCTCAAAATTCAATTCCAACTGTGGTTCCATTCTACTGAAACTTTATAAACTTTAGCAGGTTTGTTGCTTTGATGTGTGGCTTGAGCTGCATATCACCAGAACACAGACAGAATATCACAGACTTGAACCTGCCGGAGCTTTGAATAAACGAAGAAAATTGGAAATGAATAACAGCGATGAAGGTTATGGGCTCCGGGTGTATTGCCCTGAAGTTGGTGCAGGTTTTCCCATGCAAATTTGAAACAACAATTCAAAGATGTTTATCGTATATTGTTGACTTATGAGCTGTGTAAATAATTGAAAGACGCCGATTGAGAAAAATTCACAACTCAAAACGATGCAAAAAGGAAAGAAGACGTCCAAGACATCCTCTCATTTACGCAGAATGTGTCTGTAGCTCATTTAAGAAAAGAAAAGGACGGAATGGGACATTTTGCACAGTTTACTGTAATATATTTCCTCTTTCGTAAGAGTGCACCAGACTCCAGAGACGACAGAGATTCTTCGTCGCCAGTGCCGTCTGCTTTTTCCACGACGTGAAAGATCAGTGATCGGTACAGTGACCGGCTGCCTTGGGCGCCCACAGTCATATGGGCCGGAACCCTAGAAGGCGAACTAGGAAAAAGGGCAAGTGTGATTCGAAACCGGTTGCATCGTGCGAGCGAACGATCGCCACCGAGACGGAGTGCCGTCTTCGCAGCCCTACTCCATCTTCCTGCATCCGGCGGACGTTTTTCTTTTGGCCACGTTCAGCATTCCGCACTCGGTCTGACGCTCAAAATGGCAACAGTAGCCCCAGGGTGGGCTGGGAAAAATAAAATAAAATCAAACACAAAACGCACCATGTGCTAACATGTCCATGCTCTGCTTCTTATGTTGCCAAACTCGTGCATGTTCGTGCTGCTTTGGTGGGAGATGGATTGACCGAAGGGAAGGAGCGTGCAGGGACGAAGGGTTCATTCACACGCTGGTAATACGCGCGTATCCTTTTGCGGCATTTTTGCACAACACCACAACGGGCGTAAAGGGTTTTTTTTTTATTTAGCTTTGTAACACCCTCCGGTCCGTAAGATCATCGAGGGGTTTTTTTTTTTATTCTTCCCTTCCTATGTTGCCTACATCGGTTTTCATTTTATGTGCGGGGATTCATGTTGCCCCACCGTGTGCCATCTGCCGCCCAGCTGGCGGTGCAGGTCGTGCAAATTCGTGTCGTGAGCACGGATGTTCACGGTGCGTCCGTTCGCTGGGCGCAGAACGTTCCAAGAATCGCAAGCTTCTGGCGGCGGTACTGATGTACCTACTTGGATGTACGCGCGGCGGTAATATGGCAACACAAAGCCCCCACAGTCCACGCCGCTCGGGGCACTATACTGATGCACGCCAGCCAGCCTGCCAGTACAGCGAGATACTTGCTTGTTTATCGTCTGTCCGAACCGCGAGTCTGTCTGTGAGGGTGGGGGACATACCGGAGCGCGTGTGTGAGACGGCGGCCAGAAAGAACTATTGTACAGCTTCCATCGCGAGAAAGAGAGAAAGAGAGAGAGAGAGAGAGAGAGAGAGAGAGAGAGAGAGAGAGTGAGGTGAAGTGTCAGTCGATTGGTCGTGGGATCAGTTGGATGGAGGGACCGATGCCGCGGCGAACGCGACGTCACAAAGAACGACAGCGCGCGCGGGTGCAACGGAACGATTCTAGCTGGTAAGGATACACTGGTGAGTGTTGGACAAACCCCCCTGAGTACAACCCCCAGCAACAGTGTGTGGCATCCGATATGCTACGTACACCCCATCAGCACGGTTCGCCAGCACTGTCGAGTCGAGTCAGTCGTGGAGCGACCGGACGCCGTGCTGGTCGCGTGTATATAGCATCCCGTGCCGGCGTCGGTACTCTATAATAATCTCTTTCGCGCGCGAGTTCGCGTTCTGCAGCACGAGAGTCCGCGCGAGTAACGGACGCGTCGGAGCGCACATCGAAGGATGCCGCGCGTACGAGTTTGACATATCAGTATCAGTAGTGCGGTGCATCCTTTGCGTGGGAAAACGATTTTCCTTCCAAATTTTGTGATCTACCTGACCCCGTCGTTGGAGGTGTGCTAGTGATTTGGAGAAAAGGGGAGAGAAAAAAAAAGTAGAGATCTGCCGAAAAATAATTCAAAACACAACACCATCCCTGAATCGGAGCGGACGCGGCCGTAGCGCGACAGTTTATTAAAAGAAAACGCGTGCTCCACGCCGGATCGACCGACACGCGGACGAAACACGCTTTTTGGCAGCGTGTTGATCGATTCCGACGGACGCGGGCCCGGACGAGGGTCCCGCGACATTGAGTGGGCCCACCGAAAGTGGGTTAGTTTATGCACGCGAAACTGCGGACCGTGCACGGTTGTGCCCCAGACCGGGTGGGGGTGCATGTTTCAGCGGCATTTTTCCGGTCGGCCCACTAAAGGGCCCACGGCAAGGAAGATGAATCCCCGTCGGCGCTGAAGGAAGGTGCGCGCCAAGGACCGTCACAGTAGTGTAGTGCACCTGAGCCGCACGGTGCGTGAGTGCGTGAGGGCCGATTCTCACGGTCGATTCGTAGGTAGGGGACGCGGACGGTGGAAAGACCTTAGCCTGATTCTCCCCCCACCGGAACAAACGACGTGGTGCGAGTCAGTTTCCTTTTTTTCTTCTGTGATATACCTTACAATACCATATCGAGCTCGTCATGAAACCGGCGCACCTACCAAGGCCGGTAGGTCATCAGTTGTCAGCAGCATTTCTGTTGCCACTGTTGGCGATGTTACTGACCACGACGCTTCTACTGACCAAGCTGGCGGTACCGGTGGAAGGATTACAAAACCAAAGCCCGCGATCCGACGTTCATCAACTCGCCACGGACAAAGAGAATCTGTTATCGCCCGGTGGTAAGTCTGCCCGAACGTTCTTCGTCTCATAAGTTCTGCCCTCAATTGCCGGCACAAATATGTTTGTAGTCGTCATGCAGAAGGGTGCTTGTTTTTTTTTTTCCACCACCCAGCTTCCGCTACTGATAAGAAAACTGTTGGGTTTCATCTAAACTATGCAGTTGCCCCTATGAACGGTTTTCTAGAAGCAACAGCAAACAATCTAACGGCTTTTTACGGTAAAGCGTTTGAATCTCTCTTGCATCGATGCTCCATGAAAACAATGTTTAATCAGCACTATTATTTCCTCTTTTCGTCTAGAAAACTAATACGCATCCATCGACGAAAACGCTCGTAGGCTTGCAGCCTAAGTTACAATTTTAATTTTCTTACATTTTCTCGTAGTTGATGTCTGGTAGAATCACATTAATTTTTGGGATCCAATGTTTGGTTCATTAATGATTTGCCTTAGTTCTAATATTGTGTTATGATATTTAATTAGCTAATGTTATTATAAGATTTTCTAGTGAACATAACAAGATCATCCGGGAAAAATACCGCTAGATAACTAAAATAGCAAAACACTACGAAACATGATCTTTTTTTGGTTGTCCAAAGTTGTAAAACATGTTGTTAATTACCTTCATTCATTCCTGCGAAGAAAAGCTCCGATGAAACGTTTGTCTAAATATGGTAAAGTTATGAGTATCAGACAATCACATAAGTTTAGTTCCATGTTTAATCGAACGTCTACAAAACGTACGACCCTAATAAGATCTCCCAGGTCCACCGCATTAGCTCCACGGCATCGCAAATAATTTAAACGAAACCGATATCCCTCCGGCGTTAGCTGGTGCCGGGCCGCCTCCTCGGCAGCCCTCTCGTTCAATGCGTTCACGAGCAGTTCGCATCGACATTCCTTTCTTCTGGTCCGGTTTTACATCGGAACTTCCGGTGTTGGACGCGACGGGAAACGTCCGATCGTGCCGCCAATGGTACAATGTTTCTTAATATAGTTCTCTTTCTTTGCCTTTCATTTCTTGTCTGTTCCGTACCTCACCGTTGATGGGGGTGATCGGACGGGTGAATCCAATCCGGGAGGCCTTTCCGATGACTAATAGGTGCCGTTGCTGCGGCTTCTATTGGCGCAAAGAGCAGAGCGCGGACATTCATATTCTCCGTCCCGAGCGCAGATCAATTCCACTCCCGATCGTGCCCCAAAGTCGAGCAACTGCAAGATTGGTCTTCTTTCTTCTTTCGACTCTTTGCACATAAAGATCAGCGACGAGTGGACGGCAGCTAAAATTAGCATCAACTTCAAACCTATCTCAAGGGCCGGCGGCACTTAGCATCGATCATTCGAAAAAGGGGTTGCACGGGTGCCGCGTAATATGCAGCTGCAGCCATGGGCGATCCCGCCAGCCCCGGGTTAGTGTCGGGAAACATTCTGGTACTAAAAATGATTACTTCGAAACCCGCCCCCGCGCCCAGCTCCACCGTAACCGCTTGCATCCGTCGCACCGGAGTCTGACGCAGCGCAGAGCAGCAGTACAAGTGCGGTGAAAAGTTTCACCATTATCCAAACGGTTCTGCCATTGGCACACTTTTTGGGACCGAAAAGACCCGAAGAACTAACAGAACCAAACCACCCCACTCCCAGTCCTTGCCGTTTTCCTCCTTCTTCGGCGACCAAAGCGTACCAAAGCAGTCCCCAAAAATCGGGTGGACGAACGAAAAGGATACGATTTGTGTCAGGACGATTGTGTAGCGGTTGTTTTCTTTCGTTGTCTCTCTATCTCTCTCTCTCTCTCTCTCTCTCTTCCTATCACAATGGTTCGCTCGAAAAATTGACTTTCGCATGAGAAACAGCTGTCGGGTCGGGTCGGGAGACTTTTCCGTGGAAAGGACAATAACAATATTGATAATGCAAACAACGCTGGCCCGGCCAAACGGGCCTTTCCTCCCGGGGGGCTGTTCGAACGGTGTTTGCGTTCGAAGCGCTCGCCGCTCTGGCCCAGCTCGCCAGCCGATGGCAGCGCTCCGAGGACGAACTGATCCTTCCACGCGTGGGTCGGCTGGCGAGCTGTGTGAATGTGTCTGTGGCTGCGTTCGCCGTCTGGCCCCGCGGTCTGGTCTGGGTTTGATTTGCTTCGACTGCACGTCACGAAGGACGGAGTAGGCGGCGACGAATGGCGGCTACCATGGACTGCGCCTGACACTCTCTGTCTGTCATGCAACGAAGTTTGTTTCTCATATCGATGGAGTATGAATTAAAAGAAACACCGCGAGAGCATCATTTTCACCGCGTGCGCGCGAATGTAATGCTCCGGCTACCACTCCGGCCTTGGCACCTGCTTTTAGAAAGTTTTTCTTTTTTCTTTACCACACCATTTACCATTCACGCCGATGGGGTGGGGCTACCGCAGACGAACTGAATCATTCTAGAATACAGTCGCTAGCGAAATTGGATCATTTTCCATTTGCAAAATGAAAGGCGTTTGACGTGAAGGTTTAAAAGAAAATGTACTAATTCTGACTTACTTTACCAAGAAGATATGCTGAAATGCGAACCATTCGTAGAGTTTTAAAAACAGTATGTAACTAAATATGGAATGTAGAAAAATAGGAAATTTCTCTTGCTAACTTGAATGATAGAAGATGCTTAGCAACTGAAATTGTTCTCTTAATTCGCTACCAACCGTATTTAAAATGGTGCTTCTCCATTTCTCCCGGATATTAAGTGATATACTAAAAAAAAACGAGCCCAACATATTCTTGCGCTACTGATGTAATATAGTGTATAACTTCATGGTTCACTTTTGAACCTCAGCAAAGTGGATACCGATTAAGGGTAAATCTTCATAATTGAGTAAAAATGTCAGGAAAATGTCCGCTGTTTGACATTCGGTGAGAATGCTGCTTCTCAGTAGAACAACTTTGTGTATCGCTGGAAAACGCAAAAACCCTACGGTATTACCAATATTTCGTGATAGAAAAATTGGAGACTACTGTTACCGCCTCATTCAAACCGCCTTAAAGCCAACCTTTGTGAGCTACATTCGCGTGTCGTTACTACGCGAGGCGGAGAAAAAAATCCCCCAGTCGTGAAAAGCACGTGCAGGTTCGTCCGTGGCGATTGAGGTAATCACCGGATCCCGGCACACACTCGCACCCGGTCCCGCCGTGATTCACTCAAATCAATAAAAGTGCATTCATAAATATTTGGCACTCCCGCTGTATTGCTTGTACGCGAACGGATGAACGAGCGGGCGGGGGAATAGAGGGGGGTGGCGGCGGTTGAATGGAGACGCCACGACAAACACGAGATCCGTTTGTTTACGCTTGGCGACGCGGTCTCCCTCAACACCTCGCTTCCTCGGTCACCCTACTTCCCAAGGAGATCATGATTTGATCTCGCGGCGTTGTGAACACGGGCTGCGCTTCGGTTTCTCGCGCGCGGTTCCCTTCTCATACAGTTCCTCGCGCTCACAACAATTGCCGACGAACGAACAGCTGATCGGACACGTTGTGTGTGTGTGTGTGTGGGAGAGAGAGAGAGAGAGAGAGAGCCGACGCCAAGCTTGGAAACTGAACCAAAACAAAGGCACATATATCTCGAGGCACACGATGCTGCGAGCGAGACGCAGAAGGGAAGCGCAAATACGTTCGCGTCGTGAAGGGCGCTTCGTGCCGCTGTCAGAAACGTTCGTTGGCTCCAACCTTTGGGGGGGGTTCGTTAGGGATCAGTTTGGTAGTGGAGAGCGAACTGTATCTCCCCGTGAGAACCGACAGAATATAGCGGTAGCGAGATGAAAAGAGGGAGAGAGAACTCGAAACTAATACTGCTCGTTCGCGTTCAAGTAAAGCAGTCGATTCTTTCCGATTCCCCGCTCGCCATTTTCTACGGTGCTCGGAAAATGGCACAGAGCATCATTAGGTGAGGCATCAGTGAAATCCCTCGCACACACATTACGATCCAGTGACGATCGCCCCACCATTCCGACGTGATGCACCCCGTACCGTAGGTGCAATCAAACTGCAATAAAATCAAACGAAATGAAACGGACGGCGCGGACGGTATTGGGTGGAGCGGGGGGAGGATTTCGATTCGCGGCCAGGCAGCCACCACCCGAATGCTCCCTCTGGGGTGAGTCCGGTGAGACAACAAAGCATTCGGAGCGGAGTCGAGTTCCATCTTCTTCTGCTTCTTCTTTGGCCCGTTGACGATGCGTTTAAATTCTCCCGTATTATCGGTGCAATAATCGACAGCAGTCGTCCTGTCAGTTCATTTTCGTAAGATTGCGTCTCTGAGCGGGTTCATTTAATCCCGGTAATGTGCTCCAGCTGCACCGTAGTGGCCCAATGAACCCAACATGGTGTCGATAAGAGTATGTGTGTGGTAAATGTAGAGCACGTTGTGATTTTTCATTTAGTTTGTCATATAGACTTTATCAAACTGCTATTTTTATTCAACTCATTACTAATTTTTAACAGAACAAAATAATTTCGTTGATTTTGCTGGTGCGTGTCATTCCACGCCCGCCATTTTTGTTTTAGCTCGCCTACTGTATAGTGTGGCAACGTTAGATAAATTATGCTTCTTATAAGTCTGGTATTACGCAACTAATCGCCCCAGAGTTGTAGTCAAGAAAATATTACACTTGTGGTTGCTGATGTCCTGAATGTAACGCTGTAAATTCAACCGTTACACAATAACATCTTTTGACCAGTGCATGATTCGAAAGTGGTGCACTGTGCGCGAGCGATTACCTCGCCGGCACACGTTCTGGGCACCATGTTGGGGGTGGATTTTCCCTTTCTTACGTGTCCTCTATTGCTCTCTTCGTCGTCGCCGCCATCCGTTGTGTTCTAGTTTCACTGTGCGATGCGTTTCATTCTGTTCTCCCACCGCCAGCAACAGACGAAAGCGACGGTGTCCTTAATCCGATCTATCCGCTACTGATGCCATCGGATAATCAGGACACGGCGACATTGACCTTCAACCACGACGGGAAGGTCACCGTCCTACAACTGATCCGGAGTCACGGTAGGACGGCGGCATCGACCACGGCCACCGGCTGTCGACACTATCGGGACGGATCCCCGGGCCCGGATCGGGACGACCACACCGAGCTGACCAGCTGCGACGACCGCATCCGGGGGACGCTCCATCGGCCCGACGGAACGTACCGGATCCAGTACGATGCCGTCGCCGGGGTGCATTTTATTCAAAGGTAGGTTTGGCTCATAATGAACTTCCTGGCCACCGAATTCCACTAACGCGCTTGACCTTCGAAACTAGACTGAAAGAACCACACCGGCATCGATCGGCGCGGCGTCGCACGAAACGGAACCACCTGAGCACCGTCAAGGGACCGTACCAGGCCAACCGCCATTCGAGGTTCGTCGAGCTGCTGCTCGTGGCGGACAATTCGCTATTCCGGAAGCTGGACCAGGACGTGTGGCAGGTGTACCAGTACTGTGCGAACCTTGTCAACCATATCAATATGGTGAGTTCGGTAGAGAGCAGACGGGCTGGAGATCTTCTCTTCATCATCCTCCCCCCCCCCCTCCCTTTTCTACAGCTGTACAACCCGCTGAACATCTTCATCGCGCTCACGGACGTGGTGGTGTGGCAGGACGCGGACCCGATCCACGTGTCGCAGCGCGCGGAGGAAACCCTGAACAGCTTCCTGGCGTACCGGGCGCGCACGCTCCTGCGGGATCACCGGCACGACCACGCGCAGCTGCTGACGGCGATCGAGTTCAAGGACAACGTGATCGGCAAGGCGAAGGTGGGCGGCATGTGCTCGGACCAGAGCTCGGGCGCGATCGTGCGCGTGCACACGGACTCGGTGGGCGTGCAGGCGAGCACGCTGGCGCACGAGATGGGCCACAGCTTCTCCATGGAGCACGACGAGGACGCGGACTGCGCCTGCCCGGACCGGAAGTGCATCATGACGCGCACCGTGACCGGGCTGACGCTGCAGCACTGGAGCAACTGCAGCCTCGAGCAGCTGGCGGTGGCCTTCGGGCGCGGCCTGCAGCACTGTCTCGCGAACCGCCCGGCCCGGCTGGCGGTGGAGAGCTGCGGCAACGGGTTCGTCGAGCAGGGCGAAGAGTGCGACTGCGGGCTGGAGGAGGCCTGCGAGAACCACTGCTGCGACGCGAGCACGTGCCGGCTGCGGGCGGACGCCGAGTGCGCCACCGGAGAGTGCTGCGACCTGGCGACGTGCCGGATGCGGGAGCCGGCGATTCTTTGCCGAGGGGAGCGGGGCGAGTGCGACCTTCCCGAGTACTGCACCGGCCGGTCCGAGCACTGCCCGCCGGACGTGCACCGGCGGGACACGGAGGTTTGCGGCAACGGGGCGGCCCGCTGCGTGGAGGGCCGGTGCAGGACGCGCACGGACCAGTGCCGGGCGCTGTGGGGCCCGTCGGGGCATGCGGCCAGCGAGCCCTGCTACGACATGAACGTCAAGGGCACCAAGTACGCCAACTGCGGGTACGAGGGCCGACCGACGGAGAGCTACCGGAAGTGCGCGCAGGCGGACGTGCTGTGCGGCCTGCTCTTCTGTCACCACCACAAGGAGGTGGAGGAGCTGGAGCTGGGCGAGTACAATGGCGACTCGCGCTACAGCGTGCCGAAGGGCAACGAGACCCTGCGCCACGTCATGTGCCGCTCGGCGTACGTCGACCTGGGCAGTGGCCAGGGGCAGCATCCGGCGTTCGTGCCCGACGGGTCGCCCTGTGGCGACGGCCGGATGTGCTACCGGCAGCGCTGCGAGACCATCGACCGGCTGAACGCGTGGGGGCTGGGCGGGAAGCTGTGCGGTCACGACTGCTACGGGCGGGGGGTGTGCAACAGCGAAGGTCACTGTCACTGCGATCCGGGCTACGATCCGCCTTACTGTGAGCACGCCGGTGTCGGCGGATCGCTCGACAGTGGGCCGGCCTCGAGTGGTCCAGGCGCCCTGCGCCACTTGCTCACCGTTGCCGTCCTCACGCTGCTCGTCTGCCTGCTTCTCTTTGTGCTGGCGGTGGCGTACTCCCGCAGTCCGCAGCACTCCTCGACCGGCTGCATCGCCCATTCGCGCTGGAGCCGACGTCCCTGGCGGCTGTACAAGGTGCGCGGCACGAGCCCTCGGGAGCCGGTGAAAACGGCCAGCGAAAGACCACACCATAACCATCTCCAGCAGCTGCAGCACGCGGACGGGACGATCCCGCGACGGGACATCTCGCTGCCCAAGTACCACTCGTCCACGCGTGACCTCAGCGACGACCAGCAGTACCGGCCGATCGGTCTTCTGGGCCCTGCACCACCCATACCGCCCGCCACCGACGTACCAGGACGGAGGGTGTTAACGGTGCTCCGCCCGGACGGACACGCGGCCGAGCCGCAGCTCACCATCGAGTATCGCATTGTGCCGGGCGTGCATTGGCGCCCGCCGGTTCCCACCCATCGGCAGCGGCCCTTTTAGGGAACCCCACCCGCTCAGTTGGAAACGAAACCAAAAACCAAGAACGAACAATAATCCGTTATTAACAACACTCCACTTTGCCGTCTTCGTCCTTTTGCGATTGATACTCGATACTCGATACCAGTTTTTGAAGATTTGGTGTAAGCAACAATAAAGAACCCGTGTTTTCTAGTCATACTACTTCCGCTAGGTAATATACAAATTCCGAAAAACGTACGGTTTGTTCGTGTTCATTCAACTATTCCGAAACTGTTTTCTGTGCCGAATTGAAAACAATTGAAACTGTGTTTAGGAAAAGAAAATGTCGTATACAACACCTGAACAATTCAAGGTTTTTTGTTATGACAACTTATTTCAATATTCATACTTCTAATATTAATATGTTACTCAAATGGATACATCGATGCTGCAACTGCCCGGAATAAAATTTCGATGTACTTTTTGTTCAATCAAAATACACATGCATATCAAACATCCATGAAAACGACACAAGGGCGGACATATATAAAACCAAACCTTTTTTTTTCGATCGGTTTTTATTTTTTCCTTTTAGTTTTTTTCGTTTTCAAACTCAACTGTGCAACAGAACACCGATTCATCGATTCGAGCAGAAGAAGTCGGTTAATGATTGCTAACCGACCCCTAATCGACTGTGGTTCAACAGTCGATATAGCGCTTTTGCCACACTGGGAAAGACCGCTTTGAAATTGTGTGCGTGCACGAAATGCATAGCGCAGTAGTGTACGTGAGGTCGGTTTTATTTCACGTTAAACCCGCTACACACTTGAGCAACGTGTGGCGCGGTAACGTCAAATATGATATCATATTTTATTGCTCGGCCATTATCTTGCAAACTAAATTTTTAGATTTATTTTTCCAGCATTGCCAGCAATATTGCTAAGGGGATCCTACTATAGACACAATATTTGCGGTAAAATTTTCCGTTACTTTGCTAATGTTTCCCGATGTTGCTCAAATGTAAACCCCCCTTTTACCCAATGTGTGTAGATGGGAGGTTGGAACAGGTCGGATCTTCGTCAACACTACTCTACGCTGTCAGTCAGAGTCAGGTCGTCCGTCGAGGAGGTACGGTCGAGCGCTGATTTTTCGGTGCGCGGTGTTTCGGAAGCATTCAAGCGTGCGAACATTGTCCTTTGTTGTGTACTATTTGTTCTCCTTTTTCTCCTATCGAATTTCCAACCGCCTGCGTGGCGTCGGGAGGAAAAATCGTTGCCCTCGTGCTAACGCCTTTGTGTTGGACTCAGCTAGCAGTCTCGGAATTGTTTACAAGAAAACGCC
>JAOEFI010000003.1:31842632-31862246 GCA_034621735.1 Anopheles plumbeus
AAAAATCGTTGCCCTCGTGCTAACGCCTTTGTGTTGGACTCAGCTAGCAGTCTCGGAATTGTTTACAAGAAAACGCCCAGCGAAGAAGAAAGGAAAAAGGCCAAAGGCTCCGAATTTCGACCGAGCAGCGCCGTAATGTCGCCGCCTCAACCTTCGTGACACGATCTCAAACATCCTCTTATTTTTCGCAAAGGCCCGTCTTCCGCGCACGATTTTCCGCAATTTTGGACGCCCCTTTTTAGCGTTCGCGGTGGAGTGTGTGCGTTTGGCTTTTCGTGTGGTGTTGTGTTTTTTTTGCCTTCTCCACTGCCTGTTCGAGAAAACAACCGTGCTCTCGTAACAAAGAGTGCGGGCGTCTTTCCGGCGCTAAGAATAAGAATCAGTGAAGTGAAGTGTCCGTCGTCGGAACGGTGAAGGAACGTCGTTTTCCATCCACTGCTCCGCACACGTTTGATGCCGGAACGTATGTAATTGCTGATGTGTTTACCGGGCACGCCTCACTGGTGTGTTTGTGGGCCTGCTGGTGCGTCTGCGGGCCTGTGTGTGTGTGCATCCGCAGAAGCAGAAGAACGAAAGGTGGTGCCTCAACAGCAGCAGCAGCCCCTTTTGACGGAATGCGTGTTCGATGCATGTGCAGTGTACGTTCGTGAGTGCAGTCGGTAGTGCGCGTTGCGCTGGTGTGGAATTGCGTGAAAACAATGGAAACGCGCTGCCGAAGGAAACAAATGCCTGTCAAACGACGGAGCACGGCCACCGATCGACCATCGAACGCTGTTTCCTTCGATGTTTTCGATCACTGGAGACTGGTGCTTCCGCCAAACGTCACACAGTGTCAACAACGGCGGCAACAAGCAGCAGCCGTCAGCAGCAGCGATGCAGATGAGCGAAGAAGAAAACGAAGAAAATCGAATTCCTATCAACAGGAGGAACGAGGCCAGCATAATTACAGCCGATGTTCGTCTGGGGTCGCAATGGCAAGCGCCGGTGCTACTCTGGTTACGCCAAGCCAGCATCTCCGATCGGCGGTAGCTTTGCTGCTGGTTTTGTGCAGTCTTCTCGTGGTGTTGGTCGAATCGTCGCCGACGTCGACCAAAGGGAGCGGCCGAGGCCCGAGAAGCGTCGACCATCGCTACTGGCAGCAAGTGTCGCAGAAGAATTCCGGAGCAGGTAAATGAGAACATTTGCTTCTTCCTTCTATTTGGATCATATTCCGACATAATAGAACCACTATATCACCGTAGCAACCACTGCCGGACAGAAAAAGACAACCGTCACAGTCGTCTAAAAGGGTAGTCGCGTTGTGGGTTGCGCTTGTCGTCGTCAAGGGTTCTACACATTGAAAATACGATGTCGTTCGTTGCGCTGCGATCGTCCACAACGGACCGGATGTGCGGTACCGATTATCAACCACTGTGACCTCCGATCTCCGGGGCAGACACACATGACATGGGCGCGATAGCTACGCGGTGTGCGGGAAAGAGTGAGAAGGAGCAAACAACTTCCTACCCTCAACCGGGAACGAATCCCCCCCGCACATTGCCGTTCCGACCGATTCGTATTTGTTTACAAATCGAGCATTGGCGCGAAAAGAAGCGCGCCTGACCCTGGCTCATGTCGTTTACGTGGATGCAAAATGCGCCAGTGGTAGACACGCGGGTTCAAATGTAAATAGCAAACAAACAAAAAATCGAACCATGAGGGGCAAGAGTGCATGCTAGAGTTTACCAAGGGAAAAGAGGAAGTCTACGAACTGGCGGCCAGTGGAGGAATATGTTTGATATGGGACTCCCCAACGAGAACGGGGAAGCTAAGACGGTCTTTCTTCTAGCAAAAACGGCCATTCTGATAAGCGACCCACACACATTGTGCGCATACGTTCGCTTTGTCGCCAAACAGTCTGCGGCGATCGCGAAACACGAAGTCCGATGCTAGGGCATTGACCGAACGTGCGTGGCTTAACCACCTCACAGTGACTTTTTGCTTCTGTTGTTTGCAGTACAGAAGCACCACGTCTATGGAAAAAAAGAGACTTCCCCCAATTACATTACTAGAAGAGGAAGAGCTGGAGGGTATCCTACCTCCCATCTTCCTACGATGTTCGTGTTTAGAACTAACATGTTTTTGCCCTTCCAATACTGTTTGGATTTTTTGTGCGATTGGTTTTTATTACAAAAAAACAACAACGATGAAACCATCAATGGTGTGAGAGAATGAACCTGGAGAGATTAAACTGTGCCCCAAAACACCCCGAATCGTATTACAACACTGCTTTTATGATTCGTACGCGAATTGCAAGTCACAAAGTTAATTTTGTTTCTCGATCCGTTACAATACAGACGCTTACACTCCGTTCAATCAACGGACGAAGTGAGAATAATAGTCAATAGTTGAAATAAATTAAACACATTAATCTTTTATAGTTAATAAATAAACATAAGATGGAAAATATCATGTTTTGCTGGATATTTATAATGATGAAACTGTACACAAAACTACATCCCTGTCTAGATGAGAATTGTTACGGGCCACACAAAATCGATCAATTGTTTCTTTTCCCAACATTACCGAAGGGTGTGGTTTCCCATCAGACCTATGATTATCTCTTTTTTGGGACTTTCTCAGGCGTTAGGGTATGATGTTTGAGTAAAATAATAGGCTAACGAAATGCACGAATTGGAAGAATTTACGATATCATCATAACGCAAAGGTCTGTTCTAAAATGATCTCCAATCCGGATGAGATCATTCCGCGATTTCACTGTGCGTTGAATTTTGAGAAAATCTTCAATTCCTTCTCCGGTGTAGATCCTTTTGGCTGATACTTTTTGGTTCTTTTATTGATCATAAAACACGGCCGGGGCCACAAGAAGGGGCACGAGGTGTGAATACATTCTCCGCTTACCACCCAACGTCCCCTGAATGGGACGCTTATGAATATATTGTGGTCCAGCGCGCAACATTGAATTATGTGTCACGCTTCCGGCTTCCGGGCAGGGCGCAAATGTAGGCCAGCGAATCCAGAACAATGCTTTCCGTGTCCTTCGTAGCCGCCGCTTTCCTCTCAGACGAGCGATCTGTGTAGGCCGGACAGAATGAGGCTGAATGAAAGCTGTGTGAGCTATACATTGGGGCAAAGAAAAGCGGCCAAAGTCGCTGAACCCATTACGTATTCATGTTGATCTGTACCTTAGCGGTACAGTTCGGTTTTCGATTTCCACGACCCTTCGGGACATCCGGGCTGCAGGAAAGCGAGAGAGGAAATGTAATGAAATTCCCCTATTTTACTCGAAACGGTGCCTCCGATGCTGGTGCTGCTGCACCCTTCGCCTTTTGGGTTTCAGAGGATTCTACAGGAACCCTTTTCCAATGTGCTGTAGCAGTTTTGTCACTCGGAAGCCATCCGCCAGAGGCTATGCTAGGGGCTTGTTTCTTGGCTACAAAAATCCGTTCACCCCCTTCCCTTTGCACTTCCGGCACCAATGCGTCACCCAGACCTCCTCCCCGGGGACTCGAAGAAAAGCGCCGGGGACATGCGAGCGACCGGCAGGCAGGCGTCCGTGCACGACCCGTGCGAGCAACAAATATGACGGAATCGCTATCGATCGCAGCCTGGAGCCGGATGCCGATGTTGTTTGCCACGCTGTGTGTGCTGCTGCACTGCTGCTGCTGATGCTGCTGCTGTGTTTGTAGAGAGGCCACACGCCTCGAAGACGGGGACCGATGGGGCGCGGAAGATTAACGATGTGTTCCTTCGAGATCGAAACTCCGCTACGAGAAGCCGCACAGACAGATGACGGACCTGGGTACGGGTGGGGGTGGGCACATCGGCCGGCTGGCGGAGTTCTAAGTGTCAACATGGTGAGAACTGTGCTCGGAAGGAGTGCTCCCAGAGGGTGGCCCAGCGTGGTGGAATGGATTCCAGATGATGGGTTTTTGGTTCCGCTTTCGCCTCTTCTGTGTGGAAATTCGAGGTCCACGCAAGCGATACGCGTATCACGCACCCTCTGCTCCACGGAAGTTGTGGGACCGATGTGCAAAAAGGTTTCCGGCATCATCAGCATCATCATGATGGCCATCATCTTCCTGTCTTGCTGACTTCCCGGCAACCCCTAGGAAGGAAACTTTAACGAAAGTTAAGAAAATAGTTTTTCTTGATGTCCAACTCGTCGGGAGATAGTTGGGGCATGAATGTCTTCCTCCTGGACACACGAACACCCAGTAAAACACAGCGGATAGAGGATAATGGCAGAGGAGACAGTCAAGGGAGGTTTCTTTTCAGCCATTTTTTTTATCTTCGGCACTCTTCTCGAGTGTCCTTTGAACTGGTCAGGATTCCAGGCGCCATTACTGCGTGCCAAGCGACACGCAGAGAAAAAGTGTCAAGCGACACAGCCGCAACCGAAACTGCGGTCTGCCTCCGGCAGGACACGGTCAACTGTCGACGGCGGCGGACCCTTTAGTCCTAGTGCAGCCACGCTGGCTCGTCCTTGTTCGGCCGTATGTTTACGTTACGGCCTTCGAAGCTCTCGCACACACAGGCTCCACCGTTCTGGGTCTGGGCGGGGTACCGTTTTTTTTTTCTTCTAAGAAATCCTAATTATACCCCCTCCTAGCCCTAGGGGAGGTTTTCCTTTTATTTATTCATCCGCCATAGTTTGAAGAGTGTTGGTTTTTTTTTCTCTTCCTCCACTTCGTTACGCTTGAAAGTTGCGTGACCTCGGCTTCCGAAATGTTCCGAGAGACGGTGGATTGAATTTCAATCGGGTCCACTGTCTCGACTAGATGATGAGACGGCCGGGGAAGGATAGTTTCGTGTGTGCTGAAGAGGACTGAAGCGGCCGGACCCACCAGGCCTAGGATGGATGTCCCAGCGTATGATGGATGGATTCTTGGCTGGCGACGGCCAGCGTGCCGGGAATATTGATGTACGCAGGAACCTAACCTTAACAACACTCCACTCCCGGGGTCCGCTTAATGGACACTTTGCTGCGGTGGTCCAACTCCGGTGCGGTTGGTCAAACACAGCGCTATCCGAGGAGGTCCAATGGCGGCTCCAACAACAAACCGGCTTCTAAAATGTTTTTTTTTGCTCTCCTCCCCTTTCTTGGATCGGGAGATAAAAGGAACAAAAACGCAATAATAGCGCGAAGCATTTATTTACGCGTATCGGTGTCCCGCGCTGCTTCAGCCTCGGTCCGCGTCCACATGTGTTTCGCGCGAAATGGATGACAGTTTTAGATGGAAAATATAGCGAATGCTTCCCCTCGTGACTTATAACACCGACTCGTCGCTGGATGTACGCCACGTCGCCCGGTTTCGTGGTTTTCTTCTGTCGTTTCGTTTTCCCGACGACGCCGACATGCCTCGTTGGGGATTGGGTGTGTCAAAAATAAATATTCCCGGTTTTTTTTTGTGTTAAGTAGCTGAGATACAGACCAAGGGATAATACTGCAGCAATAATTGCGACCAAAGTTTTAACAAATTATATACTGCTCTACTGCCTCACTTTACAAACGGTAGTTTTCTACACTTGACCGCAACATAATCTGGTCAAACAGGTTAAAAGCATGGACCGAACGAACACCAGTTACTTAAAACAAAACAAGCACCAAAAAAATATCTCTCATTTCGCAATGATCGATACTTTTGTTGTAGCAGTTTGAAATGCCACCTGCAAATATGGTACGCTCAAGGACATTGCGATAAAAGAAATCCGGTTCAACCGATGCCGATATTAATCTTGGCGGCGGCAGAAATCTTCAGAGAAACTGTGTCCGTTCGGGGATTCGTTTCATCCCTCCGTCCGAGCCGGCAAGTTTCAGTTTCGCGAAACGAGTCCCGAGTGAAAGCTTACAACCATGTCTCCGGTGTGGGGAACATAATTGAAGAAGTGGGTTATAGTTTCCGTTCGTAACAAACCATATGGTTGGAAAAGTCTCAAACATGTTTGAGTTTTATTATCGTTTCTTAATTCGGTTTCTTTCACCTCTCGTATGTTGCCCAAAATAAAGGTAACTTTTTGAAAATTTAGTTTATTATAATGCATTCAGAAGTCACCTAGTGGGTTGTGTGTATCCTCTTCTCGGAAATGGATTTTTTTTTGCGGGATCATACCAGGACATATTGATTCTTCTCTCTATCACAGTGCAAAGACATCTGTTGGATTTTTCCACTTTCAAATCGTGTCACTTATTTGTCATCTCCCACGCCCCGAACGAGGACGTTGTCTAACGCACTGCGACCCACACGTGTTTTTCCGCTGGGAAATGGGAGCGAGAATTGCAGCCGCATTACTGTACGTGACGGGACCACCGACGTCTTGTAACGCCCTTTCCACTTTTACGCATCCCACCATCCCACACTTATCGAATCGCGCACTGCATTGACCTCGGCCATAATCTACAAATGCATCCCCACCCTACGCCTATCGATGTTCTCAAGAGAGAGAGAGAGAGAGAGAGAGGGACCTTCGCTTGACGTCTTGCCATCCACGGCGCTATCATGCATGTCCGCTGCGTTCTGGTGTGGGGAATGAAGTGCATCGGTGGGGGGTGGTGCATGTCGGGCGAAGGCCTGTTGAAAAACTCTCGATTTCATTTCCCATCGCCTGACGTCAGGGCGTTTGCTTTTTCTCTCGGAAGTCGGTTGGGGGGGGGAGAGTGTATTCGGTTACTCTGGCATAAGTAGAAGAAGAAAAAAAACTCCCACTCGCAACATACCTCTTTCGCGCCTCAGCCGCGCACCCCCTTCAGCGAACACACCCACAATGAATGGAGTGAAACTGCTCATAATTTTATGTTGCGCGCCTCACTTTTCACTCTTCAACCTTTTTTCAACCAACAACTTCAACAACCGGCCAGTTTGTTTGTTCATCTTTTCCGCTGCGCGTTTGTTTAATTATTTTTCATCTCCCGGCTGAGCACTCGCCGCACTCCACCCACACTCCCACGGGAAATACGGCGAAAAATGCAACATCGTGCAGATCTCGTGCTTTGTGGATGAAATGGGATGTGTGATTTTGGGGGTGGGAAGCAACATGTTTTCCGAACAACCATTAAAACCGTCTAGCGGCGTCCGTTCGCTCGCGGGGTTGTCGAACTGTTACAAAGTGTGAGTTTAATGCACAGTGAGCTCACGTTCACGTTCGGAAAATGATGCAAATGAAGCCGGGAGTACCATCATCATCGGTTTTCAATTGATTGTGCGTTCACTTTCTTCGGTTGAATTATATTTGCTCCCATTTTATCTTCACATAATTATATGACGTAGAGTTTATAAGTGCCCAACCGGCGGTGAAGCCCTGGTTGAGGAAAATGAAAACATTTGAGACTAGTAGAATAAAATTGGCTCGCACTGTAAACACTTGACACTAGATCCGGTACGATCATGGCAAGAAACTTGGCTTTTCAACGCAGTACACCAGACCATTGCCGGGCGCGCGAGTCAAGCGATTAGTGGTGTGGCATAGGGTAAACACACCGAATGCATTCTCAACACCACGCCAATCGAGTCATGTCGGTGTTGTGAGGGCTCACAGTCCCTCCCAGCACCTTCTGCCCTCGCTTTCTCAGTGCATCTCGGGCGTGTGCATATAACGGGCACGATGTTTACTTGGGCCCATGGCCCTAAAACAGTTTCCGCACGGTTCTCGGGTTGGGTTTCAAACATTTTATCAAATAAGAAACGAACGCAGCAGGCGCTACTGGGAGAAGAGCCCGCGACCGTTACTGATTCGGAGACTTGTGTGTATGTGTGTCTGTCTGGTAGGGTTTTTTTCCCCTCTTTATTTCATGTCAATTCAATTTTCGTTTCGTTTCACTTTCGGTTCGGTTGCTGCTCTTGCGGTTAAATGTGTATAATTGAATAAATTATGCTTGATTAATGGCCCCAAAATGTTGATGATGGAGGACGGCAAGATTGGACGGCGCACCATTGAATCGGGCGCGACGGATGCACTTCAAGTGTGGCTGCAATCAACCGAAGGAAATGGGAGAGCGAGAGGGGGAGGGAGCGGGAAACCTTCGCTATAGTGTAAACAAACAATCCGGCCTCAGTGTGTCGTTGAGGGACGTGCCCGAAAACTCAGCGAGAACAACAGAGAACGTCGAACGGGACGAAGATGTTCATCGGTGTCTGGGCTTTCCTCCAGCTGCTGGAGGAGCTGTTCTTCTCATCCACGATCTCTCGGACGATGCTTCGCGCGCGATATGTCCCGAGGAGGGAATATTGTGAAAATGGCCCTTTCCTTGAAAATGAGTATCGCTCAGTGTTTCGCGAGTTCATTATATCACGATCGCATCTCAACAATCTCATCAAACACTAAGCATTGCTTCCCTTCGCGAATTTCACTGGTTCGAGAAGATTCGTACGATTTTTTTCTTTCTTCAATCGAAGGAAAGTTTCGTGGAATTATAGCAAAACTTTGGTTTTTTAAACGAGCCCCCCATGCGATGACACGCCCCTTGTTCCGGCCGACCGACCTCCGGAGGGAAAAGAAAAAAATCTTCCACGCACGACCTCCTTTCTGCAAGCCAGCCGCACTTTCTAGAGCAAAACATATGAGTCAGGTCGCATCTTGTCCGATGCGTATGTTTAAGCGTTGGTTTAAATTCATCATCCTTCTGTTTTTTTTTTTTTTTTCGTGACATGGCTTTTCGTTTCATATTTTAGGATTTCGCCGTAGCACAAAAAACAAATCAACATCAACTTTACTTCATTTCTGCCCCTGGGCAGGAAATGAAAGCTTTTTCTTCAAATTTTTAACGACCCGTTACGATTCGTGTGTTTTTTTTTTCTTTTTTTTGCTTCGTCGAACAAGATCGAAACGGTTTTAGGTGGGTGGGTTCCATGGTTTTTTGCTTCTCTCTCTTTCGCACGAGTTTTCCGGTTTTTTTCTTCGCTGTCCGACCTGTGGCCCATTTTCTTGGCCACTAAATAAATACATTGTACATGAACATTAATCGCTTCGATGTGTAGAGCGTTGCAAATGTGGCGAGCTCGTACGGTGACGGTGACTGTTGGACGCATCTGTCCGCGTCCGCCTTCCCGCGGTCCCGTAAAACGTGGAAGTGATGCTTCCGACAGCCGATATGCCCTCTAGTGAGTGGCCCGGATGCCCAAACTGCATTCGCGAAAGTTCCCACTTGTTTTATTTATAACATCTACACTTCAGAAGCCCTCCCTACCGCCGAGTAATTTAATTTATCCCGTGTAGCGAAACGGAAATAACGTCCCCAGACGGGCATTAAAACCGTTCGGCAATTGCAAATTCATCTTCAGTTTCTTTTTTTTTTTTTTTTTGTTATAATACGGCTTGGGAGGAAGCTTGAAGTACAACAAAGAAAAATGTGCCAACAGAAAAGAACGCGCCGAAACGCACTGTGGAAAGCTATCGCCGGTTCCCCCAAAAACCGCTGCTAATTTCCCTGTGGTATCATTTCTGTTTTCCAGTTTTCCTCAAGCTAGATATGCTAGCTCCCTTCTGCCAGCTACGCTACCCTACCGCTCTACGTTGTTCTGAGCTCAATCTGTGGCCCCGTAACGGGTTAATTTTTTTCAATCAATCTTCACGTCCGAAAGGATTCGCTGTCGCTTCCTCAAGCACGAAATAATCCCAACCAATTCCCGACCAAGGCCACCAACGTTTGATAGCCGTTTAATCGAATTAAAGCAAATTTGTTGGCCGCCTTTTGAGCACGCAGCATAGGCCGCGAGCATAATGGGGTCCGATGTTGCGTACACAGTTTACATCGCAAACGCAAGACGGACGCATAAACGCAGAACAGAGGGATTGATTGCGCTCGAGTGACTCCATTGTGGAGTCCCTCACGCATTCGATAGAGATTGACCGTTGCCGTTCCACTTCCGGTTGATAAATGCAAAACGGGAAGCAAAGCGATACCGTCGTTTTGCAGCAGTAGTGCAGCAGCGAGGCCCGTTGGCGCCTCTCAGTTCCTCAATAGGAATGCGACAAATTGTTCCCACTGCCCTTTGCATAGTTTAGAAACCTTCGCCCTTGACTTGGGTCTGTATTTCATAAAACATTCCAATACTGCTTCTTCTGCTTCGTGCGTGTGGGTCTTTGAAATAGTTTTTTTTTTTTTTAAAGTTTTCTTCACCGCGGAAGATGTTCAATCGATATTAAAGTTGAAAATGAATAACCGTGTTCGGTAGAGCGTATTTTGTGTGTGCGGAAATAGTCGATTTAGGGTCTACTACTAATACTTGCTGTCCGGTGGTGTCTTGTCTTGAATTTCTCCGCTATTTAGCCGCCCGCCCGACAATGAAGAAGACATAACCCTAACTTGAAACAAAAGCAAATCTTTAAAAAGGCATATTTGGGGGTGGTGCAATTTCCGCCCCTTGTTTTGGGGCCATTTATTGCACACGTAAACATTATCGTCGTGGTATTTTGAAGTCAAATAAATCATAAAGACGTATCGCCGAAACGTATGTGTATGGCGGTGATTTGTGGTTCAGTGCACGCTTCGTTCGAAAGCCGGTCGGTCCCTTCCTTAGCTGAACGAGGGCGGCAAAGAAACGCTGACACTGGCCGGGTGTGATATCGGGTGGGGTGTGTAACGAGAGCTCGTTTTTTTTTTCCTCCAAAGTATACATACCCTCGTTAGTGTTGTTGCGAGTAAACAACTCTCCCAAAAAAAAAAACGGGATTATTTTATAAAAAAGCGTTACATACCCTCGCAGAAAGGCGTCGTGCAGTAGGGGGCGAACACATAGTACCGCGGACACACTTTCTTCACTTTCTCAGGAACAGGAAGCGGGCACGTGCATTGCATACCGGATCGATGCACCATATCGGCAGTTCCGTGTGCACATGTGCAATGCATTTGGCGCGTGCCTCGCAAAAGAAGCGAAGGTAACAGAGAAGATGTTTGCAAGAAACGGTGTGCTCCTTTAGGTGGCCTTTAACGGCGTGCATAGTTGCTTTGTCGTTTGGGGGTGATTGGAATACCGATTGAGCCTTATCAATCTTCAGCGACAGACTTAAATTGATTGCAATATTTGCACAAGAGGGTGAAGAAAGTGTGTTCCATAGTGTATTTTTGAATCTAAACGGAAAGAATTCTCCGAAGTTGAATTATTTCAAGTAAGCTTTCTTTTCCCACTAGAGCGCAATATATCTCGGGTCGCTTCGAAGATCTCCACCAAACAGGTTGACAAAGAGAACACTAAATCTCTAACCGTTAAACCAATCAATTAGGCCACACAGTCGACGACGACGAGTCCCCGGGACGACCGGCAATCTAACAACTCTCACTTCTTGATCCCATTTCCTAGTTTCCTTCTCGAACGGCGCGTTCATCTTCACCGGGCGCCCAAAGAGCGGGACCAGACCTGGCCGGGGTGCAGTCGGTGACGGGCCCTCTAGTGGCTATTTCCCGTTAATGTGAATAGTAATTTCCACGGTCAATAAATTCCATCCACTGGGTGGGCCAGGGCGCGGGCACTAGGGCGCAGTGGCGGCAGTTCCGAAAAGAAAATGACCCTTTTAAGACGGAGTGTGTCGCCCCGGACCACACTTGAGAGAGTACTCACCGGTTGGCGGGGGGTGGGGTGGGGGTGGAGTCATTGAGTCGGCACCGCAATCCATTATCCACTGTTCGGCGTGGGGAAAGTGTGTCTTTTCTCGTGACTCCTGTCCACGTCCGGTGGATTTTCATCTTCTTCAGTTACGTGGGTTTTCCCTCAACTCAATCTGATTTACACCCACGTGGTGCCCATTCCGTTGGTGCGTGGAAAAAGGAAAAGCCAAAATGAAAAGGGCCAAGTGACGAAGTGACGACGTGCTGGTGGCACACTTTAGAACGCGCAGCATAATGTTGAGTGTGGTTGGTTCGTTCGTTGGTGGTGGACGAAATTTAAATTTAGCAAAAACCACAGACACGATGCCAGCCAGCGTCAACTATCGATGAACCTTCAAGGTGCAGCGAATGTTGTTTCTTCCAATCTTTTAACTCTCAAAATCTTTAGACTATTTTATTTTATTCGCAATGGAGATAAGGCTTAGTTATCCAGATCACATCATCAATAAATCAGTAGTTCTAGTTAAGCTAGTGACTTAATTTACAAAATCTTTCCATCCATGAAAAAACAGTCCCACGCATCCAAGGGTTTAAACATTGTCAGACGAAAATGAGGAAATTGAAACGACGGCTGAAAATCGGTGAATGAAATGACAATCAGTGCCGCGCTTACTTGGTATTAAAACTTCCCAGAATAAAAAAATACCTCTAATGCCGGTTTTCTATTTTCGATTCATGTTTTTTTCCACCTAAGTTCCTAAGACCTGCGTCAATTATTTGCCATTCCTAAGCCATTAGTTCCCAAATGAACGAAACTTTCTGTTTGCTCTACGCAGGAAAGTATTTCCTTCTGTCTGCTGCCGGTTTATCGCCACTTTCCCAGAAGTCGAAAACACCAGAAGAAGAAAAAAAGTCACCAACAACGTGGAATCTACGGAAATTCCTTACGCACTCGGTACAGGAAAAGTAGATTTCCACCTTTCTTCCTTTCCACGCAGGTCTCTGCGAGTTTTTCTTCCACGAGCTTTCCACCATTGGAACTTCTAGTGGTACTTGCGCGATCGCGTCAAGTGTCACCGATTGGAAGGGAAAAAAGTATCGACACCGCGGAGTTTTCACTTCACCGTCCGACCTCTCACTCGGTGAACCGAGGTCACAACCTGTCCAATGTTGGCCCCCCGGGGGGGATGAATAGAGGGAGGGGTGGGGTGTGGAGCATAGACACCACATAGAAGCTGTGCGAGGGAAAGCACGAACGACTGCAAGTGGAATGTTTGGGAGTTTATTTTTCCCACCTTTTGAGGGTGCTGGTTTTCCTCCCCGACAGAAAAGTGGAAACCGACGACGACAACGACCGATGAAAACGAAACCCATCTGCTCGGGAGACACATCGTCGTTGGGATGGAGGCGGGAAGAAATGGGAAAACGTTGGCGAACCATTTCCAACCATTTTCCGCCCGGGGCACACGCCGCACCGCAGACCCGTGAGTTCCGCGACTCGTGCTCTTGTGATGGAAACAACTGTTTCTTTTCTGTGCAAAAAAAAAAAAATAAACGCGGCGTAAATGGTTTTCGCGAGGCTGCCTGATATTTATTGTTTTCCACGTTTTTTCTCCTCCCTCTTCCGCCCTGCTGCACTCTCTCGGTTAACTTTTGCCCTCTTAATACGCACGCACTGCACTACTTATTGTGTGGCCAATTCGCACGTAAAGTTGCCTCTAGCGCTCAACTGCAACTGCAACAGAGCACGCACAAAGGCGGCGCCCCATTGGAACCGTAAACCATTTTTTAAACCTCTCGCTAGGTTGTTGCGCACCGCTGGTTGGTAAGTCACGGCCCTCAAAGGGTCATCTGTGGTGTGCGGGGTTTTTTTTTTTCGCAACACCACCAACTGGCGCACGATTCCGCGGCGCACGGAAACTTACTTCTTGACCTAACCCGAAAGGGCTAACGCAAGTTAGTTTCTTCAGATGAGAAGTTTCCATTCGAAAGCACGATGGCGGGCAACCCCATTTGGGAACGGGTTCTTTGTGGGTCCGAGAAGCGCATTGAGCGTGGAAGGAAATCAATTTCTACTCGTTCTTTGTCCGGTTTTTCTGTTTCTGTTCGAACACGGGATGAAACAAGCGAGCAATAAATACTTCATCTGAAGAGATCAACATGGTTTCTTCCCAACGGGCTACATTGGACGGCGGTCGGCGTCCGGGAGAATACAATGTGCTATCATCTTAATTCGCCACGGTGGAATGCCACCCGGGGCTGGCACTGACGGAACAATCTGACCGCAACGGCCACGGCGATAGACGGTTCGCCCTCAACAATGCATTTCGAGATGACTTTGTGTCCGGCATCACGTTGCACCTTGAAACAATTAAGACTCATTTAGAGTCTCGCGCGTTGCGTTCCGTTGGTGACGCCAACGATTGTTATAATGACGAGGATGAGTAATGAGGGAAATAGGGATAGATGGGCCGCGTCACATCCCGGCGCGATAGTGTTGCCGTGCGAGAAATTAATGATTAATCTCCGGATGACATTGTTCCGGCTCTAGGGAACGACAGTTGCTTAGATTGGATTCATAATCTTCCACCGGGCGAGTATTGTTTCCCCCGCGTGTTGTGTCACATTGAACCTGGTGGCAGATGGCATCATGTGTTCATCATATTCTACATTCTACACAATAATATCCTACATTCAGCACATTTGTGTGAGAGAGTTGGCCAGAAGAATTTGTGGAAGAATTCATACATTCAGCAGACATAGGATAGGCTCCAAAACATGAACTTTAGGAATGGACTGATGGACTCACTTAACTTGCGAAACGGGGCAAACTTTTTAACAGTTAAAATGTATGCCTTACGTTGGACAAAAAACACACATACATTGCCGCTCAGCCAGAATCGTTGGGTCGCAGCTGCCGCGAACGAAACCAATCGTTCTCCATCGGCCGTGAATCACGACTTGTCTCGCTGGCAGCCGCTCAAGAAGAGGACGGGGGCCACCAAAGAACTTAAATTCCTCGACCCGAACGCCCGGGCCCGAATGGTGGTTCTCCTTCGCGATCGCAACCTCCCCCCCCCTCCCCCCCCCTCGGCTTTGGTTCGAATGGGTGAACTGTTAAAGGAAGATTGAATAACTCCCTTTTTTCCACTCACGATGCCGCGCAGCGCAGCACCACACACGACAACATAGAGAATCAATCGAGTCAATCGAGAGTGTCTCGGACCGCGGTCGTGTGATCACCGTGGCGCCGCCGGTTCGCTCGCTGCCAGGATTCGACTTACTCGTGGTGCAGTAAAAGATGCATATCCCACTCGACGCGCATACCACTATTTATAGCCGAGCGCGACGACGGAGAAGGAACCGCCGGTGGGCCGTGTTTGCATTCGCATTGCTGCACTCAGTCGCGCGCGGGCCTTACATGTTGGGGCAATTGACCGGACAGTGGTCCACTTTTACCGGTCCCGTTCGTCTAAGATTCTTCATTTTTTCTGTTGGTCGCCCTTTTTTCTAAATATTGTGAAACCAGCTTTACTGGATTCTTCCTTTCACATCGTGCAGGGTCATTCCATCTTTGGGTACACAATTAGAACGCCTCGTAATTTTTTCCTTCATTTCAATGATCATAGATTCCTTTAAATCCATTGTTTAATTCCGGGTTTGCTTGCTTGCGGTCTTAGATGTACCGTTTGGTTTCGTGGCTTATGATTTACGGGGTTACGAATGAGCCTCGTGCAGGACACCTCGAGGACGGGCGCCAACAATCAAACCGAACCCATAATTCACTCTGTCGCAATCATCGAATGAAATTACATTTCGTTCACGTTGAATGCTGGCGCCAGTCATCGTCACCACTGCTACACTACTGCGGGCGCTGGGATGATGGTGATGCTGATGATGACGGCCAACAGCGCAAAGTGGTACGGCTCGGCCATGGGGCTGGAAAACATCCTACACCAGGACACACCAGGGTGCGAACGCGAAATTGGAGCAAAGTGTGAAACCTCACTTAAAACCAAACCGACCCCACCCCCCCCCGTCCGAAAGCTGACATCACTCATCGCTGGTTGTTTTTGTTGTTTGTGTTCGTGTGTGTGTGTGTGTGTGATTGGATGCATGGAAGATATCATCTCCGGCCCAATAACCCTCAAATGCTCGGCAGGTGTGGGGGGGGAAGGGGGAAAGGTTGAAAAATGTGAAAATTCATAAACATTTTGAGTGAATTGTTGCATAATTGAGTGTAAATCTTTTTTAAGAAAAAATTTAAAATGGCTTATTTTTTTCATCCTGAATGAATATTTCCGATGTTTTCCAAAAAATGTATGCCCCCGAGTTTTTCCCGAGTTTTACACCCATTTGTTTCCAGTGGGGTTTCGCAATGGAGGGGTTAATGGAGAACCATGGTGTGTAGAGAAAGGAGTGAAAGGTTCACGGCCACGACCGGGCCCTTATTGGCGGCGTCTCGATGACAAACAAGCCGGCCAATTTGGGCAAGTATCAAACACAAGCACACACCGACACACAGCCGAACGCGAAAGCTTACTGCGGGGCCCGGTGCCGCCGTCCATCAGTGAATTACGGCCATTACGGAGCCCATCCGCTCGTAAGCGGAGCAACTTCAGGGCGATGAAGTTGAACTTAACCTCGGACGGCGATGACGACGGTGACGGCTCCGGTGGGACGGTTGGAAGATGATTGACGCCGCGTGCCACCACAAGCTGCTCCGTCGTAATGTCACGGAAAGGGCCGGCTATGCCACTCCGAAGGCAGAGGAAGGTAGGTCCTTCTCCACTGTGTGATGGGCGCGGCCATCACTACTGCCGTTCGTCACAGCCATCGTGCGTGCGCTCAAGAATTCAGCCGCCGTTCGACGCAGCGAGCTGGAAACGAGATGCCTCAATTGATATTTTCGATGATCATCGAACATTGCCGCCGACGCCACAGACCCCGGGATTGTCTCATCGCTTTTCGGCTTCTTTCGAGCTAGCAGGGGAGACCGGAAGAGGGAGAAGGAAGTCCGTCGGCGGTGACTTATGGCGTGGCTGGCCTCGGCTGAAGAGTCAGCCCATCGGGTCGTACATGGCTGTGGCAGCAGCAGTAGTCATTATCATCGGCATCGTCCCCTCGTCCCCGGGCGACAACGACGACGGCCAAACACGCCGGGAGACGTGATGGTTTTATAATGAAATCGTGCTCCCTGACACTAGAAGCGCACTGGGACGGTTAGAATGGTTCCTTTCTGTCACTGGTCTAATGTGACGACTCCTTCCGCCGTTGCTTTTGGAGCAACTCTATCGCATTGACAAACTGCGATTTAATTTTATTATTTAAATTAAATTTATTTAAATTAAATTAATTAAATTAAATAAAAAAGCTGAACACTTAACTACATTTTTTGTGAAGGATTCCATGGATTCGTGGAACAAGGAAAAATATTTTGTTTATTCGTAAATTTTTCGGAAAAAATATTTCAAAAGATGCCTTGGCACAGTTTGGTCCAGCTAGTGCGGAGGGCACAAGTTGAACAGACCGTTTCCGTTAATGCACACGTTCCATAGTTGGCACGCTGGAAACGATGGCCCAAGCGGGCGCGAGCGAAAGGAAGAGAAGCACCGCTCAGTTCCGGTGGAAACCAACGATAGTTATATTATTTTATTACTTTCCTCCCGCCGTGCCTTACCGTCTTGGCTTGCCGTGGTCCTAATCCCTCCGCGGCGGACTAGACGCCGAGCTAGTGCGTTTGCCTGGAGACGAGAATGACGTAAGCTTTCTCCGTAAGCGCCGAAAGGAAGCGAGAGACAGAAGGCCCACCACCGGACGACACGGCTCGGGACATTCCAGCTCCATTCCCGGGGGAAGGCAACCGGAACCATCAGGCGATGTAATTGCGGTTCACTTCTACCGGGTCCCCAAAACCGCGAACCGGGCGATACGGTTTATGGAAATTATTTTAGCGGCTTTCAATCGATTCGGAGGCGTTCGGTGTGTTTAAAGACCGCTGGCACATTCCAACGATCACATGAGGGCTGGTGGAAGGAAGTGTCACGCGGACGGCGGAACACTTCTCTCCTGGGTGACCTTTGTTTGGGCGCTGATTGTAATGTAGATTCACGGCCATGACAAACGTGTGCCTGCCGGACGTGAAGAAGCGAACCCGTCGAACTCTTCGGGTCTGAACGGTATTACCATTTATTGTCCGCAGCGATGGAGGTAGCCGAAAATGCTAAATAGTTGTTTGCATTTGATTTTTCGGTGTTGAGATCCGTTCGTTCCGAAGCCGCAGTTCGAAGGTGTGCCGCCATGAATTTATGTCTATATCTATTGCATATATAGTGAGAGTGATTTTTCACCACGACCACTTTTCTGAACAACATTTGTCTCAATCTGATATCGAGACAAAATGTTTCCTTTTCCACCGGGCGACATGTGAAATAAAAAGGCGACACTCCTCCAGATACAATGTTGCCAAGTGCACCGTCACGTGGAAGGAACAATAGTCCCACCCACCAAACGAATGTCTGCCCTCGTCGCTCCCAGGGGCTCTGAGTCTCCTCGTTCATTATTCCAGCAGACAGACGACCAGCAACCCCACCCACCCCCAACAAGAGCATGTGCTCCCCGACGTGGAAAACGCTGTATGACTCACCGCGGATGGCTGGGAAACCGAGTTCACTGAGAGATGGGGCGCGAATGGCTACGATGTAATATTCAAAGGGCCCCACGCCACGTTCGTATGAGCTGATCGATTGCTATCGCCCTTCTCCATCGTGGGGTCTCCCCAAAGGGGCCCCGTTATCACGTTTATCGATTTACATCTGGACGGCGTGTCCGGGGGGAATTTAATCGCCCATTTTCAAGATGAAGAATCGCGTTTTTTTTTTTTGCGCCCTCGGACGCACATTTTGCGATTGATTCGATTTACGATAATGATTCCTATCGTTCGCGGCAAATGATCGTTTTGGGTACAATTTTATTGTCTTGACTAGCGAAAGACACTGGTTCGTTAATACGATTTACGAATTCATGATTACATGCCAAACGAGCATGCCGCAAACATATGCCAAAAGTAGGTAAAGATTGGCATATTTACTCGGGGAAGTGAAAACATGAGTGATAGTAGGCGTTGAAACATTACCTGATACAGTTTATTGTTCACTTCTGGAATGAGAGTGATATTCCTGTTTACCAATTCAACGGCTTTCCATTTGTTTTATTAGCGCTTCGCTTTCTCTTGACTGACCTCAGGCAAAATTTCTTTCATAAATTTTAACAAATTTATAGTCAGCGTAAGGTGAGGCATGTTTTTTCCCGAAAAAGAAAACCCCGATTCATGTGGTTTTCCTTTCCGCTGGGGAGGTTTTCCATAAATATCTTTTCACGCACCACATGTCCCTCGTGCACCCTAAGCAACCTCGCACCGACTCCCGCTTGCTCCGCACTGCTGGTGCTGACATTATTCCCTCGGTCTTGGTCCCACCTTCCCGGAAACTCTTCCTCTCCTTAGGCCTTGGCGGGACTTTGGCTTGCCGTCTCGATTCCCATACACCGGCCGGAGCTCGCCGAGAGGAGTTTACAGAAGTGTACTGTTTTCTTTTCCAACTTCCGGGAAACCACCCTGCCCACAAACACCTGTCGGTTACTTTGACAGCAGTCTGTCCGCCAGCAGCGTCCTGGGGAGCGAAAAAGGTTCACTGTTTGTGCTTATTATTTGCGATATTGGCTTAGGGAAAGTGGTTGGCAAACACTTCTATACCCCTCTAGGGGTGGCTCACGGCCAGAAAGGGAACTCATGTTGCTGCAGTTCTATGAGTTGCGTTGATTCGCTGATCTGCGTAGTGTTTGTATATATATTTTTTTTTTTTGAAACAGCGGAAACGTCCCATTTTCCTTCTTCGGTGTGGATTTTGAGGGACCACACGCTTCCACGCTGACCTTATGCTGTCAGCAAAATTGATCCATCTTAGGTTTCAAATGCAAATGACGCACGAACACGAAACCCCATTTTTGATCGCCCGGTAACAAACGCGCACCATTGACAACGGCGCACTCATTGCTGGCCAGCTGTTCCTGGG
>JAOEFI010000003.1:31897034-31911605 GCA_034621735.1 Anopheles plumbeus
GGGCATATTATGTCAGATGCCCCCGATATGGCTGTTCACGTGAACGGTTCACTTAATGAAGAGAAGAGAAAGGTTTCGCGATCAAGTGCTAACACATTTCGTACGATAGTGACTCCGAACATACTGCACGCGTTCGTACCTTCCTGGCGCTTTCCACGACGCATGGATGAATGTACAATTATACCCCGACGAGATGGTGTGTATTTTTGGGGAATCCTTCACACGGTTTCCATCAGATGCACGCATCAGTCCACACTTTCAACGATTCGTTAATATCACCGGCGCTACACCCACCGTCGCGGTCGCGGGATGACCATAGCCCATAACGACATTTGCCATCGGAGTGGCAGAAGCCGAGCCTTCACCAGCCATTAGTTTCCGTTTGGCGATGGCTTTTTTAACGTACGCCGTAATTAGCGCCTGTATTTTTACCGGATTGATTTCTCCCGAACGGCTGTGGCAGATCTGTAAAAAAAATCAAACAAAACTCGCTATTAGAACCTGCTTATGCTTGCCAGATGGATTCGAGTCTATCGGGAGTAAATACACGCTCTATTCATGATTTAAACACTTTTCTCATATGATAGTCGCTGCGCTTATTCATGATATTGCGTATGCTTGCACGACACATACCTTGGGGATTGATTTTCGCATAATTTCCTTGTACTCGTCTTTATCGATGCGTTTTTTGTTGAAGTGCGGCTTTAGGCAATGTTTTACCTCTTCCACGATTCGTTCCTGGCGTTGCAGTTTTTTGATGAGCTGGCAAAAAAATAAAACATTACGTTAGCCGACCTGACAGCAAGAAGAGTGATCACTGGGCGATCGATAATAGTTACCTTTTCTTTGACCTGCATATCGACCGCTGAGTCAGGGATTTCATCAAGCATTTCTAGCGTCATTTTATGCGCTAAAAGGTGGAGGATTGAAAAGAAGTGGGACGATAAATTTCACTGTCTGAAGAATCGTATAACAATAAACTTACGTTTGTACATTTCGTCCACTGCTATCACTGAACGATGCTGATAGCTTTTCCGGAGATCGCCATATAATGTTTTCGGGTCATTGCCGAAAACCTTCCGCAAATTGTCCACCGTTAATGCGATTGTTTGTGTTTCTCCGTTTCCTTCCCGATTCGGTGGATCGAAAATTTGCTGATCGCAATCGCTCGATCGTGGCGAGTAGGGCGAAATGTCCCCATCGTTCAGCTCATCTTCAAATGGAGCCCCTCCACTTGTAGTCGCTCCACCACTGGTAGTACCACCCCCACCATTTCCTCCTGCACCTCCCAGTGCACTACTAATCCCGGTGGTGTTATTATGGCTCGATTTTGCTGCTCCAGAATATGACCGTGAATCACGGTTGGCGCTAGATGCTAGCAGCTTTTTCGGCATTGATTTTATTATTGCCTTCATTGGAGATTGATGGTGGTGGTGGTGATATTGCAATCCTGCGTGTGTTACTGCTCTCGACGGACTGTTCAGACCGTCCAGCTTGTCGAAGGGAGACTCCGGATGAAGTTCGAGGATGCTATCATCGTTACCGAAGCCACCGGAACCACTGGTATGGTCAGTCTGTCCCAGCAGACGCTCCTGTGCCCCGTGGCCATGATGATAATGGTGACCATGATGGTGGTGATGGTGACCGTGTGGATGATGGTGGAACTCATTCTTCGACTCTTTTTGATCGTCCGGATGTGTATGGTGTTCCAGGAAGCTGAGAGATGATACGCTACCTAAGTCGTGCCGCGATATGCCAGTGCTAGGGGACGATTTCGTGGGCTCAAACGGATCGTAAGAGGGTGATTTCGGAGCCGGCTCGGGTGGAGTGTTCGGGCCGCGATTGTTCAAATCTATGTCGTTTCCTATTCCTTCCTCCTTCCCGCACCGTTTCCTTTTGCCATCTTCATCACTCAGGACGATCACTTCCTTCGGACTCGATATAACCTGACCGCCGGGGGACCGTTCCAGGTCTATCACCATCACAGGTTTCAGCGCCGGATCAAGCTTCTTTTTCTTCGGATGCGGCTGGTTTGGAGGAGAAGCTTGATGTGTTGAGGACAATTGCTGTGACTGAGCCGTATTTTTTCCCTGTTCCTTTTCCTGCACCACTGGTGTCTGCTTCTTGATATCGTATTTCCTTTCCACATCCTCCTTTTTCTGCTCACGGACAGGACTCGGACTGTCTCTTAAAGGACTTCGTCTTGACGCAACGGGTGAAAGTTCCTCTTTGGTTGCGACGGTTAGCTTTTCCCGAATTTTTTCCTTCTTTGTCTTCTTTCGCTTGCTTTTCTTATGCCTGTCGCTTCGTCCCTTGCCATTTTCATTGTCGATAAAGCTAACGCTGACCAGAATGTTTTGCCCGGAAGCAAAAATTTCCTTAGACTGTGCAACCTCACGTTCCGGCGGACAGATGCGCTCCTCAAGGATCTCTTTTTGACGGCGTTTTTCTTTTTTCGCCCGTTTACGTTCCCGTTCTTTCGCCTTTTCTTTTTTTCGCTTGTCTTTCTTGCGCTTCTTATGTTTCACTACTGGCGGCGGGGCAATCGAAAGGTCCATCGACGACCCGGATCCCTCCTGTTCCAATGAATGGAGGTCATCTTCCGTAAGATCTTCATAAACCGGACTACCGTAAGCTTCACTAGCTCGAACCGTACCAAAACAACTGCTTCCGGAGCTAATATCGCTCAGCACGGACGATAAACTGCGTTCCCGGCTGGGTGTTCGCCGAGGGCGAGATTCTGCACGGTGCCGTTCCCTCGGCTGCCGATCATTTAGCAACTGCACCATAGCATAGCGTTGGGACAATGTCAACCGGTCGTCCGGCGAAAGTATCCGCCTTCGTCTTTCGGGGACGTGGTACACATTTGCATTATAGGCAGGCGGATGAGGCGGGCTAGTATACCTCCGGAATGGTTGAGCATTGTGACCGCCGCGTCTACCACGGTACGGGTTCCCCACAGGAATACGCGGATAGTAGTCGCCTCTGTAACTTGTACGCGAATGTCGCGTTATACGCATTCTGTGCGGATGTTTCACAGCTTGTTATAGCACTCGTAAACTAGGATCTTTAAAACAAGATACGGTACACGATCCCGTGACCAGTAAGTTTATGAGAAAGGATTTGTTTTGAGTGCGTCGCAAGTACAAAACTATGTAGAACTTTACGACACTTTTAAAATTTTCGTTTTGCGACTCGATCTTGACAATTACTACTTGGTATTTTCTCCTTTCTTCTTTCCATCTACATGTTTGACGTTGCTTGGCTGTAGGTTTCATCGTATGCTTTGTTCGACGAACGAATGTTGATCGATTGTTTAGTACGTGCTGTCAAAAGTCTCCACAGCGTACGGTAATTTCTCCAATTTAGTGAAATGTTCTGGCTGAGTTTCAATTCGCCTTTATTTGCCTAGTTCTCAGAGTTGCTACACCATATTCATAAGAACAAAAACATTACAGTTATAATAATTTGTCCAGCCAAAAAATATATGTAAGCTTGTTAAGCTCAAAACAGTAAAACATCATACTGTCTACACAATGCAATGATACTGTCACTGAAAAAGAAGGCAAGAAGATAAAGAAAGTATGATGTCAAAACTCTCGGTTGTCAGAAAGGAAAAAGTCTCGTAGAAGAAAGAAACGGATTAAAAAGAGAAGGAAATCGAATAATAAATCGCATCCAAAACGTCGCAAACATCCGATCGTGAAATGCGTGGTGTACGGTACAGCTAAGTGCGTCTATCAAAATGTGACTATCGACAATGGATGAGCAGATAAAAAGAAAGTGAATCGAAACGATTTACATTCCTCCTTTTATGCAAAAGACTGAGATTTCCAGTCCAACCGAGTAGCGCAGCGGAGAGGAGTCTTCGCCTTTCCCTGCTGGTATTGGTTGCAACGGTGCTGGGAATGGTGCATTGTGTACGATTCGATGGAAGTAGAATCCCATCGAACCTCCGTCGTAGATAGAGTTTTTGGGTTGCGGAAAGTACCAAACAGCCAGCGCAGGCTACTTCGTATGCAAGGCAGAACAGTTAGAGTTTAGCTGGGAAAGGACACTTTGTTTTGGCACCAATAGAATAGGTACAACCTCGACGGGGTGATACGCGGTCGGACGTGTGCAGTGAGCGTTCGCACGGTGTGTTTGTGTACGCCATACTGGCGCAGTGTTAGTGTTCGTCCCGAGTAGGTGCACAACCAGCTGCACCGTTTGTGCGATTACCGATTCCGGGCGAATTTCGGTCGAAAGTGGAGTGGTTTTCCGGGAACGCAGCGAAGCGGAATGCCGCTCGAATATCTGCAAATGTTTGTTTATCTAGTGCACAAATCAAAGTATAGAAGAAAATGTGGCATACCGTCGGGACGAGCGGCGGAGCTTTGCCGTCTCTCGCTGGTACTGATAGCTTTTTCGTGTCACCTCGGCACGACGGTCGTATCGAGCCACGGGTTGGCCGGGCTGGCCGAACTCGGTGGCAAGTGTTCGGAGGTGCGCTGCATGAACGGAGGGGTCTGCAAAAATGGAACCTGCCTCTGTCCGGACGGATGGCAAGGGTCCGAGTGCCAATTCTGTGGCGGTAAAGTTAGGTAAGTTTTGCAAACCTGTTTGTCGGAGGCAAACCTGCAACGAACGAGGTGCACGACTCGGCACGGTGCTCGTCGGGGCAGACCAAACTCCTTCAGTAGCCGGCCCAGTGACCTGTTTTTGAGACGGCCTCGATTCGCGCTCGTACCAAAAGCATCGAATCGGACGAACGCATGCGACTTCCAGTTTCCTGAGCCGCTGCAATTCCTTAATCTGATTAGAAAAGTTGGCCCTGTTAAAATAGTAGAAAAATTGACGAAAGGAAAACATGTGCTGCCCAGCAGCACCAATGGATCGAAGATGATTACTTGTGTTGACTTCTAGTAGAAAGCATTTGTTTACCAATTTCCACTCGGAAAATTATTAACAGCTGTTGTGACATCACATTAAAAACAATACCTGAAACCTTTGCGATAGCTTTTTTTGTTGATGAAATTCTTTTCTGATTTCATTCGATGCGACCCATTGCAAGAGACGAAAAAATGACTTAAAGGCTTCTCCCGATGGCTTTTCTTTGTTCGCCTTTGGTATCATTCGATCCAGCGCAGAAATTGGCCGGAATTGGGTTGATTTGAGTTTTTGTTAACGCTCTTCATCGCGTACAACTTTTTCATACAGTTTTTTACTCTTCTTTGGCAATTTGGTTTGGTTCACGTACGGATCATGGGACTGTTTCTTATCTCAGCTGAGGGTCCGCGCTGAAATTACGCCGAATGTGTGGAACACGGGAAAGCCAAAGCACGCGTATCATCTCTTTATCTTCTCGATGCTTTATGGGAGTAACGGCGCATAAGACGCCGAGTAGGCTGTGCGTAATGCAAACAAGGTGATACGATATCTGCCTGAAGTGAACCGCTTCGCGATATTATGACGGGCGAAACCCAATCCCCTTCGCGCGGGCCTATCGCAGCCAAATGATTTCTGTCTCGACAAGCGATTCAACGCTCCTTGGTGTTGGTTGAACAAACAGAGTCGAACAATGGACGAAGTAAACAATTTTTAAATTCACATTTTCATGTATCGTTTTAGACTGACCGAACCATCGGGTAGCATCCATGACGGGCTCGGCAACTACTCGATCGGTGTAAAGTGTAGCTGGTTGATCGATGCCCGCGACCATAACAGCGTCGCCGACAAGCTTTCCACCACTCCCGTCCGGCCGTCTGTTATCCGGCTGCACCTGGAGGAGTTTGCAACCGAGTGTGGCTGGGACCACCTGTACGTGTACGATGGCGATTCCGTCGAGTCGCCCCTGCTGGCTGTGTTCAGTGGGCTGATGTATCGAAAAAACTTCACCATCCGGCGAATACCGGAAGTGTTTGCCCACTCGGGCTCAGCCCTGTTGCATTTCTTCAGCGACGACGCGTACAATATGTCGGGCTTCAACATCTCCTATCAGGTGAACGCTTGCCCCACGAACGATTCGTCACTAAACTGTTCCGGCAATGGCGATTGCTGGAATGGAGAGTGCAGCTGCAACTACGGGTTCACCGGTCCGGCCTGTAACATTCCCCGCTGTCCTCGCTTCTGCTCGGCTCACCTTGGGCGCGGTGTGTGCGATAAGAAGCAGCAGCGGTGCACCTGCAGTTCGGGCTACACCGGAAACGACTGCTCGCAGGAGCTGGCCCACGGCACCTGGGCGGCCATCGATGCCGGTGAAGCGGAAGGCTTCACGCCGCCCGGAAGCGCGTCGCATGTGGCGGCCGTATTCCACGACACGCTGTACGTGATTGCGGGCGAGAGTTACGGGAAGGCAGAAGCCCTTTTGTACATGTACGATTTCAACGGGAAGGTCTGGGAGACGGCACACACGGATAGCAAACCGGCACCGGAGCTACGGTACGGTGCCTCGACAGTCATCTTTGGTGATAAGATTTTCATGTACGGCGGCGTCATCGAGGGCAAGGGCGTTTGCGGTGAACTTTGGGCGTTCGATGTGAGCGCGAAGATTTGGGAAAACATCACCGTCAAGTCGGAGCAGTGCAACGAGACGTACGAAATGTGCGGCCCGTTGCGTTCGGCCGGTCACACCGCCACGATCGTGACGAACTACGATCAAGCAGGCGGTGCCAGTGGCAAGAAGATCTTAGCAGGCGGTGGCAGCGCCCAGAAGATGGTGGTGATATTTGGCCACTCGCCGCAGTTCGGTTACCTCAACACGGTGCAGGAGTTTAACTTCGGGACGCGCGAGTGGAAGATTGTACGGACGCGTGGTTACCCGGTCAAGGGTGGGTACGGTCACTCGGCGGCGTACGACCCATTGCGTGAGCGAATCTACGTTTACGGCGGCATCGTTTCGGAGAGTGACAGCTCACAGCTGTTAAGCAACAAGCTGTTTAGCTACGAACCGCACAGCCGGCTCTGGACGCTGCTCGAGAAGGCACCAACGGCGCGGTTTCTCCACACGGCCAACTTCGTTACGCCAGGGCTGATGATGGTGTTCGGTGGCAACACACACAACGACACCTCGCACAGCTTCGGCGCCAAGTGCTACTCGCGCGATCTTATGGTCTACGACGTGGTGTGCGACTCGTGGCACACGCAACTGATGCCGGACGATCTGTACGCCGATCTGGCGCGCTTCGGTCACTCGGCGGTCGTCTTCGAGCGCTCGCTGTACATCTACGGTGGCTTCGACGGGCAGATGATCAACGATATGCTCAAGTTTACGCCGGGCGACTGCCGGGCTTTCAATCGGTCGGAGCAGTGTTTGAACGCGCGCCCTGGCGTTAAGTGCGTCTGGGACATCCAGAGAAGTAAGTGCCTACCGGTGGCGGACGTGCAGCGGGAGCGCCTGTTTGACCGAGACCAGGAAAGCCTCGAGGTGTGCCCGAAGGAGAGTCGCCTGGTGATGACGCAGCAGGTCCTGATGGACTACGAGTTGTGCAGTCAGCTGACGACGTGCCAGGCCTGCGTGTCTACCGCTTACGGCTGTATGTTCTGCGGCATCGGCAATGGGAAGGGCATTTGCGTGAAGGAGAAGTGTCCCGACGTGTCATACACGTTCCGGGCGGACTTTTATCCCACGAAGGCGCTCAAGGACTGCCCGGACAACGATGAGCACGTGTGCGCGCAGTTGCACGGATGCCACGCTTGCACGGCTTATAGCGTTTGCCACTGGGACTACGAGCACAGCAAGTGCCAGTACAGTGGGAACAAGTCGGGCGATGCATTGAACGACGCATGTCCACCGGCTTGCTCCGGGTTGACGTCATGCGGAAACTGCACGCAGGAGGAGTGCATCTGGTGCCAGAACGAGCAGCGGTGCGTGGACAAGAACGCATACACAGCGAGCTTCCCGTACGGGCAGTGCCGCGAGTGGACGACGGGCTCGAACAAATGCCGGGCGGCTTCCAGTGGCAAGAGTCAGTGTGGCTTCTACCGCACGTGCGCCCACTGTCGGGACGATCCGGCATGCGGTTGGTGCGACGATGGTTCCATGACGGGCCTTGGTCGGTGTCTGCCGGGTGGAGACAGCGGTGCACACGACGAGATAGAATGTCCGGCACAGCGGTGGCACTTTACGCACTGCCCGAGCTGCCAATGCAACGGCCACAGTACCTGCCCCGACTCCAAGACTTGCACCCAGCCGTGCAAACATCTCACCGTGGGCACGAACTGCGACAAGTGCAAACCGGGTTACTGGGGAAACCCGGTCAATGGTGGAGTCTGCCAGAAGTGCGAATGCAACGGGCAAGCGCAGTACTGCCACAGTGAGACGGGCAAGTGCTTCTGCAGCACGAAAGGGCTCGCCGGAGACCACTGCGAGAAGTGCGATGCGACGAACCACTACCACGGGGATCCTAGCCGCGGGTCCTGCTACTACGATCTCACGATCGACTACCAGTTCACCTTCAACCTGTCGAAGAAGGAGGACCGCCACTTCACGCAGATCAACTTCCGCAACTCACCGGTCAAGCCGGACATCGATGCGGACTTCACCATCACGTGCAGCGTGGCAGCCCGTATGAACATCACCATCCGGACGGCAGGCGGCATCGAGAAGCCACTGTTCTCTGGTGTCAACTGCTCCACCTTTCGCTACCGATTCTCGAAGGCGGAGCACCAGTTCGGCATCGAGGACAACGTGACGCTGACGACGTTCTACGTGTACGTGTACGACTTCCAGCCACCGCTCTGGATACAGATAGCCTTTTCGCAGTATCCGAAACTGAACCTGCAGCAGTTCTTTATCACCTTCTCAACGTAAGGCTTCGTGCTTCAGTCGACATTGAACAGCCGTAGGTTACCTTCCTAATGAATTCGGGGTGTGTTTTTCCTTGCAGCTGCTTCCTTCTACTCCTCGTGATGGCGGCCATTCTGTGGAAGATTAAGCAACACTACGACATGTTTCGGCGCCGGCAGCGGCTGTTCGTCGAGATGGAACAAATGGCTTCGAGGCCATTTTCTCAGGTAAGCATAGTATGAAAACATGATGTGGTGCACAATCAAATTTTGAAGTGGGACCGGTGCAGAGGGACCCGCTGTTGCCCCAAACTTGATGCTCGTTGATATAAGTATGTTCATAATATGTGTATGTTTTGTTTTTTTGTTTTTTACATGTTAGGTTCTTGTGGATATTGAAAGTAGAGAGTACAACGAACTATCGCCTGCGGTGGAAAACATTACTGCCGCTCCACGAAAGCGTAAAAAGGTACGTTTGCCTAATAGATTAATCGTTGACAAACATTTAATGGGAATTGAACTCGATTTTCGTCTCCCCTTCCAGGATTCGCCCAGTCCCATCGCACTAGAGCCTTGCGAAGGCAACAGGGCGGCTGTGCTCTCGCTTCTAGTCCGGCTGCCGACGGGTATGTACATTTGCACCACCGGAAGTGTGATTCCACTGTACGATTTCACAATGATTAAGAACCCTCTGATCATCGACGTTTTACGTATTTTCCACAGGTGGCCTCCAACACTCTCCTCCTGGTCAATCGGCAGGTCTTGCCGTCGCAAGTGCATTAGTAACGTTAGGAAACCCACGACGCTCGTCGATAGAACATCCGAAGGAACCTAAGACTAAGCGTAAGCAGAGTCAACATCCTGATAGTTGTATATAATTGTGCTGTATATGTGTACCGATGGAAGTGGAAAGAGGAGCAGAGGGATGGTATTTGAAGCAAAAGCAAACAAACACTCGCTACCAACCAGACCGCGCGCCTGGCCGGGCCCGACCAGCCATCAACCGACAGAACACCGGAATGTGAAACATCCGGCTTTCTAAAGCGCTTACAAAGCTGGCTCGAGCACGAGCAAAGGAAACTGGAACCTACTGGTTCATGATCCTGCTTAAGGGGTGGCAATGGGTCGATCTGCTAAGACGATCATCAATGTGCGGCAAACGGATAAATGAAGGGTAACCACCGCATGTGGTGCAGGTTCAAAGAGAAACCAGAAGGCATGTGGTTTCGTATGCCTCCGAACGAACAAGACCGACCGAATTTGTGATGATGGACGAAGCTTTACCTTTGAAGCAGATGATCAAGGCTTTACCTCCAGAGCAGAGGGGAGCAATAGCAGGTGCGACGGTTCGAGAAGGATTGGAGATCGTAGCTGTGGGCTGGATGATCCACGGACAACTTGTGAGCATATATACATAGAGTCTGAGACTAGAATCGTATCGGCAAAGATAAGCGCGATAACAACAATACTAATAATTATATTAATTAATTATAATACTAATAATAATAGTTCTAGGGCGAAGCAAAATAAGCAGAAAGTGTCGAACTCCAAAAGTTGTTTCAGGCTTGTATTTTTTTTAAATGTTATTTTATTTTGTTTAAACATTTATTTTCATTGCGCAAACGAGCACGAAACGAAAATCGAATTTTCGATCGGACGATGGTTTAGATTGGTTTCCACCTTCTGGTTATGCATTATGGCACTGTCAACGCCTTCGCCAGCAGAACGGAACCTCCAAACCATCGTTTGCTTAAGAAAACTCTCATTATCACCATTATCATCACAGCTATCTTTTATCACCGTTTTTGAGTGTTGTGAAATGTATTATCTTCTCAGCCGCGGAAAAAAGGGGAACAGGGGAAAGGATGGTTAGTTTTGTTGGCTTCACTGTTTTACCGATGGGAAAAAAGCTTTGCGCACACTTTCAAGTACTGCACACAAAATCCACTTCGGGTTTTCCGAGCAGTAGCATTGCGACATAGGTAAATGCATTAGTTTCGAAAATGTGTTTACTTACTGACCTGAATATCAATAGCGTTTTCCTTATGATATGTAAACATCAGCCGTCTTGGCACGTGTAAATATTTTAAAACAGTGACAGTGGTGAAGAATATCGTTTCAATGCCAGTAGCTCATATGATCTGTCCATCCATTTTGCGTAATGAGTTTTTGTGCTAAACAATGATTAAAAGAATGACTCCTCTAGCCTTGGGTCCACTGGGAAGGAACACATATCGATGTAAATGAACAATGTAATGATTGCAATCTACCGAGGGCCGCCCTGCGACTTTGCTTTCTTGTTTGGGCTGCCCAATACATTCGATAAGGCCCACAAGGTTTTTATCCTATTTCAAACAGTCATCTTAGTTCGTTGCTTTAATAATACTCATGTGGAAACAGGACACACCCTGGTCTGCAATATGGTTCTATGTGGTCTACACTCCCGGTTTAACGCTAAGATTATCATCAGGTCCCTATCGGTGACCATTTTCTGCCACTTTTGGTTCGCATCCGAATGCTTTCGTTTAGCAAAGCAACACGTAGTTCTGTTTACCTGATTACCTGCCAGCACTGGGTAGTGACTTTAATTTTACCTGTTGGATTCAAGAACAACTCCCGTTTCCCACGCGCTGAGAGTGGGTCATGAATATCGCCAAATTCATGCTATCGATTTTATCTACCTGGACTGAAACGAAACTCACACGAGAGCAGCTTATAGATGAAAAAAATAAAACGGCAAACAAACCGTAGGACGAGAGACGTTAATGTGAACCGATCACAAAGTGTGATGTGTGCTGCGCTACTAAAACGAGAGAAAATCCGGAAAAACTTAAAACCGCCAGGACGAGAAAGTGCATGCGTAGATAGATGGAGGAAAAAGCGAAATGGAAGCGTAGGAAAATGTGATTATTAGATATTTTTTAACCGAAGTATCTGCCTGTCGTCTATTGCGTTTTCGTGTGTTTTTTTGTGGTTTTATGTTATGTCTTTCGTCCCACGTTCCGTTCAAGATAAGCAGCAGAGTAAAGGAAAAGGGGAATACTTGCAAACCTTAGACTTTTACCATTACACTTTTACTACACCTGTTCTCTTGTCTGGTAGTCACCTTAGGACGCGCAACTGTTGCATTGCGAATCCCGCGGCATATTGCAGTTGAGCAGTAAAACTAGCAATAGGTTTCATCATCGTCTGTGTTGTGTTGTTTTTTGTAAGCATGATGGGAGAAAGGGAGAGAATGTTGGGCTATACAGGAGATACCGGTTGAAAAGCGGTTTTAAAGAAGAATTACAAGGAAAAGGGAGGGTAATGTAAGAAGAAAAAAAATCAAAACTAAAAGAGGAAAACAGGAAGCAGGGAGAAGGGAGAAAAAACGTCAGAAAACGAGCAGAGAAGCAGTAAACATAATGATAAAAATATCATGATAATCGCAACGAAAACAAAAACTTACATACAATAAATCAAGTGAAGCTAGCCTATATATCTCCCGAGCGGAAAAGTGCGCCCCGTTCAGCCGGTGTAAAACAAACAAACAAGAAAACCCCTAGGCTTTCCCTTTTCCCGGTGGTAGGCTAAGTGTGCGCATTTCGTTTTGCAGAGACTGTGAATATATGCATATTTAATGGTACGACTATGTACCACTCTTTTAAGCCAGAATATAAATGGGTGTATTCCTTTTTCCGTTATTAGTTCGTTTGTTTGTGTTTGAAGTTAACCGAAGCCACCAACACACAAAGTATCAGTAAGAGTAGCGCGGGCAGTGGGCGGACCGGAAGCAATAAAGAAAGAAGGTGCGTTTTTCATTGTGGCCAACACAGCGGCAACGTCTCGAAACGAGTGCCGGTGCCAACCGAGCTATAATAGAAAGTGCTAAGAGTTTTTTAACCACCAACGACGTGCTGTTGTGCAACGGCAATTAGGGAATGAGTATACAAGGGGAATCGACAGTGAGTAGGGACAGTAGGGGGAGCATCTGTAGGCAACATGGTGATCCCGAAATCGGGTGAGCTTTGCCAGAGGAGACGATCAGCTATTTCGAGCAAAATTTTGCGGTAGATCGCAAACCAGAACACTCACTCAAGAAATCCAAATAACAAACAAACGAAAACTGAGTATTTTATGGCATTTGTTGCAGTAATAAATAAAAAAAAACTGATGTAAAAATCAAGACAAAAGCAACGAAAATTATTCTATTGGAGTTTCACGGGCGTTGACAGCAATGATAACTTTATTGCTGATACAGCCTTAGGAAATACGAAACCAGGTAAATATACTGAAGCTTGTATGAATTTGTTTTGGTTCAACATTCTCTACAGGAAGAATTTCCTTTAAGGATACATTTTTATTAACCTAGATCGTTTAGTTGAATGTTTTAGCTCAAGGTAATAATACAAATAAAACGGTAATTTACGAACATTTAAGTGTTTAAGCGATGCACTGAAAGTGGGCTCGTGTAGGGCGTGCTTCTCCGGACCATACCGTTCGCTCTTCACGACCGGAGCGCATGCAATCGGCTCTGCATTTCCTTCATATCATCTTCATCTTCTTCCGCTTCCTCGCGTGCCATCGGTGGTTCCTCTTTCGTCGGGTTAGCCAGCGGGGCAGCCGGAGCCTCGCCGAGCTTTCCTGCCGTTATCTCCCACAGCACATTGTCGATCTCCTTCTGCGCTTCCTCCTCCATCTCCTCGACGTCCTCGAGCGAATCCATCGTCTCGTCGATCATCTCCTCGATGATGCCGGCCTTCATCATCTCTTTGGACATCTCGCGCATCGCCGACGCCACCTCCGGCAACTTCACCAGGGCCTGCATCGCCTGCATCACCTCCGTGGATTTGGCTAGCGAGCCGGCGACGCGCACCGTTGCCATCTGGTTTTTCATCTGCAGCTGTACGGAATTGATGTGCGCCTTGCTGGTGTAGATTTTGTTTGTCGCTTTGCGCGATCGTATCAGTTCCTTCGCCAAAATCGTGCAAACCTCTTTGTCGTTCTTTTTGGCGGCTTCTTTGAGGGAACGTTTAATTTTTTCCTCCTCTCGCTGGATCGATCGAATTTGTCGGTCTAGTGCAAATGATTCTTTGCGTAGCTTAGACGACCATTCTTGCACCTGCAACGACAATATCACGATTAAGGACAGATGAAAGACGCGAGCAGCTTGAAACTATCAGGGAAGACACTTGTAAAGTTTTTAGTACATAATTAACGTTTTGGATAACTGCTTGATATTGTCACAGACGATTAACTCTATTAATAGTTATTTTAAAATATGCAAATGCATATTGCGTTTTATGTAGACGTAGCGCAAGAGATACAGCAGTACACGTTTCACAATTTCAGCTAATTAACGTAAATTAAATGTACATACACATTTTACAAAATAAGAGTTTAATTTACAACGAATGTGTACTTCATACAATCGCAGATTATCCATTCGTTCACTCACCATATCCTTCGGATTCCGATCCTGTGATTTTCCAAACAATCCCATGATTTGAACTGTCGAATTACGTCGCAATAAATAACCACCGGCGACCGATCACAGAATACTTTCGTTTCCAATAAATTATAATTTTGCAAGCAATAGATTTGCGTGTTTATTTTTGACCTTCTTTTATTACTTCCACACAGCCTGCTTAGGTCATTTGTTTTGTTATGATTCACGGTGCAGTGGAATGCAATTGGACAAGTTTGACAACTGATGCCCTGTGTATAACACTCTTTTGAAAATGATCTTCTCGGCTTACCAGTACAAAGCATCAAAATAAGAAATAACCAACTATAGATCACGAGTACGGTTTTTATTTACGAGTG
>JAOEFI010000003.1:31916639-31929473 GCA_034621735.1 Anopheles plumbeus
GGGGGGAGGGTATATCTGGGTCGCAATTGTCTATCTTCCAACGTTAGGATTTTATTTTCGTTTAAGTAGTACGCGTAGTAGATTTTACACTTGACAAGAGAGAAGGAGATTATACAATACGTTCGAAGAGATGGTGAGATGGTGAATATTTTTTGTTTCTGTTTCCTTTTCGTTTTCTTCTGCTTCTCTCACGTTGAAATGTGGGCCATTTTATTTTTATTTTTTGTTTTTGTTGACTGTTTGCATTAATTTCTTGTTTTTGGGTTTTCCCTTTTTATTTTTGTATTCTAAGCTTGACAAAGCACTACGACTCGATAGTTAAGATGATTATAGATTAGATTGCGTTGGGTAGATGTGTTTCGTGTGTGAGTGTTTGTGTCGATGTGTGCAGGAGTTTACATTTTACCGTTTTGTTAAGCAAGAACGAGCGGAAATAGAACCACTGTTGATATTGGGGAATGTTGTTTTGCTGCTGATTTGGTTGGAGCTGTTATTCTTAGAGAAGGGATGGCAGGTATCCTGCCCGATAGAAAAATCGACGATTTCCCGGAAGCGGGGAGCCCGATCCTGGCCGGGTGTGAATATGTGAACGATTTGTCCCCTCGAGCAATACCGGTTCGCCTATGCGATATCGTCCTTTTGCGATAGTTTCCATATGAAACCGCAGAGCGAGAGAGAGAGAGAGAGAGAGAGAGATAGAGAGAGAGAGAGAGAGAGAGAGATAGATTGAGAGAGTATTTGAAATGCCTATGGAAAATGTGATTTTTCTTCACCGAAGCGAAGAAACCTTCGAAACCTCGCGATGATGTGATGTTACGCTCTGCTCCTTCTACGCGTTTCCATCGTACATGGAAATTGGATAAAGTTAGGTTACGATTTTAGGGGATTCGCCTCCTTCTGTTGTGGTGTAGTTCGGCCATCCACCGTACCGTTCTGCTAACAGCTTTCAGTTTTCTTTTCCCAACTACATCAACTAGTTAATAAATCTGCCCACTACGGTTCCTCTACAGAGAAATTTTGTTTTCGCATTTGTATCTGCTACTGAATGCATGCGAATCTCCATTAAAATCTAACACTAGAAAATGCATACTGACATACTGGGATCGTGGTTTGAATGAGGACACATTTTCCAACAAAAGAAATAGTTTTTTTTTTTCCCCACTAACATCCCGAAGATAGTTCATTCCTTTCCTATAGAACCAATATGACGAGAAGTGAATCGTTAAACCAATAGAAGAAAGTGGATTTTGTCTACGAATGGTGACAAGGGAAAATCTGGTTGATTGGAAAAACGGAACGAAATCAGGTCCCTATCCCTTTCCCACTTTCCCGCTTCCTCGCGGTCGATTATCGACCCCCCTAACGAACTGAGCAAAACTCAAACCAAACGGGTCCACGTTATTTAGTTTGTTTTAAATCTCATTTTCTCTACGCACTACTACACGGTAAGTACTATGATCCGTTAAATGTGTATATATTCATGCACTTGTGACATGCCCATTTTCGTCTCCCTTTGCTTTTCTGTTTTTTTTTTGCTCAGTAATTGACTTGTATATTGTTTTCCTTTTCTTCCTATGCTTCCCCGCGTTCACGCTTCCATCCGGGTGGTTTTACATTTGAAATGGGGTTTTCTTTGTGTGTGTTCCCTTCTACTGACAACTAGACTTGTCTGTTGCTTGCTTCCGTTGAGCTTGAGGTTGTCCCCAACCCATACTCACAAGCCTCGCTCAACATGTCTAATGCTCAACGCTGTAATATTATCGCATAAAGCATTGCCTAACGCCACTTGGGATCACTTGTGCGCACTCCTGAAGCAAATATTTTATGTTTCACCCATCCTCCTGGCTATGCTTGCATGGCACACCGGTATGATTTTGCGGGTGCCACACGTCGGTTGGTGGGTATGTACTGTTCTTTTTTTTTGTTTTTATTTACTCTCTCCTTCGGGTTTCGGTGGAGCCATGCAGCTACCCCCTGCCGGAAGTCCTTCTTCCTTTCTTTTCTGTTCCTTTTTTTCCATTCTACTCTTGGTCGATTTGTGGTGTCTCTCTGATGCGAGTGAAATGTATTGGTGTTTGTGTTCGTGTCCGTCGGTTTTTGAAGTGGTTTGAAGTCCTGTGATCCGGAGCGGATCGATCGATCGTTGGCGGGACCAAAAGAGGAGATCAGGCAAGCGAGTGAAGAAGTAGAAGAAGAAGAAGAAGAAGAAAAATGTAAACGTGCGCAGTGTGGACAGGAAGTAGAAGAAGCCACAAAGAAGAAACATAGTAAAAAAAGCCCACTCGATTTTTTCCAACAGTTTCTCCTGTGTTTTATTCCTTAATTAGTTTTCGTTAATCTCATTTCATCAATGTGTAACACTGTTTTTTTTTTTTTAATGTTTTCATTAAACCGTTTCAGTTTTTTGGTTTTTTTTTGTTTCAACAATTACAAACAAACGATGCCTAACGCCTGGTGGTTGTTGTTCGTGGTGGTGGTGGTGATGTTGGTGATGTTGGTGATGTTGGTGGAGTTGGTGATGGTAGTAGTTGTTGCCTGACGATGCTGTCCAATACTAGTGGTTGCTCTGTTTTTTTGGTTTTTTTTTTTTAAATTGTGGATCCATTTCGATTTAACATCGAACGATCGGCTTTTGCTTTTGTTTGCGTTTGTATTCAACTACCGGAGTTGGCTTAATGTTGTGATAGATTTTCTTTTATCCAGTCTGTGTTCATGCTCCTCCCTGTTCATGCCGTCGTGTTCTGTTTATAGAGTAGTGGTTGTTTTTTTCTTCTTTCTTCTGTCTGTCTGCTCCACTGGTTTGGTTGGAGAGCAGTTCGGTTTGGTGTTGTTTAGTCAGTTTAAACAGACTAAATATAGCAGAAACCCACCACCGCCGAAGGGATGAAATCCTCTTCACCCTCCCGGAGTGGGGGTGGGGGGCGGCAAGAGGGATGGTGGCAACACAATGAAGAGAAGGTGAGGAGCACCAACGCGGGAAAATTCTAATGCAGTTCCCATTCTTCCATCCGGGCTGGTGTTGGTTTGGGAGAGTATGATTTTAAATATGCTTACATGTCCTATTCATCGTTTATAGTTATGTATATATATATATATATATATATGTGTGTATGTATATATGTTTATATTTCAAGTAAAGAGAGAGAGAGAGAGAGGGGTCACTAGGTAGAAACGTGGATGGTAGCGAGAAAAAGACGTGCTACGTGAATGTGTGTGTGTGTGTGTGTGTATGAGAATGTACCGGCTTGATGGCGCGATGATGGATGTGTACTTACTTGTCACACACTTTTCCCCAAAAAAACGCTGCTATCTACCGTTTCGAGAGAAAGGAAAACAAAATACCCCCGTTGTACAACTGGGATGTAAAACTCTGGGTGGCTTTTCTTTGTTTCTCTTGTTGATGTTTTGATTTTGTTTCTTTGAGCAAGAAAAAAAAAAAAGGGCAAACAAAAGCAATGCAGCAGAGAAAGAAAAGGAAAGAACAGACAGCTTCCCTCGTGTGTTGGGTCTTGTGGACAGACAGGGACGAGAAGAGACAAACCAGTGTCGGAAGAAATAAATTTCACCATAACATAATCCGACTCAATCGGGCCCCTCTCGTCCCCCCCCCCCCCACCCCTCGGCCGAAGGGCTCATCTCTTCTTACAGCACGGAACGCGCCCCGTTTGGTCGTTTATTTTGAAGAAGATTGTATTTCTGTTCAGTTACCTCCGTTCTGCTCTTGGCTCTTGGCTTCGGCACTACACTACGTTCTCTCGGCGAGAAATCGGGCCCCCGTTTTTTTTTTTTTTGCACATCCTTGCTATGTTTATTTGCATTCGTTTCCTCGTTTCCTCGTTTCTCGTCCCGCCATTGTAGGACGGCCGGTAAATGTGTTTTTTTTAAAGATAGATAGATTAGGGAGAAAGGTAAACGCGCGCCTTCCGCGAACGACAGACTCGTGGGATCCTGTTGTGTTTGTTTGTTTGTTTGCTTGTCTGGGTACGTCTGCTCGGTGTCCTTGTCCTTTTGCGGTGTGCCGTTCGAATCGTGCCGGTGAAGAGTACGTTGGGTTTGTATATGCACGTGTTACACAACATCGGCCTCGTAAAAACGCGTTTTGGTTTTGCATTCACTCGTTCAACAACGGCAACACCAACAACTGCTCGACTATTGGTTTTACTTTGAGTGCGGGCGTGTGTGTGTGGGTTTGTTTGTTTTCTTTGTAACGGACTTTAACGGAACAATGCGACCCTTAAGATTGATTCCTTCTTCGGTACGCCATTTCCTTCGTTTAAAAGTGTCACTTTATGTTGTGTGTGTGTGTTTTTTTTTTGCGAATGAATCTCGTTTAGCTTTTGTTTCCTTGCAAGCAATGAGAGGTTGGGGGTTTTTTTTGGGATCGTTTTTTCTTTAACAATATACTTTTGCTTGTTTCGTTATATTTATAATACATTCACTACTAGCACACACATACACACAAACACACGACATCAATGAGCGGCAATGATAGATACACAGATAGCAGGGAGCGGGGCCGAGAGGCTGGCTGCTTCTTGGGTGCGGCCCTGCGCTCCTAGAGGGTAGGCTAGCAGGAGCAGGAGCTTAAGGGAAGGACACTAGGACAGATAGAAAATGGCGGGAAAGCAACAGAGAGAACTAACGAATCGTTTAGTACGACACACTTGCAGCCGCGAACGTGTGTGTGTGGGGGGCCTTTTTGCGGGCGTTGCTTTTGACAGGGGAAAAGGCGAACTTTTTTTCTTGTTTTCCTGGTTTCCCCTTCTCCGGCGTGTGCCGCGCCCGACACCGCCTACACGCCCTTGGCTGCTGTCATTCATTTTTATGTGTTTATTTTGCTCCATTCATTCTTCTCTCTCGCGCACATGTTTACGTGCATCCAGACTAGGAGTGTGTCCTTTATTGGTATTCCGTTAGGGGGAGTTCGCCTGGCTCTGGATGCCGCCTGTTTGTTATTGCTGTTTTACACATTTACTGTCCTTCTGACTAGAAATGAATCGGAACGGAAAACCAACACGGAGTCAACACGACATCAATTGCACACACACACGCGAGTGGAAACGGTGCACGGATAGGGCACGCGGACAGCGGACAGGGCGGAAAGAACCATGGATGGATGCCAGCGGGGTGGTGGTGGTGCAGAAGAAAGGTAGGGGAGTGCAGTAGGAGCAACAGCAATCCGTTAGGTTTCTTCCTTTTTCGGTTTGACCAACTTCTTTTTGAAGTTTTTTGCTTGAAAAGTGCAGTGGAAAAATCTGGCATCCGGTTTTACTTTTCACCGCCCCATGGGGGGTGGGGAGTGGTTTTAAGTTGCCCTGGCGGGTGCAGTGGGTGCAGTAGAAAGCGAAAAGACAAATTGTTTTTGTGGTAACACAGTGACACACAGAGAGAGAGAGAAAGAGAGAGAGAGAGAGAGAGAGACAGAGAATGCTTAGCACTTAGGAATGGTTGCACTTTTCCCGGCGAACGGCCGTGTGGAATCGATCGTTAACGATAAAGCGACAGTCGCTGTAGTGGAAAGTGGACACATTCTAATATATAATTATCACTCATTTTCATTTGTTTTCTTCATTTATCTTTTGGTTTCCTTCTGCCAATTTCCTACTTTCTCTCCGGAAGTGCACTTGAAGATGCTGCATTTCGATGTTTTTGTTTTCCATTAAGGGATAGGTGGGGAGGGGGGTTTATTTTGTCTAGTGGGTGGGCGGTCTGGGAGCAGGGTGGGTGGGTGGGTGGGTGGTGTTTGTCTAGGGGTTTTATTTCCTTCGTTTGCTCGTTTGAGCCTAGGTTTGCAATGTTGAGATGTTCGGATGATCAACTCGAACCATGAGTACACTCACTCATTGATTTAAACGTAGGAGTAGGAGGTGACACGAATGTAAGTCGAACAACAAACACAGAACTACCGAGGAGTAACATTGAGAATGAATAAAATGCACATAACATAGACACAGGCCAAACAGTGGCGATAGAATGTAGAGCAGGAAGCAGGAAGGTGCGGTTGTGAGTTTCGGTTTGGAAAAGAAGTGCCATCTCGTGGCTAAGACAGTTATGAAACGGAATAAAATACACGAGAAGAAGTCGGCTGGTCTCGTTCTGGACCGGACATCAACTGCAAGCTCCCGCTCGGTGGGCCGGGTTTCGATTGCTGCGAAAACATCTAGCCACGCTCACTGGCCGCCCTTTCTGGGGCAGCTTCAGTTTATCTCATCCGCACCAACGTCTGTCCCTATCACCTCCCTCGTTCCCTATGGCCCCAAACGTAGACTGCTTCTCTCATTTCAGTCAACAGAAGAATCAAAGATTATATATTTCACGTGTTTAGTATTTACTGAGCAAACACAATCCTGGCGCGATCACGCGATCCCTTTCCATTTTTTCCCAAACTCGGTGGCGCCGGCTTTGGTTCGGTCGCTCCGTCGTTTCTACAATCTTATGCTACACGATCCGCTAGCTGGTACCGTTTCCGCACGCGCGTTGGATGTTGCTGTGAGTTTTTTTATTCTGTTTGGCTGTGTGTGTGTGTGTGTGTGTGAAAGGAGATTTCCGTGTGAAAACTCTTCCCGTTCTATGAGATGCTTGGTATGGTAGCAGCAATACTTTTTGTCCGTCCTCTCCTTTATTCCCCAAATTCCGACGTCGTTCATTCCTTTTTTGTTGCTTTTTTTTTCTCTTGCAGGGAATTGGGTTTCATTTTTATTTTCAATTTCATATTTAAACTTCAACGAATTTCAAGCTAATTGTAATAATAATATGCTAAACTTTTGTTTTCCTCTAATGTTCTTCCATTATCTTATGTGGGTTTTTCTCTCTAAATGTACAGTTTTCCACTCTGCTTCGCTACGCCCACCGTCGCGCACTTGTGTATTGTGTGTAAGTGTTTTTTTTTCCTTCTTTCTTTATGAGTGTGGTGTGCCCTGTCACAGACACACGTTACAATGGTGCTACGATTCGGTTTAGGGGATGTTTAATGTCTTGCACACTGTTTTGCTCACCGGCGGTGAGTGCTTGCTACTGTTCTGTTTATATTATTTTCTGCCCTTTGTCTCCGCTAAAGTTAAAACATTTGCATTTCTTTTTTTTGCTTCTCTACTAATTTATTTTGCTTCCCTTCTCAACGCGTTCAATCAACTGGGGCTAACGATCAAAAAAGACAACGCGAAAATATTTGACTAACACGAAATATGTGTGCGCGCCCCGGGCGTCCGCGGGTGGGCCGGGGGAACCGGGCGCACAAGCACTACGACCGTTGTTTCCGTTGGTTTCGAGGCGGGTTTTTTTTTTCTCTCTAATAACTTTTGTTTTGTTTGTTTTTCATTTGAGATGAGTTAGAATAATTCAGCGAACACGGCCATGGTCACCGCGTGGCGGTGCATGCGGTTCACGATTGCTTGCTTGTCGTTTGTTTTGGTTGCCATCCTTGCTTCGATTTGTTTCACATGTTTTGTCTCTTTGTATCACCATTGGAACTCTATCACAAACATTTACCACGTGATTTCATTTAAATGGAACGTTGAGGCCGCAGCGGAGCGTGCACGGGTCGCGCACGCGAAAGGGAAAGAACGCTCCGGTTGGAAAATCCTCATGGATAGAAGAAGATACAGGAGCCCAAATAATACCAGGTCCCAAAGGGTAGGTATTGGGGAGAAGAGAACGTGGAGGTGAAACGTAACATGCCAAAACCAGCAGCAACGCATTGAAACCGATCGATGTAGTTTAGCGTTGAAGTGGAGAAAACACGGGAGAAAGAGAGACAGTGAGAGAAACAGAGAGAGAGAGAGAGAGACAGAGGAAGAGACAGCTAAAGAGAGAGCGAGAGCTACGGCACAGAAGAAAATGGAAAACAAAACAGCAAAGCTGTCTAAACGTAACCTGCACGTAACGGAAACAACTCACGTAACGCCTATCGCTCGTGACGCATAACGACTTTGCCTAGTAGTGTATGTTTACTATGGGTTTTTACTTTGCGTGTGTATTATCGGTTTTTTTTTGTCTCTCTTATTCCACTCCTCTTGTTTCGCTATGTTTCGTTTGCATTTTGTTTGAGATTAATCACAATTTTTGCTTATTTGTTGCCTGATGTAATTTTAAGTCATTTTCTTTTTTACTTTATATACTGCATTACTAATTTATTCCTTTTTTTTTCACTACGGTTTTTCGTCCTTCGCAAAGAGCTCCTAATATTTTTAACAATTTTTTCAATAATTTCTTTATTACTCTGTTTTTCTTCTCCTTCTTCTTCTTCATTTTTTTACTTCCCCCTCCCGTCTGCTACTACTACTCACAACTACTTCATGGTAGAATGAACGCGCGCGATTGCGCTCAAAGGAACGCCGAAGCATTACGATCGTTCGTTCGTTCGTTCGGTCATCGTGTGGTTCGTCTTGGAATGTGTCCTGGTTGGCTACATGATGGCGTGTACATATGTTTAATGCTGCTTGGATGGGGGTGCAACCGTCCGTGTTTATGTGGCGTATGCGGCGTACAGGTGCGTCTGCTGCTCGCTGCTTCGGTTGGCTTCAACCACGCTTTAGATTTCGCTCCGTGGAGATGTTCTTCTCATTGCCTGAGCGCCACCAGCACAATATTGTGACCGTGTGTGCCGTGTTGTGCTGTTCTGTCGTGTTTTGCTCTCGTACCGGACTGTAGCGATGCCACCCTGCTCTGCTTCCCCCCTGTAGCCTCGATTGGTCTCCAAGGGTGTCGTTCTCTTGCATCGGGCGTACGTTATACAGAAGATCGAGCTGAAGATCGCCATGTTTCTGGCGCTTTGCCGGTGACTTCGGCTTCGGTAAACCCTGCGCGCTGACAATGTGTGTGTGCGCAGTTTGTATGTGTGTGTCCGTGTCCGTGTGTGGGTTTGTGGTGTTGCTCGCCATCGTCGCAAACTACCATCTGCCGCCTGCCAGCGTTCGCCTTCCGTATCCTGGCGGCGGAACTAAAGGGACGATCCTGTTGCGCATGGTGGTGGTTGTCGGTTGTTTGGGGGTGGTGTTGTTGTTGTGTCAGTAGTCGCCGTTGTCGTCAAATATTATTGAATACTTGGTTGGTAGAGTCGGTACGACGCGGTGCACAATCACTGCAGGGAGCACTTGCCCTCGATTTGCGTTTTGATCTCGTTCACCTGCGTCTCTATGGAGTTTTTCAACTCTGCGCACCGAGCGGTTGTTTGCGGATTATTGTGGTGGTTAGTTGTGGTTAGTAGTGACACGTACGCCGTACGGTTTTTGTAACGCGCACACGGCCCGATACAGATGGTGTTAGAAGTCGATAGCAAACAGATAGATAGAAAGAGAAAGAGAAAACCAAAACGTATTGTCATTAGAAGCGATCGCACATCTCTCTCACACTCGCTCGCAGCACACGGTATACGCCTAACAGAAAGGATGGCTCCAGCTTGCCTCCAGGAAGCCATGTTATACACACTGTATAGAGAAATTTGTCAGCACGTAAGTATGTAACACAAGCTTGGTTGGATGCGATGGGGCAGCCAGACTAGGTATAAGTTTTTTTTTTAGAAGAATAGTCGAAATATACAGTTAAACAACTAGAGATCGAGAGATAGAGACAGATAAAGTGAGAGAGAGATAGAGAGACAGAGACAGAGAGAGAGAGAGAGATAGGAAGAGAGAACGAGTAGGTGAGATAGTAGAACAAACAAGAGAGCGACAGTCAGTCACAGCACAACACCATTGAACAACGTGTACTCTTTGTGAGGAACGAACTAAAAACCAAAAGGATTCCGGACGATGGCGACATAAATAACGAACATCTACTCCAGGTGTGTGACAATGTAAGGTTGTGTAAATTGTTGCTTTGGCCATCCGTTTGGCAGCTGCTTTCGGTACAGAGCACTACAGACAGCGCAGTGTCGGATGGACACTTGTTTCATGGAGTGTTTGGCACTTCCCGAATGCAGTAAGTACTTATGGCTCAACTTGACCTAATTCAATTAGTAGGCGTCGGTGGTGTGCACCCTTGCGTGTTCGCCAGTGTCAGGTGGTTCGTCGGTACTGCCGACCGGCCGGTTGCCACGTCAACGGAAGGCAATCGGAAATGTAGCTGGGCAGCCAACAACGGAAACGCAGCCTGACCGGGCGCATCATACATGTGCACCAACCGTCTCCCGGTATTGGAAAGACAGCTCACATCCGTTCCTGCGAAAAATGCCATGACTGACGTCCGATGCATTCACGCCACTTCTCGACGGTTCTGCTTGTGACAGCATGTTCTCGTCGTTCTCAGCTATTGTTTTTTTTTTTTTGGTTCTGTCTCTTCTCTCGTTGACACACATCTGTCAGCAGTCGTCAGTGACGATTTTCACATTTCCAACAATGGAGTAGCTTCTACTTCAGCTTCATTTTTATGCAAAAGAGGGACGTTGCCCAAGCATTACACGAACATTCCGCATGTCCTGTAGTTTTCATCATCATCAGTGTAAATGATGTAACCATGAGATGGGAGGAATGTTTGTGGTGTATTGTAGAAAATGTAAAATGAAAATGATGCATTTGACTGTTGACTTGATGACGTTGACTTTGAGAGCTCCCATGGTTGTGTGTGATTAGTTTGCGAATTTGTTGGCTAAAACGTATACACGAGACCCGCTTGTTCGGTGACGTTGGGTGACTATTATTGTTACTAATCTTTGTGGTCATGTGAAAGCTCAAGACAAGCAGTGAAGTTACTAGCGAAGTAAACGGATGGCAAGACAGCATGAGAAATGAAAAGGTACGACAAACAACGGAGAGTAAAACAGAAGACAGCGAGACGACAGAATAGCAGTGAGGATGCACTAAGAATGGTTGAATCAGTGAATTAGAGATAGGAGACAGGATGCCCCCTTAAACGGGGCGAGTATATCAGAGTTTTTCGGAAGAAAGTAGAAAGATATTGCAACTGAACGGAGCAGGCGGTAATGAATCACTTTCAAAGAAAGTGCTGCCATGTACGTGTATTTCAAAGGAGCGGGTTGTTTTTTTTTGTCCGCAATTTTCACCGCCAATACACTCTCTTTCTCTTTCACCATATCTGCCCCGGTGTGGTGTGTCATGTGAAAAGGTTTCTCATAGTCTCTAATGTTGGTTCCAGATTTGTGTCAGGAAAAAAAACCGTCGTTGATCTCGCGCAATATCTTCGAGTGATTGCATAGAAAGGTTTCTATACAGCGTAAGCGCAGTACTTCCGAGACTTCTTTCGAGATCTGAAGAAACTCCGAGTACCGGACGGAAGCGGAAAAGTGTATTACTCAAACATGGGCCGCACTTTCTTTGACGACAAATCAGAGAGGCCGAAGAGAGAAACGGGGGTGCAGCTGTGGTGTCTGCGGTATCATGTTGTTAACGACAGGCTGTATAACTGTGAGAGGTGAGGTGTGTGGTGTTATGCTGAATCGCATTGCATCGATTAAACACTTGCCATCGTGGGAAACACGCCCCAAAAATTACCTGGTGGCTGAACGAGTACTTTCGAAAAAAAAAAGAAGCAGATAATAAAAAGGGATTGCTAATTGAACCAACACACGTACACAACAGACTGGCGTAAGGGTTATGAAGAAACAAACAACTGAACGTTTGAATTCTGAAAGTGGAACAGAATGAATAAATGCACAATAGACCAAATCAGTACCAGTGAAGATGAAAAGTTTTTACTCAGTTCCGAAAGATAGAAAAAAAAGTAGTAAGGAAAGGAATACAAAAAAGAGTGAGCGAGTGAGTAAAAAGAACAGTCCTATATTGAATGAAAACGCAATAGAAAATTGAACTATTATTGAACCAACTAGGAGACAGTGAAGTAAGAAAAGAGAAGAGTGAGAGAAAAACAGGTCGAGTTAATGAGGGAAGAGGAAGAAGAGGTTAACGTTGATATAAACGATGCGCGCATCTGCTTCACCGTCACGCGGTTTGTCCACCCCACCAACAAAGAACTGTTGGAGCCCATCGTCTGGGGGGTTACGGTGGGGACGAAGCGGCGTGAAACAGACTCGGCGATCTTACGCGATCGCACACAGACACACACACACACACACACACACGCACACACAAAATAAAAGAGAAAAGGAAGCCTATCGCTGTACATCTAGGAGGATAGGATCGACAACTCGTCCCGCACGGTGGTTACGCTTACGGTAAAACGGCAAACGGAAACAGGATTTAAAACAGGCTACCGGACACAGAGACACCGCCCGGAAGAGAGTGGGAATTATTAGAACATTAACACTACGACATTAACGGATACAGTGGAAACCGCAAGCAGGCAGCACGATCCGGTACGTCCACAGCTTCCAAAGGCTGAGCAAAGACAGCCGGCCTTTCTCCACGCTCGCGACCGTGCGGTATTGGGTGGTAATTGGTGGGAGGTTTTCTTTTTTAAACTAACATCTTTTAGAGTAAATCGGCTACCAGTTTCTTCGGCCGCTATTGTACACCGACATCGACAGTGGCGATTGGAAACGTTTAAAACACGCGTACACGCTAGTTACCCATTGGCATCGTTACGGGATGTAGAGAAAGGGAGAGTTCGGGGGGCGGGGGGGTTGGCGGGTAGTAGAACGAAAGGAACAACAATCTCTTCGGGATTTAGCAGAAAGTGATACACTACACAATATCTTGCTACTTACTTCGATTACCGGTCGATGGTTCGCCATCTACAAGAAACGGGATCAAAATGGTTTGCTTTGGTGGGTTTTTCATTCGATGAGCGTTGACTTGGGGGTGGTGGTGGTGGTGGTGGTGGGTTGGGCGAAGTGTTTGCAGACAAGAGGCAACACGCGTAATGGGTGGCTTCGTTTTCAAGGGGGGGGGGGGGGGTGGACAATTTTTTTGTGTTGACCAC
>JAOEFI010000003.1:31953231-31972564 GCA_034621735.1 Anopheles plumbeus
TCTGCTCGAGATCGGAAGAGTAAGTTGGATGCCCATTGACAAATGGCCGCCGGGCGTAATCAGTGTGTGTGTGTGTGTGTGTAGGTTGAATCGCAACAACAAGGCTTGTCAAATGGCGTCACACAACGTCACATGTTCCCCGGCCCAGAAACGGACGGGAGTGAAAGTTGAGTTGAGTTTGTGAAATATTTCACCATGAAAATCGCAGCCGCCATTTCCGCCTGTAACGGGGCCCGATGTATTGGTTCTCAGCTGCTGTGTGCGTTCCGCTAAGGGAAAACGACAGGAAAAAAAAAAGCTTAACATCCTACGAACATGATTCCATTTTAACGCACGTTTGATTTATTTCATCGATTCGATCTTAAATCACATCAGCGCGGTGGGGGTTCCCCATCTTGAGGCGATGCCTGCTGCGATTGCTCAAAGTGTTCGGTAGGAAAAATAATATCCCCTCGGCGTGGTGTTTCTTTTACTTTCTCCCCCGCCTCGGCCCATTATCGACGCCGAAGGCAGAAAGCTATCGGACTCGCACCAAGGTGCTTCACGACGTGGCGATCGATGGCATGCTTGAGGGTCGTTAGCAGTTAGGCTTAAGATGAACCTATTTGTGAGCTTTCCACGAGCCCCGCACGAGCACTTACTCTACTCCCGTTCTGCCCCCGCGCTTCTCTCTCTCTCTCTCACTCTTCACCGAATGATCGTCTAGGGTGAGTTTGGGGAGCTTTTTCCCGTCCCGACCCCGGCGCTATCGGTACAAGAGTGGGAAAAATCTCAATCAAAATTAACGGTTATTATTGTAGAGTTCCGGAGGAAAATTATGGTCTATGGGGACGGAATGAAAAAGAAAACAAAAAACCGGCAGCATAATGTTTTTTAGCTTTCTAGCCGTACATTTTTCCAGTTCATTGAAAAGTCCTAGCTTAATAGCACTTGGAAAGTAATGTGTTGGAAAAACCAAAAATGTCCTCCCGTTCACGCAGGACTCGACTCTACCATTAGCTTGACGATGTGGTACGTTGGTTTGAACCGGTAATTGAATCTGCCATTCCGTTCACGGCCTGTCACAACACTAGTCACGCTGCCAACCACATGTTCCGGCCACTGCGGGCCTTTTCGATTTTCCCCCGGCCACAACTATGTGTCTATGGTATATCTCTCACGCTTCCATAATAATCGCTATTATCGTTTCGATTATGACATTCGATGGGCCGTCCCCCGGGGGTGGGGGGTAGGACGCTCTGACATGAAGCGGGGCACACATGTCCTGGAACGGAAACCTGCTCACCGACACTGCCTTCACTCGTCCTTCAGGAGCCTAACATCATTGTTCTTGCTCACCTCACGGTGAATGGAAAGGAATGAAGTAAAAATCTGGTTTCTTGTTTCGTGCTACCGATATTTCTTCCCCCTAGTTATGCTGTTCCCCCGCTGACCTGCCACAGCCTGCTATGCTGGGGCTTTTGTTTTTCTCTATTCTCCGGAGAACATATCGATTCTGGGAAAGAACAAAACATGTAGTGGGGAAAAAATGCCATACATCATAACCGCTTGGCACAGAAATAATACCCGTCCAGCCGGGCCAGTCCAGCCGATAGTGCTATCTGCTCATCCGCTTTCCTGGAGCCGGGCTCTATGGCTTCCTGCGCACACAGAAACACGGCACCACTCTATGTAGCGAAACCCCAGTGCCGGCGTGATGTCGTACCAACCTCCGGTTCGTTCAACCGATCATCGACCATGTGTCGCCGCCATTGTCGGGGCCATTATTTTATCGTTTCGAAATTGATTTTCCCATCCCCCCCCCTCATGCTGTGCGAGTCGTCTCGAGTCTTGGTGATCCCGTTTCCTCCAATTTTTTGTCAGGTGCTCCCAACCTGCTCCGTTGCTTCCGTTCACCAACCGAGCGAGAAAAAAAAACACACACAAAGCGAGCCATATCGGAAGCCGAGCCAACCGTCGAGCGATGATGCGTCGGCTTCAGTGGTTCGTCTAGGGGGCCATCTTTTCCAACATTCGATTACTATGTCGATCTATGACTTTCGCTCCGGTCGCAAATCGGTCGTCTTCCCGTCTTCTCGCTCACCACCCACGGGGGTTGGCCCACTCCGTAATGATTGTTTCCCAATTATTTCAGAACTTCCGGCCCCGGGCCCCACATGAGCAGCATCGTCCCGTTCGTCAATGTCACCGGTGGCGGTGTGACCTGAATGTAGCGCCGATACAAAGAGCTGTCGCTAATTGAATCGAATGGGATTCAAACAGCGTTGATTTGCTGTTATGATGATTGAATATTGATTTTGCACGTGAAGCCACGGTGTGGTGCATGGTGGGTTCCGGGGAGAGGAAGATAAAATTAGTATCTAGTTCGATTTTTTCTTGCTGTCACCTGCTGAAGCATTGGCACAGCATGGAAAGGACCTCCGAAACGGAAAGCTGTCGGGTTAGAGATTTATAGAAGCATAAAATCTAACCACGCGGAGCAATTATCGTTTCGTGTTCCACTTTTTTTTCCCCGGCTCCAGGTCCCGATCCATATGCCAATGCCAACAGGAACGAATGGTTGAAGTTCATTTACAGGAAGGCAGTGTGTGCAAGCTGCACCGAAACGGGTGAGAGACTGTGATGAAATATTCAGTAATGCAAATGTGGTCGGACACCCGAGCCGGATCGCCGGGGGACAATGCCTTTGATTTATTTTAATTTTATTCCACCCAGCACTCGAAGCATAAGTCTTCAATACCATTAGTGTGTGTTTGGAATTGAAGCTTGATTTAAGTGGTCATTAAAGCAGTGGACCGTGGAGGGGGGAAGGAGTACAAAACTCGCCCCCACCGGCTACGATACAAATGTCCCTTAATGTAAAGGGCACGGGCATCGGAATTGAAATGAAATGAGCATCTCACCATAAATTACCTACGCTTGGGATGTTATTCATGTCCAGTTGGCAACATCGATGATGCGCAAAATGAAGCAAACGAAGATACGGGTATTAGCACGGGAAGGGGGCCGTTTGGGGGGCACACAAAAAAAAGAACCTTTTACGTAGATTAAACCCCGAGCCGAACTAGTGGCACTCAAGTTGGCGGTTTGGGGGGGGGGGGTTTCATTTCAGGGATTATACCAATACCCAAGTATGAATAAAACAAAAAAAAACCCCTCTCAGAATAAAACCAAACGAGTGCTGGTTATCCAAAATGTGGGTTGGTATCGACTTAAAGATCGTTTATCTGCTAAAACACTGACAGACGGTGCGACCAGCGATAGGGGCACCTTACCACAAGAGCGTTGAGAGAGGGAGAGAAGATTAAATCGCACCGTTGATTCATTCAAGCCCGAATGACGGGCAGCTGCAGTCGACAAAGTACATGTGGGAAGCAAAAAAACTCCTTATGCTATGAGTAAAGTTTCCTTCGGTTCTGTTCTGTCCACAAGTCAAGCTGGTGGTGGTCTTCCTGTGAACATGAAATATTCATTAACTCTCCGATGCGGTTCAAGATATCGGGCAACGTTTTACCAGATTACATGGACAAGATTCGGCTGGGTTGTTTTATTTTTACTTTCATCTACGATGGCCATTGAGAACATGAACGAGTGAGTCCTTCGTGTTTTTTTTCTTTCTTTTATTGTGGGAGAATTCTGTTTCAAATTTTCACATCGTCACTTCAAAAAGCATCTGGTTTGTCTTATCGAAACGATTAGAGCGTGACATGAGCAGGTTGGGTTAAATCAACCGATGGCAAACGGTACAACGGACAGCATCCATTGCGTCTGCTGAACGATGGACATTTAGTTGACCGGACCACCGGAGCACCGTCTCATCCGGGCCGGTGCGAACAGTCATACATATTCATTGGAAAGCATCAACCTTCCTGAACGTCTGCACACATTCCCCTCGGTATCTGTGGTCCGGTCCCGGAGCCGGACTGTGTTCGATTGTTGTATCTTATCTGTTCGCCCTCCTTGCACATGTGGACATGTTCCATGGCACCACCATTGTAATGGCCCGAACAGACGCTTCGATCGCCACCCCATCCCAACGGGGGCTTCAGCTGAGCCTCGCCAGATAACACTGATCCTGTTAAGGAGTGAGGACTTCGGACTCAGAAAAGGACGAGTGGGAGAATTAATGGAAAATCTGTCTTGATGAGATTAGAGACCTCACAGCAAGTATGCTCGCTGGCTCGTGAAGATGCCACCGACACCGCCCAGTTAGCAGAAGGGTCAGCCAGTCCTTTATGTCCGGGAGCAAATCCCGCCCGGTGGACAGAGGGATTTGCCGGCATTCCGAACCAGCTTGTCACAGTTGGTAAGAAAGAAGACCCGCCAAGTTGGCTGGTGCTTGGTTCGATGTGCTTACAAATTTCCCCACCTTCAGCCAAAGACGAGGGTTGTTCAAGAGGGGTTTCGTGCGGGGGGATTAATAAAAGTAATTAAAAATTAATTACAAAAAGCGACAGCAACCTCTCGCCAGTGGGCAATTTTTCACCAGAAAATCAAAGTCACGCTACGCAAACGCAGCGCAAGAAGTATGGTGTAAGGATCGTTTTTTTGTCGAACGTTTTTTCCATATCCTTGAACGCCGTGTTCAAACATACGAAATCACATGGATGCCGGAAAAACAGATAACGTTCCACTCCAACGAGCTGCGGACGGTTGATCTGATATTGGGCCAGCGTTTCGTAACTACCCCGGCTGATGCACGCTGCACACGCTGCACTTTGTGCTGTAACAAAGTTGGGAAAAACTTTCGGGACCACAAAAAGCTCCCTCCAATGGAAAATGTTGCACAAAACTCAATTAGACAGGCTAAAATGTTGCTTCCTGCACGTAGCCGGAACGACAAGTTAAAGCAACAAGGGAACGAGGCCGTGGCTCACTCCCTAGATGCTGCGTCTTCCACGCACCCATACATGTGTAAGCACAGCACAACTCCGAGACATCTGACGAAGTGTGGTGGTCTTATGCTTTTAATTAAATTTCCGCCAGCTCGAGAGCATTCCCTGGTCACCGGTAAGCATGGGGCAAGTGTTTGCGCGTCTAGGGCAACACAGAAGGGGGCCCATGTTTAACGGTGCAAGTGGCCGACTCCTAACGCAGGCACCAGTCGGGTGTGACTAAATAGTGCGCCGTAATGGCACCGAAATGTTGCTTCGAGTCATGTTTTCTTTTGTTCGCCCCTCTGAGGAGTCGTTAAGAAGCTTCGAGAGGGCTTCACAGTGCTGTGTCTTACGCTGGGGTAGGATTTTGTCAACAGAACTACCTTAAGTTGCGTCTGACAGGGGTAAATTTTGCACATGCCCTACGGTCGGAGCAAAACGTTCCCATAAAATTAGAAAGGGGAACCAACAAGCGAGGATTGGGACTCCTCGTTCGAAAAGACATATGTGGCCGCAATTCAATTAATCAAAATTGTATTAATTTCCTATATCAATTACCACCCACAACCAATGGTTACGTAGACGCTGTCGGTTTTCTTCGGCGATCAGAGGATATATGCGCATGTGTGTGTGTGTGTGTGTGTGTTACTGTGAAGTGTTTGAGGGCAAAGAAACCGTTGTCATCCGATTACGACGATGCGCGATGACGTATGGCGATGGCCTGTTTCCTCGTTAAAAAACCACCTTCCACCAACCAAGCCGAACCCGAACCCTTAAAAGCTAGCCCCATTGGAGCATTCCACGGCCTGCAGCAGCAAGCGGGCGAACCACCGAGCGGGCAAATAATTGAATTCCAACCGTTTCGTCTGAATTTATGCAATTTACGAAGTGGCATTTATTACCGAGCGGAGAACTTTACCCACCGTGTCGATGGGTCCTCCCCAACGCTGGGTTTGGGGCGAAACTCGAAGGACAACGCTTTATGCACGACACTACATCTACATCACTCTATTGATGCTGGACGAGTGTGTGTGTGCGTGTACGTGTGTCAGATATGCAGAGCCGAGGAATTACATTAAAAGTTCTGTAGTCAATAATCGAAAACCTAACGTCCCATTTGCAGTGCGAGAAATGCAGGAGCGAGTTCGAACGGGCGTGCTACGCGTGTCGCATTCAACGATTCAACCACCCGCCCCCCGATGATGGGTTTGATGAGCAGCATTCCAACGCAACGGAACGCGAACCGAACTGCAAGGCGATGCTGAACGCCAAAGAACGGCCCAGAAAAAAATGGCATTAATCAATTTCATTCCGCACTCGTTTGAATAACAATTTGATTGCTCATCTCGGAAATTCCGATGCGGAAGCGAAATTCTTCTGGCAGCCGGGATGGAATGTCGGATGGGTTGGCGTGAGAGGCACTTCTTGTGCCCGGGGTGTCATGACACACACACACACCCACGGAGAGTGTGTAAGGAATGCTGCCGCCTGCCAGTTTGAGAGATGATTGAGAGGGCTACGACGATGGCGCACTAGAATAGATGGTACTTCTTCGCGTTCCGGTGGCGCATTCCGTTACGGGTACGAAAAGGCGCACGAATGCCAACACGCCGGAAGGGTGTATCGATGCGAGTTTTCCGATCGCTGTCTTCCCAGGCTGTCTTATTGCCGCCGCTTCCACGGTAGTGCCGACTCGAGATCCTTTTTTTTTTCTTTCTTTCCTTTGCGAACGCCAACGTTCGATTCCGAACACGTGCAAACTAGCTGGCGAAAATAAATCATTTGCTCCACACACCCTTAACGGTTTTCGGTCCGTAGGCCCGATTCAATAGGCAGTGAATGCGAAAACGAACCCCCATTTGGTGGGAAAAGTTGGACAAAAATCGAATGAACATACATCGCCCGTAAAATGTTAATCGTCATTGCGCGCCACTTTTGTCGGTTTTGCAGGCTCGCTTGCACGGTGGCCACTGTTTCTGCTGACGACGCAGAATGAGAAAATTAGGCCCATTCCAAGGAGAAACGCGAAAGCAATACGCCCACACATAGTGGGAACACCCGTGTACTTCTCGCACGGGCACGCACTATGTTGGGCGGTTTAAGTGAGCCAATGTAATTACGGAATCGATTAATGTTTCGGACGCGCTGCGGCGACGCATAATAGGGCCCGGTTTGTTTCTTGCTCGATCCTCCGTCCGGTGGAGGGGGATCGATGCGGGTCGGAGAGTGAAACTTACCTCCAGCAGCTCCTAAATTCGGAAATTAATAAAACATAAGCATTCGCGAAAACAGAACAAATTAAGACGGGGGGAAATATAATTAAGGAAAATGTATCAAGTGAACAGAAAGGGGGGAAAAAATCGCCATCAAACAGTGGTCATCATTGTTCGGAGTGAACGCCATGGATCGGACGCAACGTGACGCCAGCGACACAACAACATTTAGACAAAAGTAGGTAAGTAGAGTAGACAAAAAAGTGGATTTCATTTTTTAGAGTGGTTCCAAATTTTCATTTGAGAAACAATAAACCAAAACGAAAGGGACAACAACCGAAACCATAAGTGAGGGAAATAGAAGGAAGAGAAAGAGAAGAGAAAAGTTGGTTAGTATTTGAAGAAAATTGTCAGTGAAAGAGATTACGGATTAGGCAAGAGAAGGTAAGCAATCATGTGGGGTGTGTTACTATTGTATGTTTGCGTATTGGATAACTAAGTTCTACTGGGTTTACTTTATGTTTAAAATGTTTATAAGTATGTTTGATTACAGAAGCATGATAATATACATTCGTAAGTGTGGCATTTGCATGATTGATTATGTATTCTGATGTATATTCGATACTAATTATTTTCGAAGCAAAAAGAAACTATTATTTTACAGAGCAATAAGAAAAATATGTATGTATATAGAGCTAGAGTGTTACAACATATCAAAGCTTCACACCGTCGACTGCACGGACCTCGATGGAGGCGCCTGGTGCGTCATCCATTAACGGAACGTGTTTCTTATGTGTATTTTTTGTATAAGTCATGTGATTGGTTTTATGGTTTCTTGCACCGCTTAAGAATGTTGTGTTTTACAGAATAGCTTCAGAAATAGACTGTGATAGATTAGACAGAAATGGTTAGATTAGATAGAATGAGAAAATGCAGAAAGAAGGCTTCATAGAAGGGATGCAACTACTTCGTGAAAGCAAACTTCTGAACGGAAGAGCGACTAATGGAACTGAAAGGCGAACGGTTTAAGCACACATTCGATGGTGCGAAATATATCTCATGGATTTTATGCTGCTCTAGGGCTGAACCGGGTTTTATTCGGACTTTTTTTTTTTTTTTTGTGATGAACGCACGGGAAGTTCCCGTTTTTCGCTATAACATTTTATGAACATGTGATCTACATTATTTAACCCAGCGCACAAAGAATAAAATTCAACCCTTGAATGAGAAAACATAAGAAACTACCCCGTTTTGTGACTCTTACCTGTATTAAACCTTCAATTAAAATGTTTCACCGTACAACTGGAACTTCACGTGAAGAAAAGGGTTTCGTGTGGACCAGGCATTGTTAGGTCGTAAGTTCAATTCAGCCCACAATAATTTACAAATGTGAGAACAGGCGACGTGGTGCCACCATCGTAGTGGCAAGACAGGGCTGAATTAAATATCGCCGTCGAATCTGTGATCTTCTGTCAGTAGGACATGAGTATTACAACTTTTTTCTTCTGTCAGCCTTGGCTTGCTTTGAACTGAATAAAAGCCGCAAGAAAAGTTTGAGTGGAATGTAGGACATAATTGTAGAGGTACCACAAAATCGGCCGAAATCACTTCCAGAGTGGGAGGCTGGCTTCTGGCCTGCCAGCCACACGCCAGCATCATTCGCGGTTGACGCCGTAGGAATATGTAAACACGTCTTAGTCTTATCTTCACACGATCGGGAACAGCATAGTCGGATCGTGTCAGCCCCAGCCAGCCTCACGCCGCGCCACGGAGCGTCATCATGTCATTAACGCTCCGTTTCCGTGCGGCACGAGGAGCTGAAGTGAAACAGTCGGCACACTGCCATCGATGGCGCCACCGTGACAGCATCGTGCCAGGGTGATGTTTAAGAGGAGTTGTTTTTTTTCTCCATCCAAAGTCATTAAATCCCTCGTAATATCCCGAGCGGGCGACGTCACGCTGCTTCCACACGACCGCGCGACGACGACCACCAACCAGCCGGATGCGATTCGAGAGTGGGTAACATGCATGTAAAACACTTCTTCGCTACGATCCCCCTGCCCCACTGCTGCTGCCGCTCTTCACCACCGTTCCCTTAGCCGACCATGGACACAGAGGGGGGCCACACATTTATAACATTGAAGGTTTGTTTTTTCTTCTGTCACATCCAACTTTAGCGCCCAGTGCCGACTTTCCGTAGACGCGCCGGTGACAGCTGTTGGCAGACATCTAGGAGTCGTGTTACACCCCCCCCCCCCCGGCGCTTCCCTCAAAAAAAAACCTCACACACGCCATCACGGAAACAGCCCCGCTGCTGCTGCTGCTGTCATTGTCAGTGAGTGGCGGTATGGTTTGAGATAGAATAATAATAAAATAGAAGAATCACACACACACACACACACACACAAATACAGACACCCACGTACAAAGTTGCCCATAAAAACCGCACCAAGGAATGGTGTGTCGGTTGTCAACGTGCGACGATGCTTGCTAATGTACTCCTTTGGTTCCCAATGTTGTCCCCCCTCCCTCCCTGTCCCCGTTTCCGTTTGAAAAGCCTCTTGCCGGGAGCAAACATTGCACAAGGGGCGCAACCACGGAGTGTCCTTTGGAGCGGGTTGATTGTCGCATTTTAAACATGCACAAGGACATGCGTTCAAAGTATGCAAACATCGGGCTGGATAAAGAAATTACCAATGTTGTCACAGGAACACGGTAGTAATTAAACGTCTCATAAATACGTTTATCGAGCATTCGCGGCCACATGGGGCGCACATTTGCATAACAATGTCAACATTTTTCGGCCAAACTTTCTGCTCGAACTGAAATCCGAACCGCGCCGTGCATGTATCGTATGTTACAATCACCAATGTTTAACACCTCTCCTCGACTGTTCCCAGTGGCCCAGTGGTCTTGGGATTGGAATCGGGCGGAACGCACGTCTAACACCGTTATTATGTTCGACAGCGTACCGATGCGAGTGTTTCCGGACACAACCGTGACAACTTCCCGGTCCCCGGGTACATCGGATCCCGCACGCCAGACAGCTAGCGACGAGCAGTAAAGTGAGCTGCCAGTGTCATCGAAACCATCAATTTTCCTTCCCTCCCCTCCACGGGGAACACTTGTTTTTTTTTTTCCTTTATTTGTTATCTCCCCGTTGCCCACAGACTGTACCAGTTCCCGTGTCTGCATGGCGAACCGTTTGGGAAGGAAATCACATTTGGCTCAAATAAAAGCTCTCACTCGGTGAGTTGTGGAAACCGGAGGGTTTGTGTCGAGTGTCGAGAGTGGGATGGAACACATTTTTCTCAAATGCCCTGTGTCCTATTCCTCCCCCCACCGCTACCCTCCGTCAGGTGCGTTCGAGTGGAAGACGACAACGGCGACTGCAAAATGCTTTTAACGGAACGGAACGGGACCGAGAAAGCACAAATTGAATGACCATTTCGATGGCATCAAGTTGCCACGGACGGACGGACGGACGGACGGACCGATGGAGGGATGGATGGATGGATCGACTTGAGCCTCCTGCTGCGATTCCATCTGTTCTCCCTCGCCCGTCCGGGCCTTTAGTGGAGTGACTTCAGCAAACTTGTAGTAAATCATTTCTCTCATTTACTGGCGGGGTAAAGTGAATTACGGTTCCTCGCAAATCGGACGATATCACGTCTTCGTCGTGAAGGGGCGTCGTCACGTTGGCGTTGGATCAAAACCACTTCCGCAAGCGCACCGCCGGAGTAAATATAATCGAACGTAGAATATAGTAGATCCACTGCCGCCGAATGGTTGAGTGCATGTAAACTCAATCTCGTCGCCGAGCGCAATCAACGTTGGAATTCAATTAAAAACCTTGATGCTCGTCCAGGCGGGGGGCTGCGTTTGATTATGGCCGTCCGTTGTGCAAAATTGTACTACGAGATATAACTCCGAGTAATAAGATTCCGATCCGTTCGTTCTACACTCATCTTCCGTTTCGCACGTTCTCAACTGCGCTCGTCGTCATTATTATCTTCTAGAACTGGTCGTTGGTCGGGATGAGCGGGATAAGAATTTAATAAATACCGTCCTTTCTTTAAACCAGGCCCGACAAACGGTAAACCACGGCCGCCAAGAATCGAGCACACCGGTGGCGAGGAGCGCGACCGAAAGAAAACCGTTGACGAATTAAAAACTTTCCGAACCGTCGTCATTGCCCCTTCTTGCCATTGGTGGTAGGTCCGCGCCTTCATTACACCGCCGGACGGACGCTACTCGATACTATAATGCTATGATGTCTGTAGCCATTCGTGCGGAACTTGTCAACTTTCAACTTCTTGCCCGGGCGCGCTTGTAGCAATTAATTTGCGAAAGTAAATTGAAAAACTTTCGCCACACCGTGACGGTGTCCTTCGTCAAATCTGAACGTCCGGAAGCGTCCGATCGCTGCTACGCTCATCAAGAAAGCGCTGCATTCCGTGCGTATGATCGATCGGTCGCCAGTGAGATCGTCCGTTTTATCCGTTTTGAGGAAGATAAATTAATGGATATATGGAGGAAAACGAACAAAAAAGCGGCACGTTCAGCGTTGCTTACGAACAAGAGAACCAAGTTTATATCTGTGCCCCCCGGAGGGACGGTGGCCTATCTCTTGTCCAAATGGAATGGTGAGTAACTTTTACCATTTCTTTTCCACTTGGTTTTTCCGTTCTTTCAATTGAACAACGACCGTTCGTAACTTTCGTCCTATATTCATGATTACATTTTCATTGCCCTTCCGGACCGTGTCCATCAACGTCAGCGTCAAGCGGTCCGGCGTCTTATTTGCATGCGGCCCATAATTGGAGATGGGCCGAAGGACGGTGGTCTGGCCTGTGGTTTTCCAGCCATCATCCCCCCGGGGATGGGTGGACTCGTACTCGTTCAAGAACTCGGTCCAGAAATGCGTAGTGCGAGGTTAGCTGCAGCAACGTGGAAATAACTCCCAAGTGCTTACCCCAGGACAGGAGAAGGACCGCAAGATCGGTCGATGGGTCCGGGGGGGGGGGGGGGAGTTGGGGGCAGAGGTGTTTGTTATTTACAACAAATCGTAAAATTATGTTGTTTGCTGGCCAGGGCTTTTCAACTGTTGATAAAGTTCAAAGCAGCTGCTTGCGCTTTGTTTTCTCCGGAGTGTCGGTCGTCTTGGAAAAAAGTTTCAAGTACTACAGATACCGTCGTCGAGCGGCTCTCAGTGGTGTGTTGAGAGAGGGGAGGAATTTTCTTTACGAGTTTATAACGTGGCTGAAGAATTCCATGAACGGTACAAAGTTTTGTCTCCAAGAAACACTTAGCAACACGGCGATTGTTTGCCAACAGTCATACTCCAGAAATAGGAAAGTTTTATTCCTGGACTGTTACAGACAACTAAACAATGAGAGACAACTTGGTCACATTTGTAGCATGGTTCATTATCATTAGGATTTAAATTTAAAAAAAAAAAAAGCGTTACAAACCCTCCGGAGGCCATAAAAGATATTGCGCCCGGGACCGGGTTTGATTAGCCCGTGGAAACCCGTTCATTAGTGAAAAGTGCCTGCCAGAGGAAAATTTCATCCAGATCAAACGATCGATACCCGCCGCAACATCGGACAATCGGTAATGCTTTTTGCCTCCAGTGCGGCCTATCTGTGGGAGTGGATGATGTATGAGGATGCTTCACAAGTTCGGGTACAGATCCATCAACATCGATTACGTTCTGTTCTGCAGCGGGATGTGATTGGAAAACGGTGCTGCAAACGAAAACGAAAACGGAAAAAAAAACACGAACGTACAAACCTCCGCGAAATGGTTCCGAGCGAAACTTTCACAAGCGGATGAGCGATACCGACATCGATCAAAGTAGGACGAATAGGAATTTTATCGCCCTAGGGGGCGGCAATATCCTTTCAACGTTCTCAACTGGGGAACAAGTGTAAAAGGGGAGGAAGGGGGAGACAGATGCCTCCGTCCCTCGAACGAAATCTTCATTTACGGGTAGAACGGTGCTGTTCACGGAAACACGGAAACTCCAACCCAGTGGTGCCGCGCGGTCACGAGGAAGCCGTAAAATGGTAGAAAGTTTATCTATTTTCTCATTTCGTAAGTAGTTTGTAACGAATGCGGGCGACCCTGTGGAGCGAAGGGGGTCGTCCCATTCGCCCCACCGATTCGCCGATTGGTGATTTGTTGGCCGTTCGATACTTCGAATGAGTGATCCCCTCTTGGGATGGATTTCATTACTGACGAACCGGTTCGAAACCGTCGAGTCCCTTTGATGGGTGAATATTGCAAAGCAGAAGGATCTGTGCAGCGGGGTTTTGTTCCGCTGCATCCATCATATCCAATGAATGTTGCGAGGGACAAAAAACCGTTGCATCACTGGCAAGAACTGAAGAGCTAGACCGGTTCCTCTAAACCTCTCAAAGGCTTATGCTTTTATGCGGTTGGCTTTGATTTTCCCGTGCCCGTTGGCCGCGGGCTACCTATTCGAGGCCGTACGGAAGAATTCTGCTTTCAAATAGTTTCTCGTTAAGAGGGAATTCCCTTCAGGGTGAAACGATGGACGAGAATGGGAAAGCGTCTACTCTAGCGTCTTCTAGCCTGCCAGACGCCATGCCGGAGAACACCGGTCGGAAGGTGAAGCAGCGACGATGGTCTAGTTTACAAGATTTCATTTGTACAATCTTAATTCCCACTTTGGCCAAGTGCCCGAGAGTGTATCGCTTGAAGCTTGGTGGGATTTCCGTGCATCACGTTTTCTTTTCACTGCTGTGGGGTTCCCGTGTGTGGGGGGAAGTGCAACGGATACTTTTTTCATCTCTTTAATTGTACTTTTAATTTATTTTCATGTTTCTTGCAACGGGAATGTTAATCTTCATTCTATTCTGGTTGGAAAAGCATTCGAGGAAGAAAATTCCTTACAATGGATCTTAAAGTGTTACACGAATCCACACAGACAGCAAGGAGTCTTTGCAGGGAAATGCAAAAGGAAAATCCCGACTGTCCTGTATCACCAGTTCTCAGTGGATTTAGCCTCCGGGGGGGGAAAGCTTATGGCGATGTAAAAACCATCGCAGAAACCACCGTCGGGACCTCCTCGCCATACTGGATTTACTCTAGATTAGCCTGTGAGCCAATCGGGGCGTGGAGCGCGCGGTAAGTTTAATTAAAACATTGCCATCCAGACAATCTCATCACGCGGCGGAAACAATGCCAGTTGGAATCGGAGTTTCTGGAACCGGAGATTAGGAGAATTTCAATAATCCCTTCCGATGCTCTTCCGATCTGGCTCTGGTAATGGGTTGTACCGTGGTGCGCTAGTCCTCTTGAATGGGCTGATTATTTTACACCTCTCCGAGCGGGTGCTCCCACAGCAAACGCGATCAGGTAAATAAATTATCTACTAACTATCACCAAGGACATCGCAAAGCAGTTTCAATTTTCATTAAGTAAACACATTTTCTGTGCAAAGATTAGAGAAGGCTATTGAGCTTCCATTTGGCCATTTTGAGCTGACAAAGATCGGTTCTTCTAAATGTCAGTGGAGCTGTCAGGTTAGCGCCGCCATGACACTTTATGCAACAGGTTTTTGACAGTTTTTTGACAAGCATTCACAGGTGGGCTAGACTAGACCCCCAAAAATTTCTTATTTAACTGTTTACTACAATATAAAGGATTCGGAAGATTGGACTAAAATGGAATTGGATAAAAACGGTGACAAGTGAGAAGGTTATCGAATACTTCTAAAAGTTATTTATATGTTTCAGAATAAAACGAACCCCAGTAAAATGAATCCCCTATTTCATTTTCTTTATCAACATGTTAGTTAAGTTTTCCGGTGAAAAACGGTGACAAACACATGACTGTTCCAGCACTCCAGGATCTGGTTCAAGGACCCAAAGGCTCTAGTGCCACTCTTTCAGCTTGACTAGGCCAAAAGCACGCACGGACGGCGGACGACGTCAGGCTGATGACAGCAATTAGCGTGGTGTGATTCGTCTAATTGTAACGAATGTTCCACCGTGCTGGTGGCCGGACACGGGGCAGAAGGTAAGTTCCCGTGGTCCGACGGACGGTGGCAGACGGAAGCGAACTGTGCTAAACAATGCCTTATATGGTTCCTTCGGGCGTTCGGGCCCGGCCTCGACGAGATAGTATGTGCCGAGTTGACGTCGTTATCGGGCAAAGTATCTTCCGTTTGTCATCCCAGCTCTTAAGGGGCGGACTTGGACTTGGATGTGAACGTTCACACACGCTAACACCCGGCAATGGACTGGCAGGCTTCCCGAGGCGTACGGAATGGCACGCTTCCGCTTCGCTCCGGGTAGTGTAACATCCTCTAGCTGGCCCTTCGCCATAAGCAGGTCGATTTCCCAACCCCTTCGGTATGTTTCCCGACGGTGGCCAACTCATAGGCAGAATCGCACCGAACCTACCCAGAACGTGCCCGAGCCGAACTACGCGGAACCGAGAACGACGGACTATTTGATCGATTTTCCCTTGGACATTTGTGGACGGTTCTGCCGCCGCGTACGCCAAGGCGCACAGTTCACTGCAGCGCGCCTGGAAGGTGTATGCCGCATTGAAGCAAAATCCCCTTCGTTCCGTCTCGCTCACGCGGGGTCTTTCTCCCTGTCTCTCTCTATCTATCTCTCTCTCTCTCTCTTTCTCTATCATTCTGTTTTTGGTTTGCGCTACGCTGTTTCTCTGCCAATTCCGTCCTGCAGCCGTGGTAAGGAAGAGGACACGATCGTTAAACTGGCTCCCTTCACACAAACTGAAGGGCATCATTTGGGCAGAAAGGACCCCCACACTCCAACTGTACACAGATGGAAAGAGAGATAGATAGAAGGAGAACGAGAGCGAGTTTGTGTGGAGTGAGTCCACACACCGTCGGATCATCGGGCATCGTTTAGTGCCGCAATGCCGTACTAGGGCAGGAAACCCTCGTGACACCGAGAGTGGCGCACGTGTGTGTTTGGCGGTTTGCCGTTGCGAAAAGCGCATTTATCACCGTGTTCTGTTCCATTTGAATAAACAGAAGCGGAGAGTGGGTCGGCACTTGTTCACCCTCCCAAAGGAAGGTGGTCAGGGTGGAAAAGGCACGTAAATTAGTTATTAGACCGCGATCGCGAAACAACCAGAAGATGTGGCTGGGAAAAGCTAGTTTCGTTCGTCGTACGACGCAAAGATCGCGAAATTTGTACATTTCGCCACGGAATCCGTAAGAACCGAGGTGTTGGTGGTCGCTACCACACAACCGCAGTTAGTGTTTAATGGCCACCCTCCCTCGCCCTCCCACCTGACAGAGTAAACCTATGGAAGGGAAAACAAGGGTATGGTACACACGGCACACCGCTAGCAAAGGATCGCACATACAACACGGAGAGTACACGGTACACGGACAACAGACACACAGCGGCACACATCGAGCAGAACACAGCAAGTACACACAGGACAGGCGAGCATATACGGACGATCACGCGAAGCTATACAGGAAGGCTAGAGGTGGAGTGTTGGGCACGATTTTTTTTTCCACCCGATGGACGAGCTGAGAAAACGCTGCCGTTGGTCGCAGTGGTACGATCGATGTTTATCAATACGGGCGATACAACAAGTGAAGGAGACGAGTTATAGCCAGAGGGGAGGTATTGTTTTTTTTTTTGGTTGTATGATAGACATTGATACAGAGCATGAAAAATCGAATGTTCCCTACCGTACCGAGAAAATTCATTTTTCTCTAAAGCGCTGTTGGTTCACTAACTACTATCTATCACTGGGCGCCGTGTTGGCTGGCGGCTGGAGCTACCGACGGGCTGGCACTGTGACGGTATGGGTGGCTGGGTGTGGGTGTTTGTGTGTGGCTTAGTGTTCTTGAGGGCCTGTGCTGTTGTCCTTTTGTTTTACTTCTTTTCTGTTCAAAAGTGGTATCGATGCACTTGGTGGTGGCGTTTGCGGACGACTTCCTGCTGGCACGCCGACGTCCGCCTGACTGACGACTACTGTTGGCGCTGGTTAGAAGGAACTGTGGTTTCGGCGAGAGATCACTCCGCACGGTGATCCAAGAAGGAGTTACCGGTGTCCCCGCGCAAACACTGGGGTACACCGCGCTGGCAAAAAGCGGGAGACTGACGGTAGAAGTTCACCAAGCGGCACGTAAACACTGGCCGCCTTCGTGTCAGGTTGCGCCGACGACGCGTCCGGTCGGTCGGTGTACGGGAAAACAAACAACACCGAAACAAGCGAACGCAAGTCTCTCCGTTGGCGACCGTCTTGGGGCCACGGTGTTGGGTGTTTGGGTGTTTGTGTGTTGGTGTGTTTTTGGTGTGCCACCCAGCCTCGGAGTCCCGGACTTGCAGCGCGCTTGTACTGACTGACGCGCTGTGTGCACTGAACTGAACGCTCGAACCGTGCGGTTGTCTAACCAAAGCGTTGGAGCCTCGTCACCGCACATTCGAAGGGCCCGCGCTCTGGTCGGTCGATGTTGGCCACTTGCCAGGAAGTGTCGTCGCGTAACCGAAACCCGACCGAAGTCGGCGCAGGACACGGCTTCGGCGTTCGGCAACCAGATCGCGCTTCCGTGTATGTCCTCCCGCTCGACTCGGCCCCGGTTCGGGTTTTCCGGAAAAGCGAGTGCGGCGAATGGTACGGACTTTCTGGCGACATTTTCCTGCGGTCTCCGGTAGCCAGTCTGCCCCTTCTCAAATCGCCCAAAAATATGGTGAGTGCCCGCATGCCCGAACGAAAGTACGCCGTCCTGCCGGCGTGCGCAGACTCCGAACACGAGCTGGCCCTAGCGCTTCGGCTGTGGCACTCACTATCGGCTATATAGGTGTTACAAACGCGATGGCACGATCCGAGGCTCCGATGCTGGACGCTGCTGGACCGACCGTCCGCCACCCGGCACCCGGGCCGGAAGGGATGGTGACCGTGTCGGCGCGCCACGCGTTCGGGTGGGTTTGAATAAATTAACACCAGTGGGAAAATCGCGCCCAAGATTTACTCCCCCTTCGGGAAGGGCGTCGGGACACGAGCACACGCGGGACAACACCGGAAACCGACGGTGCGGGGCCGACTCGAGAGGGGGAGAGTGAGATGGAACGAGTTGGAGAGAGATGGACAGAGAAAGAGGGAGGAACAACGAAGACGGATGGGCCGAAGGGTTGGATTGTCAACCGAGCGATGCGAACCGGTATCCGATATCCGAGCTGCGATGGAGGTGGGTGGGGGATGTAGTGCAACTGACCCACTGCCATGAGAAAGGAAAGCCCATGGTAAGCCTCGGCCGAAGTTGGATGAATTGACGGCACCACCCTACCCTTTCTGAGTCACATGCGAAGAGCAGCTCATGTGTGGAAGGGTGTATACACGCATTATCTTGGATTCTCGGTCGGGGATTTCTAATGATTTAGTTGCGTATCACGAGGCGGGTGTCTTTCGCGGGCGAGTTTGGACTAATTTTCACATCGACCGGAATCGCTTTCAGAAATGACCCTAGAGGACCGTCGTCGGTTGTTTCAAGTCACCTTTCTGGCAGACTTACCCCGAAGCGCGTTGTCGGCAGGTAGAACCCGAAATTAAGGGGGACATGTTGCATTGAGTAAGATTTTGACCACATTTCAACCTACCGAGGACATGTTACTCTGAAAGTCGATAGACCTTCCATTCAGACCGCACACCACAGTGGGGTTTTTTTCTCACCCTCTCCCTATAATGAACTAGGTGGGCCTGTTTTCCACGGCCGCGATCATCGGGGATAGTAGAGACAGTGGCGGGCGTGCTAGATGGCGCGCCCGGTGACATGTTCGCCCTGTGTGGATTTATGGCGACTTACACGAGATTTTGGCGCATGTTTGCCGCCCCCGGGGGAGTCTTTTCTTTTGATCAACGAGCTCTACCGAACGCGTGACGGGCCGCCGGGTCCCGAGATGCTACCTAGAGTGTTAAGTTCTTACGAATGACGTTCGGATGATGGATTCTGCCGGGCAACCCGTCTGTGTGTGTGTGTATGCGTACGATAGAGTCGTAAATGGAAGAAAGTTGTATTTTATTGCCACGGTCACCGGGCGGCGTCAATTGGATTCGGAAGGATTTGAGGCTTTGTAATAGGTGTGTTATTAGACGTAGCGAAGTGATTTTTATGTTGTTGGAAGAATTGATTGTTTTCCCGTTTCAAGCATTCGCATTTTGATACACATTGAATTATATTTCGAAATTCATATTTGCGTTTTCATTCGCATGCAA
>JAOEFI010000003.1:31990511-32002991 GCA_034621735.1 Anopheles plumbeus
TACGCGGGAAAACACTCCGCGCCATCGCGGACTGGAGGGTTGAGGGTTCGTCAATGAATTTGTTTTAAGCATTCCTCCCTGCCCCTCCTTACAGAACCAGCGTGGAATACTAATGGCAAACGGGGAAAGGAGAGAGAGTTAATTTGAAACGCTTTCTTTCCATTATCCAGCGATCGGCATTCAATCGCTTTTCGCGTGCAGGAAAGTTACACACTGAGCAGGAAAACTCGCGGCGGAAAGTTTTCCATCCGATTGTTCGCCCACCCCAGGCCGTGTGTGCAAATTTGGGTCGCATCATGGCGTTGGGAATGGTGCTTATCTTCGGCAAATTTCACGTATGCTTTCCATTCCACCCGTCGCGCCCGTTCCAGGCAGCATTCCCAGTGGCAACGGTGGTATGGGAAGCATCGCACCCTCGGGCGGAAGATTAAAATGCCACTCAAGTGAGCGGAAGGCGAATGATGTGGAAAATTGCCTCGCAATCGTTAAACGATAAGTCTACGCGTGATAGCCGTGCAAAGAGTGTCTCATTATTGCAATCATTGTCACATTCTGTTCGGGAGTGTACGTCTTTCCCCGTTTATGACGAAACTTTTTTGTGAAGTAATCAGCAAAGGGGAAAGCTTATGCTCTCCCTTTATAAGCTAAATCAACATACGATAACAAACACAGCACGGGTGATGAATGCACACTAAAGAGGGATTCGGAGTTTTTTCCAATCTTTTTAAATCGATTTTGATAGAAATAAATCATTACTATGATCAAAAGCATTTCTCCAATCAATACATCACAAAAAAAACGTGGAGTAAGCCTTCTCAAGCCCTCTCAACGGGAAGCAGGATTTAAAGAGGGCGTTTCTGTACCATCAGATGGCTAATGGAGAAGCAGATAAACCTTTAAATCCACCAAGAAATACTGCTCATTCGGTAGCATAATATTTCGTGCAGAAAACCTGATCTGCGGAAATATTAAGATGCGCGATGCAAACAAAGTCAGATTCGAAATCAAACCCTTGCCATAATTCTTTGTACGACATTACGATGTTACAAGCAGCCAGAGGGGGTTGATGTACGGGTAGGCTTGTTTCGTTGTAATAGGATTATTCTTTCCTCTACAAATACGTCCAAATGGACACTTTTTCTTTGTCCTTGTTTGTACAACATTTTAAGCGCCTTGTGTTGCCATAAGCTGTAAAGAACTTTCGAAGAACAAAGAAGCAAACTGTCCAGTCAGCAAGGTCAGTTCGACTTGAAAAGTACATGCCAATAAAAATGATGAACGGAACAATGTTTGAATATACAATTACGCCATAAACATAAAAAGAGCCTCTGCATTTTGAACGAATTTTGAATCAAAATTGCACCTGGGCTTCACAAACATTCAAACCCCACAGCAAATACTGGAGCTGAGCATTTGCTATCGCTGTATAATATTTTGATGATTCACTGTTAACTTCCCTCCCAGGTATGCGATGCTCTATGCTCTTTATGTTACGTTATTGCTTTTTCAGAAAGGTACGAAATATAGAAATAAATGTTAATACTCCCAGTGGTTTACCCGGCTAGTAGGTTCCAACACACACACACACACACACACTTTACAACAAAGGCTTTGGCAAGTTGGAACACGCTCCAGGGACAAGTGGAAGAAAGACGAAAGGCGAGTAAAATTGATTGAAATATAAATCTTTTCTCCATTTACTTACATTTCGCGCCACTCTCGCCTTCTCGCCACGCGCGGGAAACGCAGCGTCCCGTACTGTGAACATTGCACAATCTTTGTTTCCTCCTTGTTTACGGAGCGTTCGTGTTCCCCAGCGGCCCACCCGCATCCCCCGACGTTCCCATGTGTGTGACAGGAATGAGCATCCCTCGGAAGGGAATCGTCTTGCCAACATTTGGCCGCACTTCCCGGAATGGCCACATCGCCGTAAGGTGGTGGTGGTGGTGAGGTGGGAGGGAAGGATAAATCACATCAACTTCACTTACTAAGCTTCCCACTTATTGTTCCACGGAAAGGAAAATTACTTCAGGGCGAAGGGAAGCGAAATCGTAATGCACTCGATAGCTGCACTACCTTGCTCACTCTCGCAACGTCTCTGTGCCCTCTTCTTCTCTCTGACTCTCTCTCTCTCTCTCTCTCTCTCTCTAGACAAGTCCAGAGTGAAACGAAGGCACGAACAGCGAAGGAAACGTGTTCCAATTCGTATGTTGCGATGCGCACGTGGCCACGTCTTGCTTCCGTGTTACTGTGTTTCAGTTGGGATTTCTTCCCGGTTTTTTTGTAAAGTTTTATTCCACTGACACATGAAGCCCATTCCGGCTGACACTCTCCGGCATCGTATTCTGCGGCTTCCACCATTGCAAAGCACGACAGGCGGAAACAAATAGTAAGTAATAAATCGAAAACAAATGGTAATCAGTACATTCCCTACGCAAAGGCGGTGGCGGCCAAACAGTCGTAGCAAAAAAAAAAAAAAAACATCATGTAACAACCAGGACTTTCTTGGTGGAGAAGATCGAAACGGGGAAAGAATGCAGTCGAGCAACGCAGGGGGGAACGACCTGGCCGAAACAAAAGCTTTTGCGTGATAGTCTACTACATGCCTAACACAGGTGGTATCGGGTTTCCGCCGGTAGGCTCAAGAAGAAAGCACACGAGCAAGCAAGGGTCATACTAAGTGGCCGAATTACCGAAGGCAAACGTGGAAACAGGGAGTGAATTACTGTCGGCGCAAAAGGTAGCATTTATGTAAATTTGAAACGTGAAAAAGCAAACCTTGCATAATGTTTGGTGGGAGGGACACCCCCAGCAGAGGGCAGGAGAGGTGAAGGTAGAGTGGATGGCTGCGAGGCGTTGTCTGGATATAGATCGATGGTTTGTTTGCTTGCTCTTCGATTTTCGGTGCGCGGGAGAGCAAGCGATCGGGCGGAAGGGTGGCGGGGTGGAAAAAGTTTTCCCTTGTTTGTTCTTGCAAATGGCTGCCCGGGACGTTGGGTTCGATTTGTTTCGCCATCTATTGGAATCGGTTTTGAAATCTTTCAAAGGCCTGTGAATTGGTGCGGGCTGTTGGTGGCGTGGAGGCCTGAGAACGCGAAGGCTGTTCGGCGGCCTGTCTTGTGCACGATCAGCTTAGTGATGGTATATCATCAAAATAATGTTGCACCCTAGCATTTTGTTCGCGCAAAGGTGGTATAATCCATCAATTTAAATGTGCGTAATGGTTTGTAAGATAAATAGTACCTCACCGGTGTACAAAAAAGAACATTGATAAGTCGCGACAACCTTTCAATAGATCGGTGAAAGTGGAATAAATGTTTACAAAATAATTTTCTGAATCGATTAATATGCACAGTATTTAACTTTTTCATGGAAATGTACAACTACGTAGAACTCAAATGCAAGCAATTGTGGTTCCATCATCTCTCTATTTGTGTATTATCCCACAAAGAATAGCAATGGGGAACATCGTTTTCTACGTAATACATATTCGGCAACGTGTGTTCTTTACTCAAGAAAAGAAGAAGAAGAAAAAAACCAAACAAACCGATGTTGACCAAAGTCCTTTTCCATCGCTATTGATCTAAATAGACCGCACGATCGAGCTAAATGGAGCGAGCAGAAAAGGCAATTCTCGTCGGAACGAGCGCATCGCAACAAACACGGACGGAAGAATTCCTGCGATGACATCAGGAAGTCGATACTTGAATGAGTCATTGTCCCCCGGCCATCAGGGGAAACGGGCTCGTATCAATAGTTTCCTCCTTTCGAAAGATACTGCATAGTTCTGTATTTGTGTGTGTGCAGCCTGTAACGACCTTCCGGCCAAAGAGAGGTTGGAGAAACAAAAGTGTTCGGCCCTGACCGTACTCCCGCCAGTGGGAACACACGACACGTACCCTCGAGCCGGACAAGCGACCGTATGTATGTTGACAACAGTTTTCTCTGTGTGTCTCTCGGGGACACCCATTCCCGCCGTGAGTATCCAGTAGCAGGAGTGTGTTGTTTGCCTCCAGGAGCAGCAAGCGGTTACCAGATACCGTAAGGGGCAGTAAAAAGGCACCGAAGTCAACTTTTTCTATGCCGCCAACACAGCTTCCCCGTAGCGACCCGAACGGGCGCGTTACGTGGTCCAGGGACGTGGATAAGCATCATCCACCACTATCAATCGTTGGCAGATTGAGAAAAGCGCTCGACCGGTGGCCAACGGGATCGCTGAGGAAGGTTGACGCAGGAAGTGCTTCGCCTAAACACGGGACGAAATGCGTCGAATCGTGATGACTTGCCGACTCCCGTTTCGTCCTCCCGCCCCGCTACATCGCCGCACACCAGTCGCATCTGGGCGCTAAATCGCACATCGGCAACTTCCGCTTTCCGGGGCTGCCGTGTCGTAAGATGTTTACCGGAAAAGCCCCGACAAGAGGGACAGAAAAGGCGCCACAGATCAGCGAGCAGCAACTTCCGTAAACGAGCGTCGTCGTTTTCCGTTTCACGGGCGCAACCATTTTCTGGGGGCCAAGGGAAGTGAAGGCGAAGGGTGGCCCGTGCGCAAGCAAATACACACACGCGGGACACAGGGACGTAAGCACAAAAGTTTGTAATCAGCGTACGTGACTTGGTTACAATGAAAGTAATTTAATGCTGTGTATCACGTCATCAACGGTTCGAAATGATGAATGGACGAGAGGGTCGCATCTTCCGGCCCGGGGCGGCCAAAGGGTGCGGAACCGGCCGGATGGATGGAGGCGCACGGTCGTTTACAATTTCTAGTTCTAGCTATCCCGCACCGCTGGTTCGATTTGTGACACCGGCTTGAAACGGAGAGACCGGAAGTCAAAGCAACGATATTTGGCGGGTGCACGGTCCACCGGACATACCCTCCCCCCGGGCCACGTTACCATCTTTTGCATCATCATCTTTGGTGCAAAGGCGACCCTGCGGTACGTGACACCGACGATGGCCATCGCCGAGCCGGAAGTGCTGACTCGAGAAACTCTCAGCGCCCGTCTTTCTTCGCCCTAGTCGAAAGGACATCGACCGGTGCACGCCGTGGTGGTGACAACGGAACCGCAAGCGCATCGGTTCGAGATCATGATGAATAATTCATGCAGGCGTCGAGACCCACCGCCACCCACCCGCGCCGCATTACGCAGCGAACCGATTATCTGGCCCGGCAAGCTACCCCCGGCGGTTGGTATTGGCAGATCGTCGGGAAATGTCACCGGAAGGAACAACAATTAAAACTCCTTTCAATGTACTAACTTTTTCAGAAAACCACCAACTTTCGGTTGGCGGAACCGAATACCATTCTCAGGATATGCCAACAGGACAATATTGAGGGGTGGCGATAGAAGAATGCCATGCTCTTACGTTCGTGAACAATAGGCAGTCCTCCCACAGCTGGGTTCCGTTCGCTTCCTGCTCAGTGGACGAGTTTTCCATTAACGTAGGCAAGAAACCTCTGACAATGACATTCTTTTGATCGTACTTTTCATCTCTGGAATTCCGGAACCACTCCGGCCGGAGAAGCGACCCCGGTTCCCGTCCCCCCCGGTATCTTTCCGGTGCGTCTACCCCCGCGTCTGTGACCATTTTTCTTCAGCTTTCACAGACGCCTCCGTGACGTGAGTGTGTCCGGATTTAGCAACCGAAGCGGAACCGCCGCTGCCTGAGACGTTGTTTTAATATTTGAACAAATTCTTGTTGGTTCTAGTTCTTACTTCTTACATTGCGAGGCGAAGACCGCACCCGAACGGTATCGCCCGCCCCCGGCGGGACGGGAGTGTAAGTCGGACAAGTGAGTAAGATATGCAAATAGCGAAAAGGAAGCTTAAATCTGTCTCCAGCATCATCAGCATCATCGCCGCCACTATCCGCACCGTGGGCGCCATCGTTGTCGTCGACGAGGCGGGCGACATTATGCTTGGCGGCGTGGTGGGCATTGAACGCCTTGTCCCAGCCTTGTTTGAACGCAGGGCAGTAGGACGGCAGACGTGGGGGACGGTGACGATGGGGTTGACTGACAAATAGCACAAACAAAAACGCGCAAAAAAATACCCCACAACGGAATTGTTTCGCAAGAATGTACCAAGAACTTCTATCCGGCCCGCCTTACGCTTTCCGATTCCGTCGCAATCGGTGCTGGTTGGCAGAGGTTCGTCCTTAATTTCTTCACCTTCAAGGCGCAAATTTCCCTGGAGAGCAATGGGCGGGTCGAGCGCCGACGAGAGCCGTAGGTGGAAAACCGATCGATAGCTTGCCAACCGTGCGATTGTGCGGTTTGCTTCAGCTCCTACACCGTACCGATAGAGCCGGCTGAAACCTGGGCTATTTTAGGGCAGATTTATGCGTGGAAATGTTCTGCGAGAACCAATATTTTGTGGCTCTCGGAAACATCGGCGCTGGATTTGTGTGCTTTCCTACAAGTCAATCGCGTCCAAATCGTACGGTCAAGTCCGGAACGTGGTAGTGTGTCTAAGACTAGCAGCCTAGTGACGCTGTCCGTACTACGCTTACCTGGAAAGAAATGAAGAAGAAAAAATGATCGCATTAGTATACAGTTCAGTGAGATTCTTCGCGCTAATGGAAGTCAGAATTGTGCCACGCTCCGGTGGGTTTGAAATTGAAAATTTATATAGGCAAACCCCGGAACGGAGCACGTTCCGGGTTTCGAACCCCGTCCGTTACTTCTACCCCTGCGGGTATTAATCAAAAGGGCGTTGTCAACCGGTGAAAATGTGGAGGCGCCCCATCGCCTCGGGGGATCCGTTTATCTCTGATCGTGTGCCGCTATCCGGCGAGGCGCTGGGAGAACCTTTTTACGGCCATGGTAAAGACCCTCCTGCCAGAGCCGGAATTCTGGGCGGGAAAATTGTGTCTCCAAATATGATGAAGAATCCGCTTCGGGCCGGAGGATCGGAAACGTTCCGGTGGATCAGCAAAAAATACGCCTAAAAGTAGACAGCGCGCCGTACGCCGTGTTTGCGTCCGCTCGGCGAGGGGATGGCTTGTCGACTTTGGAGCGATTTTTAAATCACGCCTAATTGGATTGGCTTTGCGAATAGATTCCATGTTGGCATATGGATTGGAATATGGATTGTGCACGACCTCGGCCTCGGGCCAACTAACACACAGGCCTATCTATGTACGGGGGGGCAATCAAGAGATTTAATGTTGCGAGAGTAAGCCGTACGCGCTCGAAAAGAAACAGCGTTCAACTCCTTCTTGCGACCTAGATTATAGATACGTCAGCCGTTGCCGTGGAAATGATGTCCCCGAGAGGCGGGGGAGGCGAAATCATTCAAAGCATCCTTTTAAATCCTGTCCCATACCGTATGCTTCAGCAAATATGGTTTATCTTAGCCAACGGCATTTGTCAGGATATGGAAGCTAATCAATGAAAATATTCCCATCATCAATCCCCCGATCAGAGGCATGTACGGTATCAATATCCCATCAGTTCTCTCCCAGCCCCTCCCTTATCGCCCCTATCCTTCAAGTGCTTGCCAGGTCAAAAGATGACGCAGAGTAGCAGACGGTCATGACGCTCGGGCGCGCGTGCGTCCAACCTGGTCCCCGGACCGTCGTGGCAATGATTCATGATCAAAAAAGCCATAATTCCATATATCACGTCACGGTGGTTTGGTTTGGTGGCGCAGAACCTCCGAACACTGCGAACCGCCCATCGACCCACCAACAAAACACTACTCCTTAGCCACCGCCGCGGAGCAATGCACTGTCGTTCTACTTTCTCAATGTTCATTACACGTCCCGCTTGAAGTGCTTTGCCCACGCCGTAACAAAAATCAACCGGACAATAATCTGCAGCGACCGGTCGAACTCGAACGTTCTGGAGCGGCGGAATGGCTTTATGATTTATCGGTTGACATGTACAATTTTACTCACTTGCCGCCCGTCCATTCGTACCGGCGGTTGTTTCACCCTTCCCAGCGGGGCGGGTGTGTGTGGTCTGAATCATTTCGCAAATTTGCCACCCAACCGGGAAACAATAATGGCTACCAGAATCCTTTCTTGACCCCGACGCCAAGGGTAGGGCCACCGGTTACCATAGAAAGACGGAAAGGCAGCTAAGAGGGCGTGATTTATCCTGGGAATACTTTTCGTCCCCTTCTTGGAGGACGTGCACGGTGTGGGTGCTGTGAGAAGTCTAAGAAAAAGCCAATCCGGTCCATTTGGCGCGTGCAGTAACTTCGGGTTCTAACAACGGGATCGCAACGAACGGAATGGAAAGGCAGTCTCAATGCCAGCTTCCAAAGGATTAATCACTTCTAGTAGGTGAAGTTGCCACAGTCCAACAAGCGGAGTCTGCCAGTCAAAGCTCCGGCCGGGCGGCTGACAGACGGAACCGACGGGATCGCAAGCATCGTTGGCTAAATCCTTCCGGTCCGAAGTCCTGCCCTACCGGAATCCAATTTAGACACCAAACGAACCGATGAGTACAAGAACGATGGCCACAAGGACGACGACGACGACGACGACGACGACGACTACGACAATGTGGCCATGTACGTGCGTGTGGGCAAACAAACAAACAACTTATGACCCGTCATCCCTCGACACTCTGTTTTACCCCTAATGGTGTACTCAAAGGACATTCGATGCAGGATGAAAATGATTGCTTTTCCTGCTCCGCACGATTGTAAAAAGTTCGAGGGAATAAAACCGAAAGGCATCCAGGACCATGCAAGGTGCGGCCATGGCTGGCTTCGAGGGAAAATTGGTGTACCAACATTGAGAGAGCAAACAACGCGCAGACGAAGAAGCAAAATTATGCTCCGCACGAGCAGGACGTGTTCGATACGCGAAGAAAAATTAAAGACCCCTGCCCCCGGGGGGTGGGAAAACGATGGCATCGACTGGCGCCAGGATGGAGCACACGCGCTGAACTGGTGGCTGGATGATGGGTTGGATGTCGGTGGTAATCCTTGAGGAGCAGCGCGTCCAGTCCACTCGAGGCGAGTTCCAAGCTGATTAAGCCAATTTTCTGCAGCAATTGATTGTTACCATCGACCGGGCATTGGTTTTGATGCGATCCCATCGATGGGAAAGATCTCGATAAAGGAGAAAAACACATGAAAGGCATCAATTTATCGCGGGCGACATAAGAGCTCCAATGGCGATCGGCACATTGCTTCTAATTCTGTAGCGAATGTGTGGTTTATAAATAATATAGTTTCATATCTGCTTATGCGAACCAAATTGAAACGGTATCAATTTAAGGATCAGGATTTTTTATAAAATATACATTATTAGAAACGAAAAATGCTGTTACAAAAGCATTGAACTCCTGGAAATATGTTTAGGGTTAACTAAAGCATCATCATCATCATCATCATCATCGACATCATTCTGTGAGCAGACATATTGAACAGCAAGTTTCTAATTTCAATCGGGGGAACAATACTTAAAATTTGGCGAATCAACATTCGGACGGAAACTTTATTAATCCTCCATCTACACTACTTCTCGTTTTAAAATATCTGATGCGGTCTATCCCATACGGTGTGACATTACTTGGCGAACCTTTCAACACGAAACGGAAAGTTTTCCGATTGCACAACTCATAAAATCCTATTTATCTAGCGACCCAACTTTCCCACACGAATGGGAAAAGGAAAGCGTGTGAAAGCGCAAACCGAGAGCAGCCGCGACCGCGTCGTCGGGACATTGTTGAGTGACTGATAGTTGCCTAATTACAGTTGCCGCGAAACTGCACACAAAGACTCCCGGGCGTACCGCTGCGGGGCCAGACCAAAGAAATAAACCAAAACTTATGACGAAGGATCCCTGGATCCCTTCCATCCTTCGAGCGTGTTTGCTAGTGGCGATCAGCTACTCGTAGCTGACATGTTTTGTGTTTGTGTGCACGAAAGGGAGGGGCGACGAGATGGACGACGAAGAAGAACAGAAGGCGCCAGCGTTGCGCCTCGACGGCTGAAACATAAGCATCGCTCAAGATCCCTTACGTTCCGGAAGGGACGGGAAACAACTAAAACATGAAAATGCAATGGAGACCGAAAGCTCCGTCGCTGAGAGCGCTCCACTGTTAGCATTCAGAATGTCTTGTGTCAATATTTGGTGGAGAGAATATTGTATCACTGATAGCAGGAGCGCCGGATGGTTGGGTGCGCCCGTTCCCGTGTCCCGGGAAATTATGCCATCGTTTCGGAGGACATGCGACAAACACCATACGGAGCCTGAGCCCGGACCCGAACCGTCCTCGCTGACGTGCTTGTTCGTTCAGATGGCTGTAAATTATGCATCATGCGAAATATGAGCGTCCACAACGCGCTCAACGCCCGTGCCCTTCCGGCTTCTCGGTTGCGAGGCCCCCTGGAAATCCGCTGCGCCCGAGCCTGCCTGTTGTTGTATGTTAATTTAGTATTGTTTTTCGCTCTTGTCACACCCCGTCATCCCTGGCGCGCCGGCGAGGAGCTGTGGGAGCATGTTGCCGAAACCCGTTGCCAGAGATTGGAGCCGGTTGGTCGCCCGAAAATGGCGTTAGGGACACGGTGCGGATTTCACTCGCTCCAACGAGTTCTGCAGCACCTTTTATTTTTCTTCGCTGTTTTAAGACCTTTGCTTCCGAGGATTCCGCCTCAAGGGTATACGCGGGCAAGATCGGTGAATGTGTGTATGTAGTTGTCTATTTTACTTTCACCCCATTTTTCACCCGCGTCCCATTTGCGGCCCTCTCGTCTCGTCCCTAATTTAATGCTAACAATATTTGCCCTTGGGCTTTAAATATATTCCTTGACATTATTATTGGACTTCTTTCGCCTTCCTGTCTGTTGTCTGTCATTTTTATCACGAAGAGTCGCGAACAGCAGAGTGATATTAATGTTGTGTTTTTTTTTTGTTCTCTCGTTTTACTTTTTAGGATGCTGAAAACATTTCCCTACATGCGCGAGAAAAGTACCCCATGACGTACGCGTGACAGGACGACGTCGGGAAAACGTCGCGACACGCACGACCGACGGCAACCAGTGTTACATCAAACACAAAATGCTAAATTTTCATTATCCTTGCAATGTACATACACACGCAACCGTACACTAACGGGCACGGCGTGTGCTCCGATCCCTTATCCCTGGAAATCATTATAGGAGCGCTACGTGTCTATACTGTAGATTTTACAACCTACCACATCAACACATCCGATGGTGACGGATGCTGATTTCAGACAAAGAGAAGATGCCTCCACGATAGTCAAAAATAAACTCCCCGGTGCGTAATTTGTGTCCTATGCACACACACAACACACACGCACACAACCGAGGACACCTCTGGCCAATCACATGTGGAACAGGGACAGGTTGTACATTCGAATCGGATTAATTATTGCAAAACGCTGCCTTCGCCGTACGTTGGAGCTGTTAGCCTGCCGCAGGAATTTAATTTTACCGTTCCGAGCAGGTCACTACTCCTGGGGAAGGGGTGGGGTTGGTGGGAGAGAACGAAAGTCATCGATGGGGATGAACATTTGCTTACAATCGCGCACTGATGATCAGTGTGCATCTATGACACGACAGCAGGAACACAGACGCGCCGACGGGGAGGCACAAATCAGGTAACTCACAGGATACGGAAGGAGCGAACGCCGGAGACACTGCGGCAGTTCATTTTGGAATGTAATTAAACGAAACCAATTGTCAAATATTTATCCACTAAGGGCGAACCGGAAGCCGTTTGGGGGGAGGGGGGGTGGGGGGGGGAGGGGAGTCATGTGTTTTCCAGAGAGTAGAGTAGACGAGCGTCCCAGGAAGACGAAACGGAACATACCTAGTTGGGAGTTAGATGTGAACCACGGGGACTGAATGGTTTTATGATTAGTTTCAATGAACTGACAAAAGGTTGACGTTCATCGTTCAATTGTACGTCACGTAGGTTTGCCAAGGGGTGTGAAGACCCAGCAGGATACTAATTTTACTAAAAATTCTGTATTTTATCATTCTTTCTTTCGTATACTTTTATTTTTTGTAAAAACTATACTAAAAAACAAACATCATTATGTACGATGGTCGAATTTGTTGTGATTCGTGGCACAATTCTCAGTTATACCTGCAGCTAAGAACAATTTTGATGTTCTCTAAACCCTCAGAAAACCTCATTATGCTCGTCGGGATGGTGGAAACCTTTTTTCTACAAGCAGCTTATCAAAACCAATCATCGTTGAAATGCGTCTGAATGAAATAAACATACCATCGTTCGTCGAAGATTGGTGTAATCTTCCATTCGTCCGTAATCAATCCACTGGGAAGATGTTATTCGAATTGCCGCACACCATCTTATCTGCTACTATTGATACTGATCCTATCGGTCAGCCCAGATTTCGCCCATCTGGCCAATATTTTCATTTCTTCGCTCTGACGGCTCTAACTTTCCCCAGATTGTCTGGTTACGATAACGTATGCAATGTATGTTTTCGGAACCGGAGACTTGTGATTCCTCTCCCGGAGT
>JAOEFI010000003.1:32004690-32015716 GCA_034621735.1 Anopheles plumbeus
ATAGACGATGATCGTAAAGAAAACGTACGACTTGACGGATGGCGATGATGATGCCGACGACGATGATGATGTTGCTTTCCTTTCCCCTGAGCCTTTCCCCTTTTCACATACGTTATTTTTTCCCTTTCCCTAGGCGCGCGCTTTCATTTGTATAATCCTTCCGATTTTTGGGAAAATTTAAAGTACCGCTAAACTTTGCGCTACCATTCCTTGGCAACGTTTCGGCGGAGAGTGAATGGAGCCGTGCTTGGGCCTGCATGTGGGTGCCTTCAAAGCGATCCGAGAAGTGGGAACGTGTTCAAACAAAAGTTGTTGGAGTGAGTTGTTACACGCAGAAGAAAACGTCATAAATATAAAAATTATGCTAAAGTAAATCTGCGGCCGGATTCCGTATTCACCGAATGTGCAGCAGCCCGTGGAAAATCCCACACACTACGCAAGAAGGCTCCTGCCTCGGTTGGGGCGAGTAGGAAAGAAAAAGAACGTGCGAACGTGTGTGACATAAATAATTCATAATCTGTCGATGAACGGGGAGAAAATTGAAAAATCCTATTCGTAACACACACAAAAAAAAAGAAAAGAACGCTGACTGTATGTTATAGATGGTTCAACCAGATGGGCGTTCAATGGTGGAAGGGAGATTGATATAATTCGCGAAGAGCGATGGTTCGTTTATGAGTGTGATCAATTTTTCATGCTTTAGCGATAGGTACAATCTTTGCCTTTGCCTTTCCCTTTCCCTTTTTTCCTCCACCTAGAAGTTATTCTTGGAAATGTAGCTACTTTAGTTGGTTTTTATCCGTGTTCATGATATATGAATTGATCTTCATTTGATTACAGCAAAACATCATGTTGCTCTTTATGCCAGTGTATGCCATTTTAACATTGAAACATAATATGACTGTCTATAGTAATGTTTCATTGTAGAAAATGTCCTATCCAATATACGAAGCAGTAAGGAAAATAAATTGGTACAACGTTATGATAGTAGCATCCTTGGCTTCATTAACAATTGATAAAAAATTCAACCAATTCCACCGAATCTGCCGGGATCTAATTTAAACCGACCGAAACCGTCCCGTCGAGCGAGCGGTTGCAGATCCATCCTGCTGTTGACACAATTGTCGGGCATTAAATTGCAATTTTTCAAAAATCCCAAACTTCGTCTCCGTCAACGCGGTTTGTGTTTTCCTCTGCGCGAGAACTAGAAGACGAAACACACCGACCGCCAAAAAAACAAAAAAAAAACACATGATCCCTGCTCCCGCTCGACGCAAACGTCTGGCCATTAATATCGTACGAATTTACGACTTGTTGTTTACCCCGGAGGGTGGGGGGAGTTCTTGTGGCTGGGTGGGGTGGTGCGGCTTGCACTACGGACAGGCGAGTTCTGGCCACCCGGGGAAGCCATTAATCACTGGTCTGACAAAACTTGATGGAATGAAACGCGGAAAGTCCTGGTATTACGGGAACTAAATAAAAAAAAAGCAGATCAAACTCCGTCCAGCAGCAGCATCTCCGAAATAAGATGAACCAAAAAACAAAATCACGAAACCTCATCCACCCACCGTGCACCTCCATCGCCCTTCACAGTGGCCCTTCGGGAGCCATTTACTTTTATCTCTCCTCGCAAAAATATTACCCACAGCTTATCCTAGGAGCGCGTTAATAAAAGCGTCATAAAACGTACGTGGGGCGGCGTATTTTGTTGCAAACGTATTTTGATTTTTAGGAAGTCAAATTTATGAGCCTCGCATACCGGGAAAAATCTCATTAAAGTTTTTCCTCGACCCACTGCCGGCTGGGGCGGAAAAAACAAAACGGGCCTTGGATGGAAGCGTGTCACAAAATTTTCGTTGCCGTGTTCCTTTGGGGGTGAATAATTCATTTAATTTAACTCCGGAACACTTTTTCCCGCCGTTCGGGACGTCGAGCGAAACCGCACTAAGTGACCAAGCGGGCGCAAGCTTGCCACTCAAACGGTGTCACTTTTTGACAAGCTGTGTTGGCAACTGAAGGAACGCAGATTCGAGCGCGAATCGTCACATCCCTGAAGGTGGACGCAATCTTCTTCGGATGTTTGCGATGACTTTCGTGAAGGAGAATGACATCACATTCCGTCCGTTCGCCGGGTGCACCTTCGTTTCGCGAAACGATTATATTCCCAGCTCTGTCTGGGGTGGAAATCTAACAAAAAAAAAAAGGTACCCACTTTTGAGAGACATTTTTCCAGCCCCCTCGGGTCGGCGATGAAGGCGTTTCTAGTTTTCTCACTAGAGCTAGCTTTCGGCACGGCGGAGTAGCATGGAGTCGAAAACTGTCAACGAATGGAAATACGAAATAAAACAACCACCGGACGAACCGAAACCATAGCTCAACGCCCGAAGGAGCAACATTGGGCAGCAAAGCGAAAAACCACTTCACCACAGTCAGTGGCAGCCACTTGCGCTCGTTTACATCCGAACCCGCAAGAATTCGCCCAAGATAAGGGGACCAATTTTCCATTATTCTTACACATCCAGTTATAAGATAAGTTCAAAGGAATCAAAAAAAAAAATAAAATAAACCAAAAGGACCGCCGGACTAGAAATAAACCTCGGTCCACCGTTTCCGTTTCCCGTGCCATCGTTTACCACCGGAGCAGAGGGCACGAGGGAGAGACGAGGCACGATGAAAAGTGGACCTGACGGGACCGCGATTTCGATAGGGCGGACGGAGGCCGACGGAGACGACGGCTGGGGAAAGATCGGGGCGTAGAACGTGCTATGGAAATAATCATGCTGTCAGCAGCAGCGACTCCGGGTGCCAACAGCAACCGCAAGGATCAAGATAAGACGGAATTTCGGGTGGATCTTTCTGCAACAGAGGAATCCCTTGATTGCTCCCTACCAGCACTCGCACCACTTTCCTCGAACGATGTAAGGGCGCGCTTGATTTTTTGGTGAACGCGATTTAAAAGATAATTAATACTGTCCGACTAACTTATTGCACAATAAGCGCCGCCTTGCCAAATGGGGGCACTTTTGACCTATAGATCATGATAATATGGAACATTCTAGCCAGCTTTCTGCATATTCGAAAAAAAGGGAAAGTAAATTTGAAGACTCAATTAAAAAAATGCCACACAAGCTCAAATCATAATGATGCTGGACGCGAAGACCTTCTTCTGATAAAGATTTGTCCGCCTTAGTCATTAAGACTCTTGCTATTTTCAACCGTTTAAAAGTAGTGATTGCAGAAGATAATATTAAAAAACGGCTATAGTTACTTTCTTTCATATTATCAATGAGCTAGGCATCATTCCAGGAATCAATAACCATGCTACATTCTACACAACAGTTTTATGTTCTCTCATACACTCTGCCGAATTGCAATTTTCCTTTCATCGCTAGAACTCCACTATGGTAGATTGCAGTATCGTGTTTGTTATCAGAACAAAAAAAAAACAACTATGAATAAATAAAATACTCCCCGAATATATTGGCACATTATTTGCACACCCTTGCCCCCGACGCAGGATTGCAGTGTAACTGTTTGGAGCACCACAAAACGGAGCGCCCCAGAATCGAATCGAATGTCAATTGACCACTCCATCAAACGGGCTTGCGGGTTTGCTTTTGGATTTATGAGGCACTTCCGAATTACGATTGCACCCCTGGAAGCGTTTTATCTTTATACCCCTGCAGGAAGGATATTTATTTTCCACGGTTGCACCTTCCACGGCCGTGATGCAGCTGGCAACATTCCTGGGGTCACTCAGCTGTGCTAAAATTTGGGAGAGTACGTATACTGCGCAAAACGCTGGGGATTCTGGCAAAGAAATTACGACGAAAAAAAAGAGAAGGCAAATTATGAGGCCAAGATACATATGTTGACTCCGGGGATGGAATGAAGGGGAAATATCGGACGGCTCGCCCCATGCGGTGCCGACTGCACCTAGCGGTGGTACCGATTCGTATAAAACAATATGATGCTCCTCGGTTCGGGTAGGAATTTCCACTCCGAGCAGCAGCTGCAACGAAACAGCGCGCCGTAGTTTGGTTCTGGATTGGAAAAGAATTCTCAACACCGCTCGAGAACGGACGGAATGGACGGAAAAATGGAATTTAATTTTTAGTCCGAACAATGCGCTTCTTCCCGCAACCAGCCTTCAACCGGCCCCCTCCCACCGGGAGGATGCATATTTCCCCAGAAACCCCAAGTATCGGGCAAGTTTTTCCTGGAGATTCTTGAGAATGGTCGGGCTCCTGCCGTTAGGGGATAGGTAGATGGGTGGAGGGAATGTGGGCAAACGGTTCCCTGAACGGATGAAAACGGGGAGGAGACGGTGAATAGGAGGCACAGACACAACAACCGCATACCGTCGTCTTTGTCGATGATGGCATTTTTGTGGTTCAGGTGCCGTCTTCGTAACGGCATAAGCAGCAGGGGAAAGATCTGTGGCGTCTCGTCCCGATGGGAACAATTATGATCAAACAAAGACATTCCTAGTGGAAAATGAAATTTTTCCTCCCCTTGCGTGCGACGCAAGGACAAAGGGTTGAGAAATGTGACTTTCCATTTCCACAAACTGTCTATTGGTTGAAGAATCATTGACACCGTCTAAACGGGTGGTAGCAGATGAGGAATTGCTGGGCAACTTATCGTAAAATTTTGCAATAAGTTTATGAAAACAGACAAAAAAACAATCAATTCAGAAAATTGTTAATATTTCATTCGGTAGAACTGTGACAAGGAATAGAATTTTCGTTCACCTTTTGTATTATTCAGTAGTGCGAAAGAGCACGTTGTTTGCGTTTGTGCGGGAAAACATGCTGCAAGAGAACGCCGCTTTACCCCTGTCCCCTTCCCTAGAGAAGAAAATCCCTACACGCCCTCGCAAGTGGACATGTATCGAGTTCAGTCCCATACATAACTCAATCACGTCCCTTTCGTCGTCGGAGGGTAAAAAGGAAAAATTCGGCCGCCCGAACGAGGTCAGCAATGATTTCTCAGGCTCTTAACAGAAACACGAAAAATCGATTAAAAACCCTGCCGTGCCATGCCACATGCTGCTGCCACCTCTACTGCTGGCGTCGAAAGGACATCCGGTTGCCTTTTTTTCGATGCGAGAAGAATTATGGGCTGATCGCGTTAAAAATCAAATTTAATCTCCCACTCCCCAATCACACACACACGTCCCACGTTGTGTGTGTGTGTGTTAGAACGTCAGCATTCCCTCGGAACCCTTGAGCAGCATCCGGGATAATGTTGAGAAGGGTGAAAAACCTCCCAGAAACGCTCATAAATATTCGCCAACGATGCCATCGAGATAAGCTAGTGTCCGGGAACGGAAAAACGCGAAGGGAATGCTTTCCACTACGGCTTGGCGTAAGTGGCCTCCCCCAGTTTAACTGGCTGGATTAGGCTACTATCCGGGCGCGATTTCCACAGATCGCGAACGCGAGCTCGTTTTCCCCGCGCTAGTTTTAAACACGCCGCAATGGTTGGTCGGTGGCGATCTCGTTTGGAATTGATTTTCGGAAACGATGCCCCATTAATCTTTTCGTGCTGCTGCTGATGCTGCATCTGCACCGCTTGATGGGACTTGCCAGAGTCAGCATGATGCCTGATAGGCTTCATCTTCCATTTAAAATATGCATAAAATACTCAAAATGTAATAACGTAATTTATCACAGATTATTGCGTCGATTAAGTTTGTAAACTTTTTTGTAACGTATCCACCGTCGGCTGGTCACGTGTGTTGGAATATTTTTGAAAGCTTATTACGTTCCCCCGTCATATACGGAACGGAGAGTATTGACCTAAACCATTGTTTAACATTTGCCTAAAAAAAACAAACAACATTACACGGTCGGAATAGCAAACACTGAAAATAAATAACTAAATCAATAAAATTCCCACATGTGCGTTTGCTGATGTAACATACAACATTACACCTTCCTGGCCCTTTCCACGAAGCCCTTCCACAATGTGTTTCCATATTTTCCCGGACGCGCTACAGGGCGTAGCACATATTTAGTGTTTGGCCTAAATTATTTATGGAGATTGCGTGTCCATTTGTATTATTGCGCGCGTTCGTTCACGCACAAAAATTATTTTATGTTGCGTACCCATGCGGTCAGGCCCGCTGCTGGCCAAGGCCCACAGCAGAGCATTTTGTTAAACGTGGGGGAACATAAAGATCCACACACCAACACACACATAGCAGTCCGACTGCTCGTTAGTTCGCAATGCAATGTGGTATCGAGCCACGAATGACTATAGGACGAAACCTGGACCTCTAGGAGGAGGAGCGAACTGAATTCATTAAAACAGAATTTATGATGATGTTTTATTATAAATTTCATGCCAAAACGCCGATGGATGTTCGCTCTTTGCAGCATGTAACGTTTTTTCTGGAATATTTTTTCTGTAATGGCATTGATTTCCACGCGCCAAAAATTATCGGGTGGTCTCCACCTCCTGGGACCGGAGCGAGCCTGGTGCGTATTTTTTGATAGATTGAAACTCCGCGAAAGCACGAAGGGCGGTAGAACCAAAGTCAATAAATTACACAACTCTTTCTCCCCTATCGCTTGTTCTACTTACTTCTCCAGTATTATTTAAGAATGTTCCTTTTTTTTCCTTGCTTCGGAGCAACTAATTCGGATTTACTCATTTCGAGGCAACGTTAAGTGGTTATGTATGGCAGATATTTAATACAATGGCCCACATCAGTCCACCCTCAACTGTAGTGCCTTGTTTTGGTTCATTCATTGCGCGTTTTATAAAATCGCCTCAGACACTACGATAACTGAATTCCTAAACTTGATTTCAGATAGCATTCAAGATTGAGCAAGGATAGCAATTCTGCTGTTTTCTCTGCGGCTATGCTATTCGTTGAAAGCTTTCCTTCCGATAAACAACCCAAGCTCGTTGCGGAATTTGCAGTTAGCCAACCAGTGGGTGGTAGTTTACCAAACAAATTCTACTTCGATCAATTTGTCTGGAAAGTTGGAAACATATAAAAAGAATGTTTAAAAACAAATCCGCCAAGAAATATCAACAGTTTGACTGTGAAATCACTTCAACCTGGAACAGCGGACAAAACGCAACAGCGAAAACAGCGTCAGTGTTTTTCTATTCACCCTCTTTTTCACTTTCGCTGTGCTGAACGAGATTGTTTAAGATATTTGCCCCCAAATCCGGGCGGGTTCCGGGCTGACCGACTGATAGACCGTCGAGATAGAAACTTCCCGGAACTGCGCCCGCACGGACCAAAAGTCACCCACCAGTAGGCCGATTGGGTTGGCGTAAAGAGGTTTTCAGGTTGAAGAGCACGAAGGGTCTTCCTGGAATGGTAAAAAAATGGCCCGCCTTAGGCTAAATGAACATTGCGACAGTGGTCCCAAACGCCCGCTGCGTTCCCACTGTGAAGGTCCATTTTCTTATACCAATCCACCACCACTACTACCAGCGGCCAAATGCTGGACAGTCTGTTTTCCCCAGCGGTGCTTTCAATCAAATCAAAGATACCGATTGAGGGGGCAAGCGCCTGAAGCTGGCGGGCGTCCATTTGAGCAATCGAAAGTAAACTTTTTCTGTTACTAGATCCCAACCACCGCCCGACGGAGGGAGTTTTCCCTTCGCCTACGAACATCAGTTTCTCGCCAGGAGGGTGGTGGAACAGAAGGGATGACGAAAATAGGGTCAACCGGGAGGAAATTAGCCGACTTCCAGGGGAGGGAAAACTCTCGTTGCTGAAGAGGGCAACTCGCTGGGGCACGGCTGGAAAATTCGATTCGATTGCGGAAAGTTTTCGACAATGGGTCCGATCGGTGGGTTCTGAATTTTCCGAGCGACATAAACTCAAGTCCAGCGGAAAGAGTTATTCGAAACACGGGCCAGGTGTGCAGTAGGTTGGTTGGTGATCTTCACCGTTTGATTTCGTTTCCTCCGGCCCCGGGAAAGCCGCCCTCCTCTTCCAACCCTGTGCCGAAGGAAACCGAAAAAAGCACTTTACGCTCGTAACTGAATTAGAAAGGTCCTAGTAGCCAACACTCTCACTTCCAGCCGCGGCCATTATTAGGTCCTCTTGAGAAAAGTTGTTTCGCCGCTTTCAAGGGGACGAAAAGTCTTGGAAAAGCGGGAAACATTTCTCTACCACAGCGTAGCCACGGACTCACTGCTAGGCGACAATGAAAGTTCATGAAACGAATTGCGCAAAGAAATGCGTTTGTTTCCGGCGGCCAAAGAATGGGAAATTCTTTTCGCTGCCAATGTTCCAGAGCCTTGGGTTTGGCGCAATTAATGTCACCATTTTCGGACACATTTTCCGCCAACAAAACCGAAACGATAAGAACGGAGATACGGCGGCATCGTAGCGCAGGCTTTGTTTCGCAGGAGCACAAAGAAAGAGAAGACCAACAAAACCCCTTTTACTTTGCCACACCCAACGAAAGGGTCTGTATTTAATTAGACGTTCCATTTTAATTTTGCTGACCGGACGGACGCACCGGCGCCATCGTAAAATCGTTGGATTGAGGTCAACCGGGGCAGGACGAGATTGTAGCATCTCCTCACAAGAAACTGCAAAGGAAATGGACAACGGTGGTAGTCTTGTACATTACCCTTCTGCCGTCGCGAAAGATCTTCTTTCTCTTCGCTTTTAGCGCTCGGTTTGCAAGAAAGCCTGCGTCAGAACATGGCAAGCAAGAAAGCTACAAAGAGAATTAATATGAAAGCGTATAATGTAACAAAACGGGTGAAAAAAAAGTTCCACTGTTGTAGCGAGGAAAATTGTGAATTCTTTCCAACTTTTTCCGCCAGGACTTTTGTACCGTTTTTTTTTGTTTTTTTTTTTGTCACTGATTGTCAGAACACTTCCGCCACGAATGGCTGATACAAAGTGCACACACAGCGACAGCCAGAGCCGCACCCAAAAGCGGAGGTGTTGAACCCAGTAGATAATTGATTGTAAAAACAAGTAAAACAGAGACAAAAAAAATACTATGCTTCGTGGTGGTCATTCCGGCAGTTTTAATGATATCCCAGCATTTCTCATTAACCATTGTCAGGGATGGCTGTTTTCTGTGTGTATGAGTTTTTTGCCAATAAACAGTACAAATTGCACGTGGAACCAAAATGAATTCGCAAATGATCTCAACTCAATCATAGCGTTGCGAGGCATGAAAAACTCTCCCCCCACAAAAAAAAAACCGTACAGACGAAGGACAAACAAACGGCGTGTAGGGATGGTGGTGGCCTGTGATTAATAACTCACATGTACGAACCGCGTACAGCAACGGCTAGTTGGAGTTCGAATCTCATTAAAAAAAACACACACTTTTTGCACCCGGCCGGGCCTGGAATTCTACCTACTCATCACATATCATCAGCCGCTAAAGGAAGGGAACAAGAATCGGCCAGTGTTTTCAACCGCGAGTGTTAATTCAAACAATCCTAGCTAGACGCAACAACCACCACCCAAAAGAGGGGCGGGTATAAAAAAGAGATAAATGGAATTATCAAATGATGAATCTCGTCACGGTGGTACCTCGAATGGTATCTGCTTAACTACATTCCCTGCAGTGACGAGGGAACTCGACGCACGCGGATTAGCGAACCTGACAGGGGAGCAAACACTGCGGACCACTGAAATAATGGCTGAGTTGTTATTTGCTCGTTGTGTGACGCGCGAACTTGCCGGTTTCCACCGTTTTTTTTGTTTTGTTGTTGTTATTTATTATAGTTTTTTTCTTCTCCTCGAGGCGAAGGGGAATTCCTCGTACTCCAATAACATCGTTAAACAAGAAATAATAAAGAAATGAAGAAAAAATGGCACACGACGAAGCCCACCACTAATCGACGAACCTGGCCGTCGTCGTCCACGCCATGTCTCTGGCATTGCAATGCGATCAGCGTATGGGGATCAGATCGAAGAGGGTTTGCGGGTCCAGCAGCAACCCTAACCCTGCTGTTGCTGGCACTCGATTCCGATTGAGTCAGGTCAAGTGTATTGACTCGAGCCGGTGGCCGAACACATGGGCCCAGCACACACGCACAGGCAGATAGGCCCTCTTGAACTTGAAGTCAACGTGGGAAGAAATGACGTACGGCTGGAAAGGGCTCCAACGTAAAACGTCCCCCAAAATGCACCGTCACGTTGGCTAACAAATTGGAACGAAAAAATCGTCGGTCTCATCTCAATAAATTAAAAAACCAAAGAAATCGTGACCGGGCAACCGCTGGCTTCGGTTGCGGTTTGAAACAAGCCACGGAAGAAACGCGGTCGTAATTTAACCGAAGCAACAACAAAAAATCAAAGAGAAGGTAAGAATCATCGCCGGTTGAACTTTTCGTCGCGGGTGGCTGTAATTGGCAAGTTCTTACTCTTCAATTGGTGCCTTTTCGCATGTCTTTCGCATTATTCGTTCATTGTGTTTTCCATTGTGCACATCAAAGCGACGGAACATTCTAAATCGTTATTAAATCGCCCATCGCTTCGATCGTTTGATCCTTTCGGGGATTTTTTTTCCCCTGTTTTTGTGCGTTCTACGAAATATTGTACCAAAGTACCAAAGTGCCAAACATACACGGCGAAAACACGGCGAGTTATGTTTTAAACTGAAGCGGCCAAAAGCGACGGAACACGAGTGCGTGTGCCCGTTTGGGATTTTCCCAACCCTCCGCACGCAGTAGATCCTGTTTCGATTGTATAAATTGAATTTGCAAATAAATTTTCGACAAAAATTGGCTTCTACCCTTGACGCACGCGGGAGATGTGCCCGGTGGAACCAAACCATCTTCCGAGCAGCAGCCGGTGGTTCGTGTAGCGGCATCTTCTACAGCAGCATCTTCCGGTGTGACCGGGTCGTAAGTCGTGGCCCCCCGATCTGGATACGAATAAATGGGACGTATGTCTGTGTGTGCGCCACAATGCAGCGGGCCGTCGACCGTTCTTGTCGCAGTGCCTTCGCAGTTGCCCCGCGGCAGAACGGGGAAAGTGGATCTTCTCGGCCACCAGTTCCACCCCCCCCCCCCC
>JAOEFI010000003.1:32021097-32040277 GCA_034621735.1 Anopheles plumbeus
ACTTCAAAGATAAATGTAGACACACCTACAAGTGAAAATCTGGGACGAAAAACCACCAAAGTTCAGCACCGGAAAATGTAAACTCTTGCTCAGCAAACCTGCACTCGACAATTAAATGGATTAAATTACATGCACTGGCCCGTCACTGTCATGGAGCCGTTGGTTTCAATCTAAACTTGTCAGAAGAAAAAAAAATGAAAATTACATTTCCCTTACACTGCATTTGGCACAACACATGCCCTCCGGTCGGGCGCCGATGATAAGTGTGAATAACGTTCAAAACGTCCATTAGCGTTCAGTGTTGCATAAAAAGCATCGGCTCAGAACTAGTTGGACCTTTTGGACATTTGGGCTCCCAAAATAGATACCGAAACTACCACCCGTATGAAGTAAAACCTGGGTGCAGCGACGAATCGCAGAGCCTCAAACACAAATCGAATTGAAATGCAAGAAAAAAAATGGATCGCTCACTCACTCAAACTCTTCCCAGAGTGCAGCAAGCAAAAGCGGACCCGAAAGCAAACAGTCCGGGAAAAAGTTCTAAATACCATGTCCTGGTATCCGTCGCACGGCTGCCTGCACTTTGCATATTGGCGTACTCTCGTGCGCTCCGTACTCTCCGTAGCCGGTCAGTCCGGGGACAGCGTACCAAAAACCGTTCCCAATTTTGCGCCAAATAACATGCAACAAAAAAAAAACATAAAAATGTGTGGAAGGGGAAAAAACTTCATGCTGGCCGAGGCCACCAAAAGCATCGAGAATTTTCATGAATTTTACAAAACTTTGTAATTTCCCACAGCGGCGGCGAATGAAAAACCATCCACAAAAACCGTCCTCCTCTGTTTGTGCTGAAACCGAGCGTGGGGTGTTTTTTTCCTTCCTCTTCCACTGTGTGTAGAGTAGACAAATTTTTTTTTTGCTGTTCTAACTCTTTAGCCCAAAAAAACAAAAAAAAAGGTCCTTATCGTTGCGTCAAAGCTGATCGCTCGTAGTTGGGGGTATTTTCTTTTTGTGTTTTTCGGACGCACAATGGCCCGAATAATTCTTTCATCATCGGTAGCATTTTTCATAACAACTCCGGCATTCGGGGTTTATGGTGAAGGAAATATTGGCAGCCATTTGTTTCGGCTTTTCGATTCGGCGCGCGTGATGAAGGGCGGAAAAAACAATCCGTATGTTAATATCGCGCACCGGCGAACCCACGCGCGTACATGTTGATACACATTAACTGTTTTGTAGTATTGCCAATTCCTTTTCATTTTTTCAGCATTCCAAATTTCGCTCAAACAATGGTTTTGTTTCAGTTTGAACGCGAGCGATATTTTCGACCGTTCTTCGACCGATCGCCGTTCCGTTTTTGCTACATAAATTCATCGCGGTAAAATAAAACATAAATGGACACGAAGCATGCAACACATTCCGAAACGGCGGGAGGTGTTTTTATTTATAACATGCAACATACAACATGCGAGCTCAATGAAACTTCAGTTGTGTTCCATAAAACTTTTTCCTTTCTGCTGTCCTCTTTCTTTCGATACGAGAGTGTCTACCATCCCTGCCAAATCGGTGGAAACAGGCACGAGCTTAGCATCGGAGTGTATGCAAACTATCTGTCATCTCATGTGAAAAGTCAGCCCTGTCATCGGGACGATCGTCGATCCTTGTGGCGGGACACTGGCAAACGGATTCCCTTTCCACTGGATTCCGGGAAAAGTTCCACTGTCTCGGCATTCAAAATCCTGCACATGAGGTGACTTCATCGTCCCGGTTGATATTGAATTACGACACCATCGCAAAGGGGATTGGGAATTCGGGTGGTGCATTTTTCCAGCATCCCTCACTGACTCGTCTGTCGTGCAGTCTTGTGTGTGTGTGTGGATAGATACATGTTATATGCACTCGCAAGTTATTCCAGTGGCCATTTTCCATGGCATGGAAACATGCTGGGGAAGTCGAGGGGGTCTACCGGGAAGGGCAAACGCGATTCCATCCCCAAACAACCGGATAATATAGCTGACGTCGGGGTCGTTTGTGGGTCGACGTCAAAAACGTACCAGGAAAAGCACTTTGCAGCGGAACCAAAACGGGGCTGAAAAAATGGAAAATGATCACATTTCAGTCCTGTCGGGATATGCGTTTCGGTTCGCGGAGCTGTGACTTGCCCATGAGTGTGCTGAGAATAGCCGGACAAATGTTACAACCGAATGGCATAGATATGGCCATGGCATAGATATGGCCTTAATTTAGAATACCAGAACGACGGCATTCTATAGTGTTTTTTTTTTCGATTGGTGGATGCTTTATATTTAAACTTTTGAGCCCTGCTTTCGAACTCATCCCATCCTTTTTTCATAATAGGAAGTTGTAAATTTAAATATTATTTTAAATTGATGATTGATCACAACCCATAAATCGCGAACATCTGATTGCATTTTAAAACAAAAAAAAATCCCTTCCTTGTAAGTGATTCATCTATAATGCACTGAGCAGGAATGCAACTGCATTAAACGCCCCGCGGGCACTATGTTATGTGTATTGACAATGTTGAAACCAGCTCCGATGCAACTCGAAAACGACTGGAATGGTGGTTGGCAGAGGGTGGAACTGCTCGTAAAATGCATACGTGCATACAGAAAATATCATCACACATTCCAGCACATAATAAACGGAAGCGCAGCCAAACTGAACATTCCCATCGAATGAAACTGAACATATTTTCTGCACCCATTTCATCCCACGGAACAGTCTTTGCTGGCAGATGGCGAAGAACTTGACGTACTTTTAATTGAGCAGTAATGGTTTTCCCCCACCGTCGTAGAGAGCAGGCGCATATTTCGCCGTCTGTTTTTATTTACACTATTTTTTCTTTGCCGTTGTCCCTTCGCCACATCCTTTCGCTCGAACGGGGCGGAGAAGCTTGTGGTTTGAGCCGCACGGTGGGATGTGGTGAAAGGCAGCGGAAACCAAAATCGCTTTACATTGAAAATGACTTAAAAACGCAGTGCGCGGTTTCGCAACATCAGTAAAAAGGAAGAAAGGAAAAACACAAACCGGAATTCAAACCGGATGCGTACTAAGGCGGGAAAAGGTTGCCCGGGAGTGCGGGGAACCGAATTATGAATAATTTATGAGACCATTATTTACGATGATTTATGCTGCACATATTGCTTCCAATGGAGAAAAAATGAGATTCTAATGACAGCAAGCACGTGTGGGGCGTGTGGATGTTCCTTTTCACAAAGCCGAGCCGTATTGGCCGAGTTTTCCGGTGGAATGTTTTCACCCCGTTTTTCAACCCATGCCACCGAAATAAGGAGACCCCACCGGAGCCATTTAGTATCCACAAGGTGCTTATAAACAATCGGAGGGAAAATAGAATGGCACTAGTCAACCGAAAGGGGGCACACATCGCGGAAACACATATTAACGGTAAGTATTGTTGCAAATATGTCCACCTACCTTTAACGGCGTTCAGCTTATTGCCGACCATTTGCTTCGCGACGAATGCGGCCATTTTGCGATGTGGGGTTGCTTTTCTTCGGGGTTTCTTCCTAAATCAATCACTTTTCCTTTTCAGCGGAACGCACGAACCCCCGCCGAGTGCACTGTTTATTGCGGGATTTAACGATACCGAACTCTCGAACGCGAGTTTTCAACTTAAGAACGATCAGTATCACTCACTCACGAGCGCACTCTTTGCTGGTTCGGTTTTGTTTTTGTTCTAATACGTTCTAAACTGTACTGTACTCTTTCTGGAAAAAAGCAGCTGCTGCAAATGGAAGGTGGAAGGTGAAAAAGATGGAAACTTATTGATCAACTCTATGCACCCTGCACCGAGTGCACAACGATGCGGGTGCTGAAATAGAAAGGGGGAAAAAACTTTTCACTCGTCCTCGCAGACAACAGCGCGCACACAGCACAGGCTGCTTTGTTTTTCGTCGTCGCCCCGTCGAGCATTGTCGACGAAAAGCAAAACCCGCCGCTCGAAGTTCGAACAGTTTGACAGTACACTGAAATAAACACCGGATGAAACCGGAAACAGCACAAATCCCGGCGGAGCGACAGGAACGACCGGTCGATCCGGCACTGGTAAGCCCGGCGGTGTACATTTCTTGTGTTTCGCCGGCGTCGGCGAAAAGTTTTATCCTGCCCTCGCTCATTGTCACACTTTGGCGATCGTGTTTCCGGCGGTGCTTTCACAGTTTGCTTTCACTTTGGGCGCTGCAGTTTCCGCCGCTCGATCGCAACAACACTGTCACGACCGTGGCGCAACGGGCCTGTGCAACGGGCCACCAACTCAGCCTCGTGTACGCCAGAATTATGAGAACGGAAAAGCGGGGAAAACAAAGAGAACGAAACAAAATGAAATTAAAACGACCCTCACGTTGCCGAAAGGGGGCTGAGCCGGTATTGCGGGGGTTGATACTTTGGAGTTTGAAGGTTCGGGAATTCGCCAAAATTGTAGTGCCATTTTATCGTTGCGGGAATTTGGTGGTTTCCCTCCGAAGTGTGCAGCATTTTTCGTGCACAAACTTTCGGGAACCGAAAAAAACCTTCAAAAGAGTACGAAAAAAAAAACCACCGATTGGATGAGATTTTTAGCTGCTTAGTGGTTCCGAGTAGTAGACAAAGGTGGCCAGTTGTCCGTTTTTTTTTGCTGTTCGCTCTTGCAGCAACGCAATTCGAGTGTTAAACTTCGGCGCGATCTACTCGTTCGGTTCATTTTTCTTCCCGGTCGTTTTTTTTTTCGTCTGAGGGCCAACTAGAAGAAGTTTCCAAGAAGAAGATCGCTGCATCGCTTCATCACCACGCGCTGGACCCTCGGAACCAAGTTTAATACACCACCAGTGAATGCTGCGCGGCGCTTGCTGCAAAGATATTTAAGATAAGAAAAAAAAGAGAAGAGAATAAATACTTTGTTAGTTGTGAAGTTATTTTTGCAAACATTTTCTTTATGCAACGACTACGAGGGCAGAAGCCGGAGGGGAATGTTTCGAAGAAAGGTAATGTTCGGCCCATCCTAACAACGGATCCTTCGGTTAGTGGTAGCCTGGCGCATGTGGTTGCATGGCAAAAAGTTACGGTATAATTTTTATATTTACAAATTTTCGGCAAACTTTGAAGCTCTTCTTTACCTACGCCGGAACACTCCCAACTATGCCCATAAAGGCCGAAAACTGTTGCTTTGCGCCCCGTCGCATTTAGAGCGTGGGGTGGAAAAGGGCAGATGTATTAATTTTGAGAACCCACAAGCAAATTCATTTCAATTTTCGGGAAGAATAATTATTTGAAGCAGATTTTATGGTTCGAGGTAGATATGCGATGCAATTTATAAGATCTCTTGATGTTTTGGTGGTCAATAAATCCATTTCAAACACATTTCGCCATTAATTAACTTAATTTATATCAGCTTTAATTGTATAGGGCATATGATTTTTGATACAAAACTCATTGTTTTTAAGTACGTATGAGTTTGACATGATGTTCATTCTTCTTTAATCAACATCCATTTTCTACCCGTAGGCAAATAGTTACAGTTTAGAAATATCGATTATTCTCCTGCATACGGTCGTCTTCAGCAATGCCGTAACTTTGTGTTTGCGCTGATCCTTTTTCCCTTTCTCCCAGAACCTTGACAAGCAAATTTAATTCGGCAGAGAAACGAAGCTGTGGGTAAATATTTAACTAGTGCATGTCTGCTGGCCTAGTTTTGGTGCTTTTTATGCGCAATTCTTCCACACGAATGTGACCGCGGTACTAAGGCAGGACAAAGAATACCGGGTAAACCGAAGAACTCACCAAACTAGAACGGCGTGTCCCGTTTTTTCATCATTTGACGACTGGCGGCCAGGTTGGGCAAGTAGCCAAAAGTCCTTGATTTTGCTTATGACCAGCACATTATGCCCGGTTTTTTTTTTTCTTTTTTACTCTTCTTCGCCCAAGCGGCCAGAATATAAAACCGAATGCAGCGTGCGGCGGGAAGACATTTTCCCTACACACCCCTACAGAGAGTGTATGGAAAGGCAAATCGATAAAATACATCCGGCCCTGGAATAAGTGCGGACGTAGAGATAAGTACGGCATCACAGAGGGACCCGCTCCGACTGCCGGTCCGACACATACCAGCATGCCCGTGCATAAACTCTCTGCAGCAGCGTGCGCAGCATACCAACACACCGGGAATCGGGACACTGGCAAACTAGGTCCAGGGATCCGTGCTTCCCAGCAAAGGCAGGCCAAGTGCCGCTGCTGCCCCAGCGCAACATCAGCGCAGCGCAGACGAAATGATGATACAAATTGGTGAAATTTTTCAATCTCGAGCATTTTCTGACTTCCTGGTTATCCTCGCTCTCTCTCTCCGGGGCCGGTGTCGGGGTGATCGGGGTCGGCAGGCGGATGGTAATAGCAAATACAACATTTGATGGTTAGTACACAAACAAATCGGCCACCCGGGGGGGAGGGTAGTGTGCTGTACGAACACGAGGGGAGCTGATGATGTAATCAAATTCCGTTCCGTACTGGTGGCGGCAAGTAAATTCTGCCGCATCGCAAGCCGATATACACACACGGGGGACGGACATGCAGGAAAGCGGGAAAGGATCAAGCAAGCGATGGAGTGGACTGGAAAATGAGCGCAGCGATGAAAAGAAAAACCACCATCGTTTGTAAAGGTTGATCGTTCAAATTAAAGTACCATGAGGTGCCGTCGGTGAGCAAGAGAGAGCACCGGAAAAACTTTACGAGGAGGTTCCACGCCACCGGCAAAGCGCATCTGATCGTAATGTTGAACATTGTGCGCGTCGGGTTTTTAGGGGTACGTAAACTTTAAGCTGTCCATGAAAATACATTCAAGCGCCATACTTAACGATTCGTTTGTAAAATGTAACATTTTCTCCTTCGAAATATTGGGACGATGTCGTTGGAAATTTTCTCTATCTGTGAGTCCGATCCGAGTCATCATTATCCACGTTCGACCGCATCGTATAAGCTGACGATTTTAACCGGTCGATAGATGATCATCATCATTCAACAAACTAACAAACCTTCCATTGTTATAGCCCCTCCAAATGCATACAAAGTGGTTACTAGTGATAAACAACACTCATCGTGAAATACTAGAGCCCCAAAACGGCATTGATTTTATTTAAATTTATGCATACCTAATTACTTTAAACGCCGTGCGAGAATAAGTCGGCAAATGCTGCCTTTAACATACACATTAATCGAGCGCCTAATCTGTCTGGTGACATCTGCAAAATTAATTAAAACGCCAGCACCCTTTCCAACGCAGAGTTGTGAAAATCCGCCCCCGGAAGACTTGTAACGATTCCCAGACAAAAGTACTAAAAGGAAAGACATACAGAGAGCGGGAGAGAGAGAGAGAGAGAGATGCTGCGTATCTTAATCCCGGAGGCCACCAACGTGGTGTCGTGTGCACGAGCGCACTATCACCTTGTAATTCTATTGTGCCGAAGGAATGTTTATGTGTTCTGCGCCCTTTTAGGGGGGTCGCTTTTCGGATTACACTCACTTTTTGCTCTCCCCTCATGCCTGACGCTTCGTCGGGTTTGAGAAGTCTGTCGCAAAGTGCTGCCGGCATTCCTGGGGCGAGCACTGCAGAATCCTTTCGAGCAGAACCCATACTTCAGCGCCGTGGAGACGTGCGCGATCTTAGTTAGTGTGAAATAATTGTTATTGCAATCGTTAGAAAGCTTCTCGGATTGTGCCTCGCTGTTCCACGGGGAAGTGTGGTGGGGGGAGAAACAAGGCGAACATGGTGCCTTGTTAATAAAAAGGAAATTCCCAACGGGAAAGAAAACTCGCAAAAAGCAATCAACTTTGTCGGTGCGATAAAAAAATTGTGATGGCCAGCTTTATTACATTTTGATGATCACACACAGTAGTGTGTGTGTGTGTGTGTGTGTGTGTAGTTCGGTTTGGCAGAGGGTCTCAAATTAAAATGCCGAACCTTTCGTGCCGAAGACGGCCTAATTTTGATCGACCGTGTGTGGGTGTTTCCTACGATTAACGTTCCTGTAACGCAATGATTATCCTCTGGTTTGAATTCCACCATTTTCATCCCTTCAACCGACATTGATCCGCGCGCGATCGAAGGTTTGTACTATATTGATTTTTGGGTTGGTTGCACAAAATGGTCGAGCAAACCCTTAAACCGGCCGAGCGTAACGGCCATGAAAAGCGGGAAAAGGGCTGCTTACCGAGCGCCAAAATTCGGTGTATCCTTAAGACCTTTCTCGATAAGCGCGCACCGAGCGCAAACAACCGTGACGAAAGGAAAGATAATAATTTTTCCAACCGATTTTCCAACCGGGTTGCACGGAACGTTGCTTCGTGGTTTTACTCTTCGCTTCCCCCACGGTTTTTTTTTGCCTACTCTTACGAGGCCCCAGTGCAGAACCGAATGCGGGCCGGGCAACCTTCACATTACGCGGGTTCAAATAAAAAGCGACATCGGCGACCCTCTGCATCACCCCCTCTCTGTTTTCTACTGCCTTTGCGATCGACGCCTTTTCCTCCCGGGACAGGGAGGGAGGGAGGGAGAGTAAAAAAAGTGGGGAAAAGCTTTTCAGATTTTAATTTGATTTTCTCGCCCATTTGTGTTGCTGCTTGCTGCTTCCCGCCCATCGGTGGGTGGATGTCTTTATTCTTCCTTGTTTTTTGCGCGCCCTATGCGCCCACCCGTCGGATGGGCTTCAATCCTCATTAGCGGCGAACATCATTGGATTGGCAGTAGGGCCCCGAAAGGGAAACACAAAACCCAACACGTCCCCGCCACGGCCTGCCTGCGGGGGGGAATGATGTTCCTGGTGCGGGCAAAGAGCACGATCAGCCCGGAGCAGCATCGTACCCTACTACACATTTATTACAAAGTTTGTGTTGCACAAAGGGGCGCGAGAAAAAATCCCTACTATAATTAAGGACCGGGCAGAAAGAGAGAGGTAGAGAGTAAAAAGTCTTCACTGCGAATCAATTGATTTTGGCACAGAAATAGAAAGTAATGAACGAAACATTCTGTTTTCCGCGAACGCTTAATTAATGATTCGTTTTCGGGATTCGGGCGCTCTCTCTTTCACTACATCTAAACACGGGTTCTGACATCCCTTTTTTTTTTTTTGGCTGCCTTCCTCGAACCAAATAAACAAGGTTTGAAGGCCGCTCTCCCGCATTGGTTTGTGATGTAAAATTAAAGGAAAATCATGCCTGCAGTTCACGCACGCGGGAGGATGGAAACCATCGATCACTCTCCTTTTTTGCGGCGCCCTGTGTCGAAGTCTGTGCTTTTCGTGGAATTTATCGCTCCCAGCCACGATCCGATCCTTTCGGAGGGTTGGATTGTTGTGCTGTGTTGGAATTTAATGGCGCCGGCCCCCCATCGTCGGTTGCCTGTCGGAAATAGTTTCTTCGCATGAATTGGCTTCACCTGGCCACCCGCTCCGCCGTCGGCGCCTACTGTTGCGCGTACTTCCCTCGCGTACGCGTTTTAATGCTCCTACTTGGTACGAGCAACTTGGGGAAAGTTTGTGCCCCGATTCGAATTAAGATACAGCTCGAACCGTCCGTCCCAGGTAAGGGGGGTACGTTGTCCGCACGGTGGAAATAGTTTTCCCAGGCTACGTACGGAATAGGATGGAGGTAATTATGTTGTAAGATTTATACGATTTCTGGGATTTATTTATGAAGAAACAGGATAGCCCCCCCCAACCGAACGGGGCCACAATTAACGTCCGAATTCATGGCACGGCGAACGGTTTCCCTTGACGTGAGTTCATTCCAAAAACGTAGCTGGCTCTATCTAAGCGCGCCTGTTCCGTCGGTGGTTGTAGTGGCACGGCCGGAAAATTTATCCAACGGCTTCAAGAAGGGCACCCCAGTGAGGTTCGAACATTATCGTGCTTATCGCGTAAGGTTATCGTGTTTCTCTGTTTCCGATGAAAAGCGTAACAAAATAAAAAAAAACCCTTTTCACACAGGCACGCAGTTGAATAACGACTACTCGGTAGTAACGCTACTTTGGTATTCGCGCCGTGTCGCTTAACGGCACGTTTCCCGATCCCGCAAAGCGAACGAGGAAATCCTTCAGTTCAACAAACAGGAGGGAGGACCTCATTTCCATTCCCGTTCCACGCCGAACGCTGACACTCAATCCGATCGTCTCCATTCTCCTCGCACCGGCCGGGGGAGGAACATTTGTTTACAAATTCGATCCGGAAAACTTTCAACCAGTCAAATGATCAAACTCTGGACTGCTTTACGAACCCGGACCGGAGCGGGGAAACTCTCTGTGGTCTAAACCGGAAAGCCATTCCAGACAAATAGGACGTATACGGGGTATGCGTGCTCCATCCTAGCTCTCTCTCTCTTTATCTCTTTCTCTCGATCGGCCCTTTTCCCCCCGCCAATATACCACCCCTCTCTATCCCGTTCATGTGTTCCATACTCCAGAACGTTTGGCTACCGTGTGCGCACGCGGTGGCGGTGGAGAAGTTTTAAAATCTGAAATTCAAATTCAACCACCCACCTACCCTACGCGGCACAACTTTGCCTGCCACACGGCAACCCCCTCGCACGTCAATTTGTAAGATAAGGAGGGGAGAAGATAAAGTAAAATGAAACGAAAAAAAAAATGCCGCACGTAACACGAATCCAACTCAACCCGTTATCCCTTTGTTCCGGTCAGGATGCGGGAGGATGCTGCATGGGAGGCGTGGGACCGGAAGAAATGGATCCATGTTGAAACTTGCCCGAGCCCACCGAAGTGCGGGTTGTCATTCGGATGCTTAACTTCTTATCACTTCTGCTAACTTTCGCTAACCGTGGTGCAGCTTCCGGCCGGTCGGGCCAACTCTTGCGCCACAACTCGCCATTTGTGGTGCAACGGGGATCAGTTTCATTTTATCGGCATTTCCAACAGCCGGCTTACGGCACCGACGGTGGGCCACGACATTACCGTCGGTACACACTTTTCCACCCGCGTTCGTTCAATTGAATTGAAAATGTATTCGCCCTCTTGATACGATTATCGGTGTTGCTCGTGGGTCGCAATCGCTACATCCTGCGAAGGATTGGGCGCGCGCTTGTCCGTTTTTTTTTTTTGTTGCCTGTTTTAATTTAGGGTTTCAATTGACTCCCCACTCGGTAACGAGCAATTTTCCTCCACATTCCCGCAGTCGCAGAGCAACGGAACAAAACCACTCCGCCGTCAAATTCCGGACCGTAAATTTATGCATTTAAATTGCGTTTTTGTAATTACATTCCTGCGTGCGGTACCGGAAATTTATTCATGCGTTTTACTTTACTCCCACTTGCACCGACTCGTACTCGTGTTCACTCCGTGTTCCCGTTCCCGGCGTGCGCGACAAGGACGTTGCATCGTTGGACGAAAGGGTAGAGCTTTCCATTCTGAACACCGCCAGCCCACCGTTACGACACTGTTGTAGCTGCCAGCCCGGGACAGGCCATCCAGTTGCTCTCTTGCTGCTGATTAATCAAATTTGGACCACAGCTAACGAACTGTGTTTGTGGCTTCATTCGGGCGGGTCCGAAAGCTCCGGTGACAATCGCCGAATAGGTGCCGGGCTCGAGCCTACAGCACGTTACGTAGCCGCTCAAAGGAGAAAGGACACTAGTTTTGGGTTTTTTTAAATTTTTTACATCGGAAAACTCCCACCGCAATGCTGTCTCCCAGCGGGTGGGAACGGGGTTTTATTGATGATTGCAGGACCCCGCCAGTACGCGAGAAGTTTGTCGCAAGCGTCGAAAGTGTAATCAATCAAACGAGGGCTCACACTTGCGTCGCATTCGGGTGGGGGGTGGGAGGTCCGAGCGATTTAGAAAAGGGTCCCCAGCACCCCAGCGAATGGTGCATCGAGTATCCATTAGTCTGGTTCTGTGACAGCTACTGTCATATCGTCACGCACCACACGCCACGTCAGCTGTCATCTGTCAGCGGCTAGCTAACGCAGCGTTGATAAAGTACTAAGTTGGCGGTGGAAAAAAGCCTCGCGGAAGCCTGCGCTGAAAGTTCGCCTAACTGCGGAAAAAAAGTAACGGGAAAAACTATCACCAATATGCACGGCAGTAGTTGCAAACAGGATAAGTGAATTTTATGTTTCTACATAAATTCTTTTTCGTTCACGATCCCAAAGGAATGCTCTTTTTATAAGCGAAATAAAAATGTTCCAGCACAATAAAGCTACCCGTGCAGTCGGGCACACTAAAACCCAACTCGTCAAATATTTTTATTTAACATTCAAGCTTTCGCTCCCGCATATCTGTCCGCCATCGGCGTCCCCCCGGTCGTCTCGTGTGGAAACATAATCCTTGCAATTCAACATCCAGCGAACGAACGGAAAAGTTGCAAAATAAAAACAACCGCAATAACATTCAAATCCAACCCTCCTGGTTTGGATGGTGGCCTGAGGTTTTTTGTTCTGCCAGTTCGGGCTAGTTGTTCTAGTTGTTCGCAAATCGTTGGTACAGAGGTTGCCCCCCGGTTGCTGCAAACCGGAATGAAATGTAAACGCGAAACAGCAGCAATCCAAGCCCGGCGTTCTCAAACACACCGGAACGAGTTTACGTTAACATTTTGCCGACCACTACATGTGAACTCTTGGGGCAACCGTTCCTCCGAAAAGCTAGCGTCGCGGGTTTGGTGAACAGATTCGAGCGGGACACGTCGTACCCACGACGTCGTCGCCGTTTATTCTAGTCGCTTCCGGAAGCATGGAACCATATCCCACAACATGGCGTCGTGCCTTCAGAAAAACGGCTAGGGCTTTCTAAACTCTGAATCTCTCCGTCCGTTGCAGTCAAAACGGCGGGAGATAGAAGTTAAAACCCGCTACAGAAGAAGAAGTAGGAAAAAAATCATAATAAAAACAGAATACATTCCCCGTCACACCATCGCCAGCGGGCACCGCATTTGGGAGGAAACAGTACTATTACGGTACGGGCAACTATTCTGCTTTCCCGCGGCTGGTGGACAGGTGCTAAAGACAACTGTTTGTGCTGGGTTTTGTTACAACCAACATTTCCGCCGATGGACATGTGCACAAATTTGCATAGGTACGCACGCTACATATGGTAGCGCCGTCCAGCCCCCCCGGCTACCAGTTCCGGGACGGAAAGGAAGGCGCAAATAAAATATTTCCAACTGCCCACATCAAAGATAAAACTCACACCAGGAAAAGTCCAATTTGCGGCGTTTTGTGGGGCGACATGGAAAAGCAGGAAAATGGCGCAATGCCATTAACGAGTTGGTTTTGCAAATTTGGAGTGGGGGCCTTCATTTATTACCGGGAAAGTTATAAAACCGATATTGAAACATATCAAAGAAGTTACGTAAAAGCATACTTGGTTGAACATAATTCCTCCATCGACCATAATTTGAAGACAGTATAACATCGTGAAATGTATTCAAAACGTATACAATCGGCTAGCGAAAAGCATTAGTACATACAATTGTTCAGTCAGAATATCAATTCGCCATCGTCAACCTACCAAGGGCCTACTCAGCATCGGGCATTTCGTAATGATTAAATCATCCGATGATGAAGCAAGTATGTGATCATCATCTCTAGCCAAGTGTAATTATCTTTGTCTCGAATGTTGTTTCTTTCGTTGGTGACGAAGCAAAAATAAATCATGCCAGAGCGGAGTTTGGTTAAAGAATTCCATTGCCGTGCCATTACTTATCACGGAATCTGCATCATACACTCATCAATCAGAAGATTAAGCGTGCATATTTTGTGACAGAAACCACTTGACACAGTCGGTTCCGCTCCTTTGCCTCGGAACTGGTGACTACAGCCCTTGAGCAGCTATGTATATAACTTTCTTACTCAACTGTGCAGAAAGGTCACTCGAATAAGATATAATCATTGAGCAACTATGTAATATGAAAGAGAGTTATTTTGGGTTCAACTTGGTTCTTTAAGTAGGACTTACTTTTCCCTGTTTTAAGCTGATTTGCAGGCATCTTTATCCTAGCATCAAACAGTTCTTTAGATGCTTTATACAAACGCTAACTGTTGAACAAAATAAAAGTTCTGCCACTTCAAGCGTCCGTGGAGTCTGGCAAAATCAAAGAATTTCAATTTGCATTCATTTGATATTCCTCCATCAAACGATTGGCATTTTATGGCATATTACACGTCCTTCCCATTTCCGGTTTTTTTTTTGTCCTTTTCGTGCAAGCTCCCGTAAACAAACGGAATGCTCGAGATTCATTTCAAATGTCGCCGAGATTTTCTTTTTTCCTCCCCTTAAAAGTTGTTGGTTGTCGTTGTAAAGCAAATCGAGAAAAAAAACTTGCTAAAACCTGCTCTCTCGCTCACTGGCCGCCAGCAGAAAGGTCCGCGCATCGAACAGTTCGATTCAATTTGAAACTGTTTGAAGTTTGACTGTCAGCTAAGATAAATCTTATATCTCCACCATTCTTTTCTTTTTTACTTCTCATGCCACGTCGTTCCTTCTCTCGTCGTGCTCTACGACGAGCCCTGCCGGAGACGGCCACTGCACAGCACACGACGACGAGCGTGTTTCCATCGTTTAGTTTTTTTTCCTTCTCCTCGCTCCCCCACTCGAAGGAATTAAAAGTTTCTCCTTTCCATCCATGGGAGCAGTGCAATGAAATTGTCGTAAGGACAAAAAAAAACGAGCTCTGGAGCGCATTTATGGAAGCCATTTGCGCTGCCAACTTCTTACACACAAACTTTTCCACCGGAGATGACTTTTAGGGCTTCTGGTTTACTTATTAAATCGGAGTTTTTTTCTTCTTTTTCTTAAATGTTGCCACCAACGGGAAAAATGTTGCCATCCACTCCTTTACAACGCTCCCACCCACGTATAGCAAGCACGAATAGGACAGGAATGCAAATAATCACGTACCGAAATTTTTGCACCGACTTTCGCTGACAACTTTCCCGAACGGCGCGGTTCGGCTTCGAGCGCTCCGGTATGCCATTGGGGGAGTGGAGGAGGGTGGTGGAAATTCCCCGCACTTGTGTGCTCGCGTATCTCAACTTTATTGCCATGTGCAGCCCAAACGCTTCCTCCAGGGCAACCAGACACGCACACCACCCACCGTGCTCCGGGGCGGGTGGGAAATAGTTTTCCACTGCTGAAAAATGTCCGGATCCGCAGTGCCCCGACCGTTTTTCCCGCCCGCGCTCGGCAGACGAATGTCGTATCGCTCGAGGTGAAAGAATGAAATATTATTCTTTCCCAACTTCCGAATCTGTCGTTACTTGTGCAAAATTAAAATGCTCTCTTGAAGATTCTTCAAGCATTGGTTGGGGCCAGTTTCCACGAACGAATTTTTCGATGACTTCCTGGGGGTAGGTATTACTGTCCTTAAAAGTTTTCGTACAACTGACAACGTTGGGAAAACTCTCCGACAGCCAAATGGTCTTCTAAACATTACACCCAAAAAACGTTTCTCCTCGTAATGGACCGTCTGTAAAAACCTGATTCTAAAACAGTTCCCTGTGGCGATGTTTTCTCTTTTAAACTATAAACGCCGTTCATATTGCAACTAACGACGACCGCCATTTAGCTGGGCCGCGATGTTCCCAGTCGCCATGCTGCTGCCGTGGTGCTGATAGCACCGGGAGAACATATACATTATGCAACAATAATGGCACTGCGGTTGCGGATGTTACTACTGCCACGTCACCGTCGGCGTCGTTCGCACCCCTCCACCCACCCCACCGATACATTAAACAAGTTACCCTGTTGTAGTGGCGTGGCAAAAGTCACGCTGGCACTGGGACTGCATTATGTTAATGGTATGGATTATTCCTGGTGAAAGTTTAATTGTCTGTCCCGCGGACGACGCACGATGATGGGCGGGGGCGAGAGGGCGCCAGCTTCTAAATGTTCTTTGGCCGTCTTTTTTCTTCCGTACCCTAATCGCAGCAAGCTCACCAGCAACGCCACGGGTGTGTGTGCCACGGGAAAGTGATTTTTTATATCCTAACTTTGGCGGTTGAAAAACGGAATGACACATCACCCTCATCGTCGTCGTCGTCGTCGTCGTCGTCGTCCTTGCTAAACACGCTCCCTTGCTCCCAAAAAGCCCTCGAGAGTTCCCGACGGCAAACAAAAAGGACGTGCAAGTGGGGTTTTTGGGTGCTCTCTAATTACGACTCCCCACGACTTAACGATTATTGGTGAAAGACAATTTGCGTCGGTGTCATGTAACGACCTTACGCTCATCCAGGAAACAGCGTATCATTTGGAGCTCGGTGAAGCTCCGTCCGTAGGTCCTGAAGGATCAGGACGTCCCGGCCTGTTCGGCTAGTGTGGAAGTGTGATAAAAACGATGATTTCTCGCATCAATTCTTATTTTTTCTTTTCTTTCCACCCCGTGTTTTAACCATCCCCCGCGATCCCTCCCCAGGGGTGCCGTTTAATTAAGATTACCGGGTGACACCTCACGTGATTCGGGAGCGAGACCATTTCCCGGCAACATTTTTCGCCGCCGGACCAAAGTTAAGCTCGAAAAATGGAGTCTCTTTTTTGGGAGCAAAATGACTGTCGCTAACTTTTGACACTCCGTGCGTTGATAAATCGGAGGTCGGAATGTTGAAGCAACCGACACGCGGCAAAGTAGGCGACGAGGATAATGAGATTTCCCCCTAGGGGAAAATAACTCCTGCTCATGCAATTCGTGCCCGCATGGTTTGGGGGAAAAGTTTACGCCACCTTCGTATCCATTTGGTTTTATTTTTGACGTTTCTTTATTTTAGTTTTTCTTTTCACGTTTGTACTAAAGCTGATTTAAAGAGTCTGTGATCTATTTCCACCTAAACGTTCGTTGAACTTCGTACTTCTCCGTAAAGGTATTAAAAGTTAAGCAAGGGTTATAGGAACCCAACGTCCGCAAACAGTGGACAGCCGTGGGAGGAAAAAAAACCCAAAACTCCCATCAATAATCAAATATGTTTGCTGCCATAAACCACTACAGTTTGTTTTTCCCGGAAAACAGTCCGTTGATGGCTTGTTTTGCAAACATTCGGCAGCGGCGGAGCCGGTGTCTGTACCATTCGGTTTTATCAATATTCATCGCAACGGTTCGATCCGCCGACTGCCCGAATCATTCGATCAATTCGCGTGCGGAAGATTCGTTCGGTTGGAAACTTCCACGAAAAATCGTGAATGGTTTCCACCGTTGATGTTGCCGGTTCCGATAGTGCACCCAATCGTCAATTGGAATTATTTACGTTCTGGAAAAGCGACACACCGCACCGCCAGACAGACAGACATACAGACAAACAGACAGACAGGGAGGCAGCAGTTCGTTCGAAAGTCGGTCGCATTCGCTTCCTCCGTAATTACCAACCGGGTGGAAAACCCATTGGACCGCCTCGAATGGATTCTCGCCCCCCCTAGAAGCGCACGACGGGGAGAAAAAGAAACAAGTTTTCCCAGTAAATCAGCCACACTCCGGGTCGCGGAGAACCGTTCGGTTCCGACGCGATCGTACGAACACTGCGGCCCCTAAAAGGGCCCGAAATTGGCCACACTTTTGCGCGTTGCATTTAAACGTTCCCACGCCGCGCGCGTTCGGCTGGTGACTTCAATTGAATTACTTTCGTTTATTTATCGCTGTCCTTGCTCCTTGCGCACCTTCTGCCTGTTCCTTCTTTTGCCGGAGATGTACAAAAGGGCTAGCACATTCGGTGCGATCGTCTTCAGACGGCTTTCCTACGAGTTCTGCTGCTATGGTTCTCGAGGGTGTAAGTGTAGGTGGCATGAGCCCGAGATGTAGTAACAGTTTTTCCCACCCTCAGTTCCGTTCGTTGCCTCATTGGGGGAAGGAGAAAAAAATCCAATCCCCCAGCCACCCACTATAGCAACACTCGTCCTCTGGTGGCGAGTCCTCGTAGCGCTGAGAATGACGGAAAAACTTTCGAGTACGATTGCATACGAAATAAGTTTGTTTGACCGAAATTGAGACCGCCCCTTCTACGCTGCCCGCTTCCTCACTACCCTTACACTCAGACGCTTCTATTTTTCATATTCTTCTTCGCATTTTTCACTGCCTCTCTCTCTCTCTCTCTCTCTCTCTCTATTTTTCTCTATTTTCTTTCTCTTTCCCCGTTACTGGCGTCTGTCGCGGTTTGGTGCTTTTTCGGAGTTTGTAAACCGAGTCCTTGGCGGGAGTCTCCGCCTCACGAACATTTTCACTCGCGGCCGTCGGTTTTTTGGCGAATGTATTTTAATCAAAATATGTAGATTTTATTCGAACCCACCCGTTTGCCTCGACCTTCGAGCTTCCGGGGCACGCGAGTCGGCATCCTGCTGTTTATTTATTTATCTATTTCGTTTCTTAGCCCTGGGACGGGACGGGGCGGTACAGACGGGACGAGTACGACATGCGTTTGCATTGCCCCGTGTTGCAGTTGGAAAAGCGTTAACTCATGGTTTGAGGGGGGGAGGGGGGGGGAGGGGTGTTTTTTACACTCATTCGGTTTGTATTCCGGTGAACGTGAAACTCGGCTCAATTAAACGGAGCCGCAGCGCCGTTGCTCGTAATTTATATGACGCTTCCGGGGCGAAGTAACGAACTTTTCCAACAGCCATAAAACCACAACACATCTCACAAGGAATATGCCCCGATAAAAACAAACAACTTTGTAACGATGCCACTGGTACCGGTTACCTAATGACCAACCTCCCACCGGAGCGGAGATCAATCCAGAATCATAATCCCAGCACTGGCTTAGTGTGACCTTATTTATTAATTCTTTTATCATTTCAACAATAAAACTTTCCCAACAACTTCCTGAAGAAGGGCAAGTGGAACCGGGACAAAATGGAAACATTTTTCATCAGCTAATCTGTTCTGTTGGAGATGAAACTTCCGTGCCCCACTTGTGTTATCCTGTGGGAGATGGAACAACAAAGCAGTAAAACAATATGCTGCTATTTTCATCCGTTGAGATCGATAAATCGGTGGAAAGCTCCTCGGAATGGCTGAGGTTCAATGGTGAGAAAACCGTTACACTACCACCATTGTCCATTAATTGGTTTTTGTTTTTTCGTGTGTTTTTCCTTTGACCAACTAGTTTGACGCAAAACTCATCGTTGGAGTTCCATCAGCGCAATGAGGCAACGGCGCAAGGAATCGAACACGTTCACATTGCGTACATTG
>JAOEFI010000003.1:32040377-32052520 GCA_034621735.1 Anopheles plumbeus
GTGTGTGTGTGTGTGTGTGTGTGTGTGTGTGTGTGTGTGTGTGTGTGTGTGTGTGTGTGTGTGTGTGTGTGTGTGTAGGGGGGTGCTGGGACCAGGCCAGCCAGACTGGGCAGCTACCAGCAGATTGGCGTTGTGCAAATTAACGTCCCCAGTGTTCGTAGTGTCATTTGTTGCTTAAAACAAAAGCCGTTTAATCAAGCGAAACGGCGGCGAATGCAAAATTACATGCCCCTTTCGGTTCGGTTCGGTTCGGTTGTGGAAAATTTGGCACGCGTTAAATGGCCAATGTGGTCGCGACGCGGCGCACGGTACTGTTCGGTGGGTCGTGAAAAAATAAAAACTACACAAACAACCGCGGAGTTTTTTTCTTTTCTTCCGACTGATTAATTTGTTTGCTTCTGGTCCGGTTTGCAACATACGCTCACGTCCATGGGCTGCTTACTTTACATTTCGCATAAAATCACACAATCAAGAATCAGCATATTCCAATCAATCTATTTCCCTAGCATGGTACCCCTTCCGTTTCTCTTCCCCACTCGCAATGTGAGCCTCCGGCAAGCGAACCCTTCGCCAAACTCGATTAGTCGAAATGTGTTTGTTGTTGTGAAACTTCAACGTTCTTTCCTTGATTTTTTCCGCCGCCATTTTGGCGCTTACTATACCATCCGACCATCGGCACGATTCATTAAACCGTATGGACAGTTGTATCGATTGATCGATCGATCGGTTGATTGGTTACGACTAGAATCTATTCGTCGATCGATATTTTTTCGATCGGTTTTTTTTTGTTCTAACAACGCGCATGACAGGCGCAGCCGAAAGAGAACACGCGCATGTTGTTACGGTACAAAAGGAGTGATGGGTTGTATACCACAGCCCAAGTAATAATGCTGCCGAGGGTCACTGTCATGTTTCCGGTGGCAGGGGGACCTACACCCTCAAATGGTTTCCTGTGTGTGTCTCTATTATCTTCATGTGGACTTGCAGATCGAAGCAGGCCATAATATTGTAAATTGTCATTAAGACAAAGCTGATAAACATCAATATATCCTAGTGACCAGGTGAGGTAAAGTAAATAATTTTTACTCATTGGAGCATCATGGACTATCTCACGTTTTGGCTTATCCCACAAAGTATGCTTTGAAGTTATGCAAGACCCCTACCCTCAATCCGCCTTGTTTTGCTTTTCAACAGAAAACCTTCGGAACAGGGAAAAAGGTTAAATTGGCCGATGGAAGATATCTTGAATCTGGAACTTCATGCGTCTAGGAATATGTTGTCACTTCTCGTTGAAAAATCTCCATCACTTCCAACCCACTATCTTCCAATCCCGCTGTTCACGCACGCTCTTTTTTTTCCCCTGCTCCATGTGTCATCGCAACCTGGCGCAACTCTTTGTATTTTCACTTTTGTTGCTTCGAGTTGCTGTCTCTGTCGATTGTTCTTGATGGACCGCACTCTTCACCGTACCGACAAGAGGGCGGCACACTGGTGAAGATGGGGGATGGGCGAATTGTGAACCCATCCCGGACGGCGTAATGGGTCCTCATATTTCATATTCGTTCGTTAGAAGAGGGTCCCACTTGTCTCGAGTGCATCGGCACACGACGCGCGTAGCTAAAGATGGCCACGATGGACAATGTTCCATCCTGCGTCGTTTACGCCGGACAAGAATCACGTGATTGAGAGCCCCCCTGTTCGGGGGGGGGGGTTTAAGCTGTCCGTTCGGCGACCTTGTTCGGTTGTGTTTTATAACCGAACGCAATTCGGGTTGGTCCCTTCAATTGATTGTCAGTTCCGAGGGTTCCACCAACCACTGGGAAAAAAGAATTCCGGCCGCCAAAAAGGAACTCGCGACACCCGAAGGAACCGGACTGCCGTACCTGCTCCGCCGTTTCTGGGGGACTTTATCGAGCGTCGAAGCAACCAAGTGCCTAATATTGACGTCACCCTCCACCTTGCCTCCAACATGGCGATGTGCTCCTTACCGTATCATTTATTCCCCCACCCCACCACAAGAACCGTACTCCCGGGCGCAAGCGGAGCAGGTTCCTCCCACTGCCCATTTCTCCCCCCACCAAGTAACAAGCTGAACAAGGCACGGTATTTGCAATTCGTCATTCTGGCTAACGGGCGCGTTGTCAAAGCGTATTTACAAGTTGTTTTTTAAATGTTCCGCTATTGCCACCAATTTGGCAACCGCAATGCTTCCGCGATAGGCAATATTAATACGCGTGCCCATCGGCGGTCCGAATGGGTTAGACGCGAATCTAATGCTTTAATAACAAACAACTAACATGTGTGCGTGTGTATGTGTGTTTCGTTTTTCTTTTCTTTTCATGTGCACTTTAACCCAAACGGGAGGACGGAAAGGCCCGCCGGCGACCAGGTCCGATACGACCGGTTGTTGGAAATTACCTCAATCAATTTTTACAATGACTGGCACGAACAACAACAACAACCGTGGTCCCAAGGAACCCACACCTGCCACACCTGCCAGGGAACAAAAACGCTCGCGCACAATGGATGATGGAGCCGGAATTAAATCAGACCATTAGAAAATGAAATGAAATCCATCGCTCGCTCTGTTATCGATCGTCGCCGATGAACAGCGATGACGGATTTGTTTACATGTGAACATCGTTCACCTCCCACTCCTCCTCTACTGCAGGTCGGTGTGATTGTGATTCACTTTTGTGGCCACGCAGCTAGCACAATTCATTCGACACAAGTAGTGGGATTAGCGCACCACCGGGAAGCACAGAGAAAAGCGAGCAAAACTTCCTTTGCCTGCCGGAAAGGGATTCGTTTAGCTTGACGCGGCCCAATCCTTTAGTCTAGATGTTTCTAACCGTCGTTGGTGCCACAACAGCCTTCTAGCGGGCATTCGTGTGCCTCCGGGACAAAACAGCATCTCGCAGCAGATCGTCTAGTCTGTTGTTATTCGAATGCTTCGATCTAAGAAAACGCTCTGGGCAATGACTAATCGTAATCGATCATTTTTGACAAGGCCAGCATCCCGAACACACACACACAGACAAACACACCCTCCTCCTTCGTAAGAACGTGTTGTTAAACGCACGCAACAGACAGGCACAATTGTGGCACACTTCCGCCGGCCAACGGATCAAACCGAGCATCGAATCGATAATACGGCCCAACGTTAGCACGGCTGCGGACGCAAAGGTCTTCCGTGTTTGCTGGCGGCGGCGGCGGCGATAGCGGTGGCGATGGTGGCGGATAAAATCATTACCATCCCGATCGACCCCCGAAAGATAATTAACCAATGTGAAGAGAGGTGGGGAAAACACCACACACGTGTTTTTGGTGAACAATTACCATCCGTTGATGGGCGGGCAGGGGCACCGGCAAGGTACCGGAGAAAACCGGACCGACCGGGTAGTCGGGGAAAGAAAAGAACGTGGCAACTTCATTACATCTCAGCGGTGGCGCTATTGTGCCCCGCCGCTGATCCACCTTGAACTGAACAGAGGAGCCACCGGTTCATTTGGTTCGCGCCTCGGAAAATCCCGTTGGCATTGGTTTGGTCATTGCAGCCGAAGCAGAGTTGTTGCGTGCGCAACCCTCTGGCTAGAACTGGGTCACCGTTAGCGGGCAACCTGACTCAAGAAGGTCGCCCAAAGTTGTGGCAGTGCACCGAAAAACGAAAAACGCATGTCGCATGGTCACAATGACAACGACCACTCCGGCTATGTTGGTTCTTAAGTTGCGCGTGAGTTAGTATAAAAGAAACTCATGATTATCAATAATGTCAGTCTCAGTATCAAGTCACGCCACACCAGAAAAGGTCTTTCTTTCATTCCCAATAGGAGAAGATATGCGCCTGGTACTGGAACTCACGAAGGTTTGCGGCCTCGTCCAAAACGTTCGCTACATTGCCGCCCATAACAACCAACATCCCCCCCCCCCCCTCTCCCATCCACCACCTTCCCTTCCTCTGCGGCCTAGGCTCCAAACAAGTTGGAGGAAGTAACGGGGATGTAATAGGGTGCAAATTGCTACAAGCACTTGTCGGATGCAATCCTCGCTATAGGTAAGTGACGGTTGGGAGTTGACGGACCGCTGACCTGGTGGCCATACCTTCACGAACGGCTGTCGCGAAATGCTGTCTTGGCCGTGATTAAAATACCACGACCCGAAAGCCCTGTATAGGCCCCGTACCTTCTTTCACATAGTGATCCGCTAATTGAGGTTAGAGTGCTTTCTACAATTATCATCATTGTTAACTAGACCCCCACCCCACCCCCCGGAACGAGTGGCAGAAGGCAGGAAACACACCGCCCAATTCAGTGTGAGCGGGCTGGACGGGTAATTGCAGATGATCATACCGAACAAAACGTGGAAGGCAGAAGAAAGAACACATAAACAACAGCACCGGCCGAACGAACAGCCGAACGAACGCGCGATCGAGAGCCGATCGCACTGGTTCGATCATATCTACACACTCGCGGCCGGCAAACACAATTCTCGCACGAGCCCGCCGACGGCAGACGCGTTAGTCGGCGAAAACCCGAAAACACGTACGCGAAATAAGAAAAAACCAACGAAAGACTTCAACGGCCCCCCGGCAAGCGACGAACCCGGGCCGGTGCTGTGGACGATGTCGGCGGTGACGGTGGCCGGTGGTGGCGCGGTGGTGCGGTACTCGAAAAACTAATTTTGCGTACCGTTCTGCCGCCGTCCGGTGCAGTCGACAGTGGTCGTTGATCGGGTGAACATCTACATACCGGCCATACCTCACCGTCGTCACCGATCGTACCGAGCAACGAGAACGTCAGCAGCGTGCGCGCACGGTTCGGGCAGTTCGCGCAACAGGTGCACCGAATTTTCACCAAACGGTTAGTGGAAAATTTGTGGAAAAACTGTGCCACCGTACCGCGCACGGTCCCGACGGGTGACACCTTGCGATCGTGCGACGACAGTGTGTTCAGTGGGTACAAAAGAATAGCGGTAGATAAACCCCCGCACTAAAGGTGTGAAAACGTTCAATGTCCGCCCTCGGGGCGGGAAAGAACAGATCGCTACCAACGGGCGCAATATGGCAAATACGCAACATTATCGTGCAAATGTGAAAACTAATGTTTAGCGAGACCCAACACAGCCGACACATCGACGGCGACCTCGCCGAGGGGCACTGGCATAAAGTGACTAATTGAAGTTGACCAACTATTTGTAGGTCCGCAAACTACGTCAAAGTGCAGCCACAATGTTTGATTCGGATCAATAAAAATGGCTCCCTAGCTGGAGGAGGAAATTTGTGTTTGCACAAATAAATTGTAACGCACCAGCGCAAGGCTCTCTGTGTTTTCCGTCACCGGGCGTTCGTGGCAGGTGTATAAAAGATTCAGGTCCAGCCTGTACAGGCCACTTATTCGTATGGACTACGCCAAGCCCGAACATTGCTCTCGCGATTGTGTAGTTTTTCTTCTTCTCTCGCCTCTGCTTCGAGCAAACACTGCGGAAGAAGCTGCGCGCGCTACCGGTATTGTGTAGGAACACCACCACCACACCCCGTGCTCCCATCTGTTGCCCGGGGCCAACCGTCCCGGTTTCTACCTTTCGAGACACGAAAGTATGATTGCTCAGCAATTACTCGTGCCCATTCGCTCGAAAGTGCCGATCGCGAATCGGTGTGGTGAGAGAAATGGCCGATCGATGTCGGTTCTTCGTCTCCCTTATCACACCACGGTTCCCACCAGCAGTACGCAAACGACTGCGAACCCAGAAGCGCCGCGAATTTGCGTCATCATCGGCCGTGTGTGAGTGTTGTGTGCTGATCTGGTATTTCATATTTTTCCATTTTTTTTTAGTTATCTCCTTACCCGAAACCCATCCCGGCAGGCTGGCCGGCTGTCCTGTACATCGTCAGTACGCCGCCCGAACTCCGGTGAAGTGTTTGGCCATGGCCAACATTGCAAACCATATCCGGCAGAGAGTATAAGAAGAGACGAGTTGTATTTTTTTTTCTTTCCGTTCGGTTCCGTTTACTCCGTGTGTCGCTGTCGCCTGGCAGCAGCGCAACGGCGCGTTTGTTCGGTGCGGACGACGTCGAGAGTTCTATTGTGGTCTGTGATTCCCGGCGTGGTGATATTGAATGGGGGATGTGACAACAAAAAAACCACCCTTCCCCTGGTGACGACGTGAGGTGACGTGCGAGTGTCGTTTGTTCGCGGTTCGTCTTCTGGTAATTCCCTGGTAATTTGCCAACGAATATTAGTGAAATCGGGTGAAAAAGTGAAGAGAGAGAGAGAGAGAGAGAGCGAGAAAGAGACGGAGGGAGGGTGCTAGAGGGGAATAACAAATTGAACATAGGCAAAGGAATACGACAAAATAAACAAACAAAAAAAGTTGCCAAACCCCGCCGATCCTGCCGGTTGCAGCCGTTTTTGGCCATCGTCTTTGTGTTGTCCCCGCGAATCGTGGGACACGAAAACGTCACAAAAACGGCACGCAGCATCGTGATCGGTGTTAAGAAGTTATCTGCACAAACATTGCAACAATACGTGACAACGTTAACGGGCGTGCGTTCAACATCAACACGCGCAGGTTTGTGAGTGTGTGTGTCTGGCCGTGTGCGTGAGATTGCAATTGGTTCCATTATTGATAACCGCCCGCGGAGCGAAGGGGTTCACCATAGTGAACCATTTTTCCGGACCATAAAATGACTCGCGGGGCAGCAGTTTTACTGGCACTCCACGGAATGCTGCTCATGGTGGGTGCGTCCGTGCAGGATAACTCGTTTTCCGACGCGTTCCAAAGTAAGCTAACCGGGGAAAGCTAACGAGGGACAGCTAGGGCTTAGTGGTGATCCTTATTCTTTTTCTCCCTCTTACGCTCGCACAGTGGATCAGTATCTGAAGTTTCCACCCTTGTTCGTGTACGACGACTTCGAAGACTGCCGCCGGTGGTACCCGGAGGACTACATGTACTGCATCGTGAAGGCACCGATCATCTCGGACGACAGTTCTTCACTTTGGAGGAATCTCAGCGTAAGTGCCACAGGAACGCAGGCAGCACGGAATCGTCTCACGACCGATCGCCGTTTGTAAAGTATTTTTCTAGCGACAACCACCACTACGACCATACGGTGCTGGACCGGGGCATATGCGTGCCAAAGTGCCGCGAATCGCTCTTCCCGAATGGGACGGAAGGACTGGTTCGGCCCACTCATGTGGATCTAATGTATCGGTGCATCAGCAACGAGGTGACGTCTCGGTACGATCTGAGCGTGTCGGAGGAAATAAAGCTCAAGTATTGCTACACCAAGGCCACCGAGAACATCCCGTACGGTAAGGAGGAAGAGTTGCGCGGTTGAGAGGGAAAATAACGGTCACGCATTTCACTTTCATCTCCCCACAACCAGACTGGCTCGATGTGACGTTTCTCGTGCTAGTGGCCACAATCATCTTCCTCGTGATCAGCGCAACCGTGTACGATGTGCACCAGCAGGCGGAGCAGAATTTCCCGGAGGAATACTTCGCGCGTAACCCCAAGCACGGCCGGCAGCGCCTGTTGACGGCCTTCTCGTTCCCGCGCAACCTTCGTCGCCTGAAGGAACCGATCAACACGCAGACACGTGCCGATCTTGCCTGCTTCGAGGCGTTCCGGTTCGTGCAGACGTGCCGCGTCATCTTTCTGCACGTGACGATCGCGCACCTGAAGATACCGCAGCGCAACCCGGAGTACCTGGAGCAGGTGCAGCACACAACCTCCCTGCAGACGTTCATCGCCGAGTTCCAGAACTACGTGCAGACGTTCTTCACCATCGGCGGGATGCTGATGGCGATCAACTTTCTCGACCACATCCGCAAACACCCCACGTTCCGGTTGTCGTTCTTCGGCAAGCGACTACTGACCCGGCTCTGCCGACTCGTGCCAACGTACGCGTTCATGATTCTGCTCGAGGCCTCCGTCCTGCGGCATCTGGTCGATGGGCCGTTCGGGAAGCAGTTCATCGGCGAGTCCTCCGACAACTGTCACCGGTGGTGGTGGGCGAACCTCCTTTTCGTCAATAACTACATTGCGTGGAGTAAACCGGTATGTGATCATGTGCAGGAGTCCACACCTTGTCAGTGTATTCTATAACCAAGCTCCCCTTTTTACCCTACAGTGCTTTATACCCTCGTGGTACCTGGCGACGGACCTGCAGCTGTACGCCTTCGGCCTGGCAGTTATGATGGTCTTCTGGAAGTGGCCCTCGACCCGGAAGTTCATCTTCAGCGCTCTCTTCCTGCACAGTATCGTAGCGCCCGCCGTCGCCTATCTGACGTCCCACACCACCCCCGTCATGACGGTGGACATGAAGGACGTGGAGGGCTACATCCGCGGCCAGCACTTCCAGGACGTGCTGTACTTCCCCTTTCACCAGAACATCGGTATCTACTTCTGCGGCATCCTGGCCGGGCTGGCGTACCACCACTACCGGGACCAGCGGAAGGAGCTGTTCCAGCACGCCACCTTCCGGCAGCTGGCCCACCTGAGCGGCCTGCTGTACGTGTTCTGCATGGCAAGCGTGTCCTGGGTGGTGTCGAACCTCTCCTGGCTGCCGGCGATCTGTCTGGCCGTGTACGCGTCCGCCTTCAAGATCAGCTGGGGCCTGTTCAACACGGTGCTGCTGCTGGCGCTCACCCTGCTCAATCAGCACAACTGGATCAAGATGGCACTCAGTCACCCGCTGTTCCGCGTGCTGGGCAAGCTCGGCTACAGCGTCTACCTGATCCACTTCACCGTGATCATGCAGGTGTACGGGCGGGAGAAGGCGCCCATCTTCAGCAACGAGCAGATCGTCACCGGCTACACCGCCGAGGTCGTCTTCTTCAGCTACGTCATGGGCCTGCTGCTGTGCATCCTGGTCGAGCTGCCGAGCGGCGCGGTGCTGAAGGAGCTGCTCGAGCCGAAGGCGCCCCACAAGGTCGCCATCCACCAGGTGCACACGGCACCGGAGCCGATCAGTGGCGTCGCGAACACGGCGCACTCCGTCGGCTCAACTGACGGCGGTTCCGGTGCACCACCGGCACCGGATGGGATGAACAGCGTGGGCTAAGCGGAGGTCCGTCGAGCGAACTGTGATAATAGGACATCTCCTTTTTTGAGACTGACCGACTTCCGTGGAGTAAATGCACCGTCTCTCTCCCTCTCTTTCTGGTGCACCAAGCGCTCTTCTGTACAAACGATGATAACTAACAAAACAAACGAAAGAGAGAGAAAACAAAACTATCCTATCTCTACTGATAAGCCCGGGACGAGCCGCGCCTCTCGTGTTACAAGTATACGCTATATAGTTTTAGTTCGAAGGGTATGACGTCGTATCGCTTTTGAGTGTTTGTGCTGCTCATGTATGTGTGTGTGTGTGTGTCTGTATGTCGGTGAATGTTTGTGTATTTGTGTGAGTGTTTAAGGGTGGGGCATATTTCGTTTTAAAAAAATATACAAAGCAAGTTTCGGTGTTTTTTTTTTGTTCAGTTTTTTGTTTTAGCAAATCTGTATCCGGTAATGCACTCGTAGGTAATGCGCACTAGGTGAGCTAAGGCTTCAACAAAAACATGTGGTATCAATAAATCATGGAAAAGAAAACTCACTTTTTTTTTTGGTTTCGCCCGATTACAGGTGGGGGAGGTGTTTAAGACGAGAACCAACATTTAGTTGTGAAAGGTGTCCCCAAACCCTTGGGGAAAGTGTATCAGGCGGACGTTTCGAAAAATCCGATCGACCCTATTAACATAAATTAACGGCGGCCCTTTGAACAATACTCGGGCCCAGCTCATAGCGACAAACACGACACAAAACATCAACCATCTCGGATGTCTGGTAGCTCAAGCGTTTCTACGCCTACGTCCCGTTTGGGCTGCGTTATGGTTCTACTCCGCTCATCTTCATGACCGAGCCATGGTTTGTGTCGAGCACTAGGACACGCTATACATAGTCCTCGGTCCCCAAGAACAGCTAGGTGTTCTTCAATGAACTTGCTCCCGACTCATCAAACTGGAGCCTTGCCCTCTGGACTGCCCTGCGTGTTTTTCGAATTGTCAATGCATGACGGGTCGAAGGGCAGAGAATGATAATAACGATAAATGTGGATCTATAAATTTACTGCCGTTCTTGCCACCGGCCTGCACAGCAACGGTTCGTTCGTTTCGGCGTCAATATTGGATAGAACAACACCCGCGGGTCGGTTCGGTGATAAATCGTTCCCGGCGTTCCACCAAAGCCTTTCTACTAACCTCTTCATTCGTGGCCGGTGATTCACCGGTGATGTGTTGAAAAGGGGACCCCGCCGGTGTACACGCGGCACAACTTGAGCTACAACACCTCCGGGTCTCCGCTCGCATCGTGCACCGTGGACATCAAGAACCGCAAAATTAAGCGCAAACTATTATAATTAATCATTTCCACAAACGCCACTCATGCTCGCGATGTTTTGTCCGTTACGGCCACACCATCAGTCTGAAGCTCTCGTCGAAGAGAGATGTGCGCGAGGAGGAGTGGGACGCGGGAACTTCCTCTGCCGGGTACCAGCAACATTTGGCACACAGCAACCACACCATAGAGAGCTCGCGCCCGCAAAATGGCGACCGTGGCTAATGTGGAAATAATCGCTTACTCTCGCACAGCTGAGACGCCGCTTTTGGGCGTTTTCAGCGGCCAAATTTTTACCGAATCTTCTTCGACCAGGCGAGAAACGTACGCACCACCACATTAGCGTCCCGGGCCAGCAGAAGATTGATCTTCCCAGCCTCCTCTAGGCCAGAGCTCACTCTAGGTGGAGATTTCTACTTTTTTGTTCCCCCGGTTTTAACCGCATGGCCATAAAGTGGATCGAACGCCGTTGCGCGTGTTCCTTTCGGCCGAAAGTGTCCGATCGGATGCGCCAGTACGAGCCGAATTGAATTGGATGCAGTTCTTATGGCCAGATTGAGCCATAGCACGTCACGGAAGAAGATGGCCTGTGGCCTCCCTACAACGTAGATTGATTGCAACAATAAAACCCAAAATTCATTAAACTCATACAAACACTTTATCGAAAACGGTCAAGAGGCGGGTCTTGGAAGAATCGCCACATCGTCGCCGTGGAATGACGAAGAAAAAACTCCGCGGCTCACGTCGAACGTCGGTTGACGTCGCTCAAGGGTTGAAGTACCAATTATCACCCCCCCTCCTCGAAGCTGTCGCTTTCTACAGACAAACCTTTCATTTCATTTAGCGTTCGGTGTGCTTCAATCCGTAAAAGGAAGAGATTGAATTAGTTGAAACGCCCGAAGGCCGTAACCATACACTCCTGGCTCTCAATCATAAGTGACGCCAGCGTTTAGGGCTCAACTATTTGGTAACCATTGTTTTATGGTGCCGGTGCCAATGGGTGAATTGCTTTATTACATTCATAAAAATTAATTCACGCACAGGCCATAATGTTGCACAATGATTCACCGGTTGGTGAAAATACGAATGGTTTTCTTCCATTTCGCAAATCCAATGTCGGACGAACCCTGCATGTGTTACGGTCGGGGTGGAACTCATTTCTATATTACATCCCGATGATCCAATGGACGCTTGGTGCTATTAATCATCCCCTCATTGCACATAAATCTTCCATCGCTGGTGGTAGGTTTTCGTCGGTTCAATTTCCGGTATTTTGTTTTTACTTTTTACTTTGTACCCTCACATGATTCTCTTGTTTGTACACCGCCCCCCGTATTTCGTGGCCCAGAAAGGGCACTTTCCGTATCCGCTGGCGAACAGTTCATCGCTACTGTTGGTCTCGAAGGGATGTGCAAGGGCGAACGCCATACCCGGTCACCGTACGTTGGGGGAAAAGAAGTGAAAATTGAAACTTTTTTTCTTGACAAGAAATCGCTTATCGTGCCGTTAATGGTATCGGTCCAAACAACAACAACAACAAACACTTTTCTTTATGTGAAGAAAACTCGACGGAAGGACATTTCACATGATAACAATACAACGAAGAGAAGAATCTGACAAAGGGATATGAAATAAAAACGTCCGCGAATGTTTTCCCAACGTTTGGCTGTGTGTGTGTTTTTATCCAGGGTTTACAAACAAATGGAGATTTGATCGGACCGAGACAACGTGTATGATAAATGCAGTAGAATTATCGTCACAGCAAA
>JAOEFI010000003.1:32092176-32105672 GCA_034621735.1 Anopheles plumbeus
ATTCCCCCCCCCCCCCCCCGCCATTCGGTACGGCAAATGGAATTGAACTCTAAAGTGGCAAGATGATCCGGCGCGCTAAAGATGATGATGATGATGATGCTGTCGCAATGGAGGGACGAAAAATTGATGGTAACGACGATACAAAACCGAACTGTGGACCGAACGGCAAAAAAAAAAAAAAGAGAAGGAAACCGATTCTGGCAGTAACGTGGGGCGGCTGGGAGGATGCACCGAAGTGGCCTCGGTGATAATGATTGGAAATGGTGCTCAGGACTTCTGGTCGGATGCGTAGCGCCGGCAAATGTGGGAGAACACAATAATAAAACGAAGAAGAAGAAAAACCACAGCCCGTCCGCTGACTCGAGAGGATACTGTGCGGAGAGGATCTGTGGTGCGGAGTCGGCGGAGAGGAGGCTCGTTGAGGGCACAAAAGAAGAAATGCTTTCAAATTGCGGTCCGAAGAAAAGTAGAACCAGCCCGCTGTCGCTGCCGCACAGAATCTTCCACCCAACAGACCCCCTCCTCGGAAGCCGTAAGCCGTGGCAATCGGGCAATTGAATATGAAATCCTTAAGGACCCGCTCGCTGGGCGCCATTGTGTTGTCGGTGAGATATGTTCGTCCATTCAGTCGCATGGCAAATTGCACTGGCACTGAGAATTGGCTACATTTCTCGACCGGGCACCGGACGGGCGACGGGGACGTATTGTCCCTGGTAATTTTGCATTTTTTTCCCCGCTTTTCTTCTTGTACGGAGGCGTGATTGTGGTTGCGGTTTCACTCCACTATTACAGCAATTGTTCGGGAAGCCACTTTTCTCTTGCTCACCATCGGCTCCATTCACTCCATTGTCCCAACTGGCTTTCGTGGTGGTGTGTGGTGGAGGTTTTGTAAAAATCAAATGCATCATTCAATGCATCAATCAGGGTGCTGTTATTAGTGTTGGAGTGAAGCTGGAGCAGACATTTTATTATTTTATTTCATCAAATGTGTGTCCATTACAGAGCTACAGGCATCGCTTCCAGAAAGGTGCGACCGAGAAAAATGACACACATCTCACTCTCTCCTAGTGAGACATCCCTGTGGCGTAATTATTCGTCAACCGATCTGAGGGGGCTATGTTGCCGGTGCTAAAGATTTGTGGTTTAAGTAAAGCTATTATTCTGCGTACAACATAATCGCAAGAATGATTACCAGTATTATCGTTTGCAGGGCAAGGCTGCTCAATTGCATTGGTTATAATGAAAAAAATCTCTAGATTTTTCTCTAGAAAAAAAAACCTTAAGCTTGTTTACCAATCATTGTACTGGTTTAAGTGTATGGTAATTTTTTTGTTAAACAGCAGATGTTCAATGGCAAAGAATGTAAAGCAAATCCTCACGTCCTCAGTCCTTCAAAAAACTAACCAAACGAAATCTTGCGTTTGCTTTGCTCCATTTAGTTTTCTCCTTCATCTCAGCCCACACTTTTGTCCAAGTTTGACAGTATTAGTTTTCCCCTTCTATCTCAACTTATCAAAATGGCGGAGCAAATAAAGTTGATTCCGAATTTCGACTGCTTCTCATTTGATTAAAGTTTAATTGAAACGAAAATCCTTCGGCCGCAAGCTGGGAAGAAGCAAAAGAAAAAAAAAAGCTTCATACTAAGTAGATTTGCATAGAGTGAAGAGTGTGCATCGTACACGTAGCTGCGAATTGGCACATTTTCCACATTTTCCACCACCAAACACCAGCCAGCCAGCCAGCCCCAAAGCTGGAGCTAATCAAATTATACCGGGTTTTTCGGGTTTGGTACCGTTACTGCCCGAGAGAGGAGACTTTTTGAATGCATCTTAAATTTATTGCACAAAGTTTTCCGACCAGACCCGTGTGATGGTGTGACGGTGTGGGTCGTGAACGGTTCGGAACTGCTTCCAGAGTGTAAATGGCAGAGAGAAAGAGACTGCCAGCAGAGTCGTGAGAATTCGGGCCGAAGGGCCGCGCCGAGAAAAGTTCAGTCATTTCCAGCCTTTTTGCAGTGCACAATCTTTAGTGCGCCGCTCTTTAGTGTGCCGGAGTTGGGTCGTCAGGCGTCAAGAAGATAATATACAGCGTGCCCCCTCGCGCTGTTTCCCGTGGCAGCGCCCCCCCACCACAAAACTACACCCGAACGCAGCTTTCAACGGGTCCGTGCTTCAATTCGCGTTCCAATTACAAACTACAGCCATCATGATGTGTCCGGGTGGGGGTGGTACGACCGGGGGACCCACTGGTGGCCTGGGGACGGTGGTACGCAACTCTAAACCCTTCGTTTTACGCTGGCGTGAAGCACTTAGCTGTGGAGCGGTCTTTCCCAGCTGTCCTGTTGCCGTTCGGTGAAACCATCCTGTTCCGTAATGGGAAGAAGCTTCCTTCGAAGAAAAGCATTACCACTCCAGGGCCATCAACGTTCCGTCGTCCCCCCATCTACCGATATCTTCTTCGTGGTGCCTCTCGTCATCTTGGGAGGATTTTTTTTCAATATCGATTCTCTGTAAAAGTTAAATTTATTCTAGTCACAGTGTTTTGGCACCAGTCGCAATTGTGCTCATGATTCTGCGATATAAACACGTTCCCTTTTTGGTCGCTTGGAAAACAATACACATTGATGTATTTGTCCTTCATCTTATCAAGAATTCGAACAATGTATTTCCCGAAACTCCATAAGAAAAGCGGATCGATCGAATCACGGAAAAGCAACAAAAGCATCCGTCTGCTCGACACGTGAAGTCGGTTTCCACCCGCGGGCGAGACACTCTCGGACACTCTCGGTCCAGCACGGTCGTTTCGAAAACTCATCCACTTTCGTGCCACCTCCGCCATCGCCTTCGGACGACGCGCGTGACGTCGAGGTAAGTAATTGCGCTAATTTATATGAAATTTACACCCGCCACAGTGCAGAACACGGTGGCAGGGAGGAAACCGGGCGGCAAACCCGTGAAGAGGACCATTTTCCACCCGAGCGCCCTTTACACCCTGAACTACCATTACTTAGCGGACGTTACGCCGTTGGAGTTGATGGCCCGCGTATCGATTCCATCCGATCTGGCGTCGCTTCACTGGAAGGAATGGTCCAGCATTATTTTTCCTTCTTTCTTATTCGAAGATGTGTTGGCTAATCTAAAATTCAAATAATATATATATAGCCACATGCTTGGACTCTGTACGCCCAACCGAAAAAAGGCACACGTGTGAGGATGACCGGCGGGCGTGGGGGCATACTTCCCCACGTGCTTCTAATCATTCCAAGTGCAGAAGCGAAACGCTGCAAAGCTCTCGCCCCGGCTGGGAAGCGCCGTGGCATGAAACGTAAACGCCCCGGATCAACCCCGACCATTTGGTGAATGCTCTGGTGGAGATCGGAGAAAAATTGCGTAATAAAGCAAGCATTATCACACTCCACTCATGAGCGCTCTGGGGGACGGTGTTGGATGGATGGCCGGCGTCCGGGCGAAGCACATTTCATTACACATAAATTACACGCTGCCGATAGGGACCGCAACCGGACACCACGGATCCATCCTCCATCTGCCCGCTGCGTATGGAAGAACGTGGATTTTCCTTAAGCGAGGTCATGTGGGAAGATGCACACTGGCGTACAGAGAACTGGTTAATTTCACAAAGCAAGACCACCCACATTTGGCGTGAACCACCAGGCGCCTCCATTTCGAACCGTTTTACGTTTACAGTTATTTATTCAGGGTTCAAATGGCATAGCAAATTAATTCAGTAATGAAATCGGGTATTACAATCAACATAAATATATACTGAAATCTTAGACTAGCACTTGTTAATGTTTAGGACAGTATATAGCCTACTTCTCGCTTCACTTCGACATCACGTCATATTTTGGAACATTTGCTTCTATCGGGGAAGCCAGTGTAATGATGTCGGAGCTTTTGCCACGCCAGATGAAATCCGCATCCTCGGAAGAAAAGCCAGCGCAGATCCTTCGCCGGTGGCACGGGACTGAACGAGCGTGCTGGTACTGGTCGAACCGTGTTTGCGCGCTGACCAAGTACACCGAGTGGTTTCAGGGCGCACCGGAACACACGGGAACACCGCTCCGGTACGGCACTGCTGTGGCCATCGTGCTGTGCACATCACACCGTTCCGCTTGAGCGATCCCTTTGATGGCATCCATTCGAGTGGGGAAATGCGGAATTGTACGAAAGGAAATGTGGCAAAGGAATGAAAAACAAAAATGGGGGAAATCCTTCCGGTACGCTGGCGGTTCCATTGTGTCCCGGTTTTCCCCCAGTGGCCAACGGTCGGTTGTTTTGTACGGTTTCTGTCGTCCCACACCGACACACCGACACACCGACACCACAATGGCAACGGTGGCCATTGCATGCACACGGCGGAAATATACGCGCCGAGGTCCCACCAGGTCCGGTCGGACAATATACGCGCTCGGTAATATAAACAATGACCTGCAACATAAGTAGGGTGGAAGTTATCGGGGAGAATAAAATATCCTCCATCAGCAGTCCTGATCCCGGCATCCTGGCGCTCCCCACCCCCGGTAGGATGGGGGATGGTGAATATTTTAGCACTCGTACCATTTACTACCCACGTAAGTAACTAGCTTCACCTTCCGAGGGTCCCGGCAGTATGCATCCATTCATCCATCTATTCATCCATCCATTCGTCGTTCGGCGGGCAAAGGACTCGGCGTGCAGGCGCGCTCTACTCCACCGGCATGGTATCATGGTCGAGTGGGGGTAGCTACATCTTGTAATGCTCCTCCGTGCCTCTGCGGGATGTTGCTAGGACACCGAAGTGACGGCAGTGGCACTCGTTTCTTGTTATCCCTTTTCCGCGCCAACGAACATCAGTTTCGTGTCGTGCTGGTCAAATTACTGTTCTTTTTTTCCCCGTACGTGCGTTCTTCACAACTGACGCAACTGAAACAAAAAATCATGTTGATATACTGCGTCCCAGGGAAGACGAAAAAAAAAACACATCGGCTTGTAACAAAAAAAACTTTCCCACTGATTAAGGACCCCATTGGGCCAAACTTTCCTAGCATCAACTATGCGCTCACTTGCTTCATGATTAATCCTGGGGCCCGGGAATCAGCTGCACAAGGAGCAGGTGAACGAATCTTTCTTGCCTAGAAACAAACGCTTTCCCGTTTGCTACCTTTCCCTTCCTTCGCTTTTTTTTTTATCTAGACATTTTTTTTTTGTAGGATGCACAGATGGAACATTCAGGAAAGATTGACCCTCCCGTTGAAAGGTGGCTCGAAACAGTTTCCCTTTTCTTTAACATAGCTAGCGCCCGAGTTCCCATGGTTTCCATGCTGACAGCAAGGCAATTATTTTATCAACAGTTCAGTACCGTTTTTGCTTCACGCGAAGCTTACCTTATACTAGATGGAAAAAGCCCCCCATTCAAAAAGTACAATGTTTTGCGACAGAAAAGGAAAAAAAGATGAAAATGTACTACCAAAACATTCTAAAACCATGATGATGGTAGCGAGTGTCTAATAGATTTTTTTCAGGTTATGTATTTATTACACAAGTAATCAATTAGACCACCTGTTATTTTTACCACAAAATTAATAACTATCACCATTCACTTAACATTGAAGCTGTGTCTGATAATGCTATAAGTCTTCTCAACGCACATCGCTGTGAAAATGGATTCGTTTAGATTGATGGTTGGTACTTTGTAGAAAATTTTACAACGGACATGTTTGGGTTTCGACGATATTTTTTTACACAACCTCAACATTTCTTTTCCCGTATTTACACCGGCTCAACAAGACAAATCAATATTTCTTTTCTCGAAGCAAAAAGGTATTGGTGAAACAGGAAATGATTTATATACCGCAAAAAATAAACCAATCTCAATCCTAATTTCACTCACCAACGATTCATTAATATTTTTTGGGGTGATCTATTTGAAAAAAGAAAAAACAAAAGAACAATCTTTAACTAATACTTGTAAGCTCTCCTGTTACTGTGCCTCTGCGATCGTTGCGATCAAAGAACGCCCTGCCGTTTCTTGCCGAGTGAAACTTTGCACCTGCCACACAGGCGTGAATTGTGGCCCAATCGATGCCCTTTCCGAGCAACACCTGTGTCCCCCAGAGGGAAGATAAATGAACTTACCTGAGTGAGCTGCGTCGCTCGGGAGCTGTTCGGAACAATTGGCACCGTATCCTTTGGCGGAGTTGATTTATTTTTCCCTATTCCTTTATACGAGTTTTTTTTTTGCCAAGGGCATTTTGATACTACACCTTGCGCGGGTTGTAATTCAAAAACTTTCAACTACAACTATCGCCTTCGGACGCGCCCTCCGCCATCCTCCACCAAACGGCGATAAATTCCGCCCATTTGATTTGGGTGCAAGCTCACCTCTGGAGTGTAATTTTCGGTACACGATTCGACTGTGCAACTCCAGCGCAAGAAAGTCTGACTTGCGCGTGCAAGGAACCAAGGAGCAAGTACCCTGAGTGGAACTATCAATTTGGCAATGCAAAGCACGGTGAAATATGTATTCCTATTGCACAATTCGATTGTCGGCTCTGCTCGCTGCCGCATCATCCCCCAGCGGCTCCTTGCCTACTTCGATGGAAGGATTTACGATAATGTTATAATCAAAATCGATATTTTATACTGCTCCCCGTTGCCGCTCTGTTCCTTTCCACTCTAGCCACCGTTCCCCAGGCGAAGTTGGTGAGGGTTAAATCCAGCCGGAAAAAAATTCCCATCGATTCCCGATTTTATATGAGCAAACCTGAAATCGGACACGAGCCGGTGGAAATGGAAATAAAAGAAGAACAAAATTGAGAAACTGCAAAACCCGAAATCCACCACGATAAGGGGGCGCAGGGCCACAATAATAAAAAAAGGAAGAAAAAAATCTTCATCCCGTCCATCGGGCCGTCCGTTCATCCGTTCGCCCACCCAGGAGTAGGTCATCCCGGATATCTCCGGATGTGCCAACACATCTTCTGCATTCGAAATGTGGCGTCGGGATAGCAGGAAAGAAATCAAATGGCTCCGAAAACCGACCCGGGAGGGAGAATCAGGCGCGTCAGGAAAATCCACATTCACTTCCGCTTCCGGATTTTATGAAAGGGCAGTCCCTCCTACCGGGATGAATATATTCGCTAATAAAAATGGCGAAACGAATGGTAAACCCAGAATGAGGGCGCGTCGAGAAAGAACGAACCTCAAAAAGGACGGCGAAATAATACGGGAATCGTGTACTGCCAGCTTAGCCTTAAATAATTTTTCCTGGACGTTCCGCCGCTTTTCGGGCACCGAATCCGACCGTAGGTGGCCATATAATTCCATACCCCGGGTCACATTTCGACCGACACTTCGCATGTGTGTTGCGGGGTGATAAATGAAAAAAATAAATAGATAAAACATCACAAAGACGATCTCTTCTGCGGGGGTCGCAAAGTCGCGGAGAAAAGCCCGGTCGAAAAGATGAAGGATTACGTCCACTAATTTAAAGCTCAACTCGACCGCCGCTGGAACTGGTCCGTGTGTTGTGCAAATGGACGTTGACTCTGTCAAACCTGCCCGGTTCGCCACTTCCGGTCGTTTTCCCCCATGCGGGTTGCGCAATTTATAACGGATTTGTATCGTGGCGCGGATAATTTATGATGGCCCCTTTCGTGGGTCGGTCCGATGCTCGCCCCCGGTACAAATATGATTTTTATCTCACTTAATGCAGGACCACTTTTCCCAATGGAACGGAACGTCCCGGTGGAACGTATGCATTTTCCTTCCCTTCCCCCTGAAGGCGAATTCCTGGTGGGTTTTCGTGCTCCGTACCGTACCGGCGCTAGAGTCGGATAGCTTTCCAGTGGGAAAACAATTGAAAATCACCAGTCATAATTTCCCGCAGCATTAGCCCGGTTTCCCATGATCACGACTTCAGGACCAGTGCGGCTATCCTTGCGGAATACGGCATCGAGAAGGAACGACGCCAGAATGCCATTTCGGTAGTATTATGAAACCGATATAATCCTCTAAAAGCGAGCGTGGGACGGGAAAGTGCGATAAGTATTTCCGTTTCTTGGGAAACACATTTCGTGATGCGTGCGGAACTGTTCCGTTCCGTTCGTTTGGAAGGCATCCCCTAAACGCCGATCACCAGAGCGCCGTTTTCCAGCTCGATTCGGTGTTATTAAAATTAAACTAAACTCCAAACCTCCACCCCCCCGCTGCAGGATAATGTCCCCCCAGGGGGTTGAGACGGAAGGGCTCTGGTTTCTCGGTGGAAAGAAGTGGCTCGAAGTTCAAGCACACGAACCAACCGACGAGGCTTAGCGAGAAGCCAGCGTTCCGGTGTGGTGGCCTGTAGTATGTAAGAAGATTTTGAACGAACACACCACCAAAGCACGGAACGGTTGTGAAAATAAACTTTTATTAAATGGAAAACGGTCCCGGACTTGGTGCCGGCCAAGTCAGCGATTCTTGCCAAACGCGTCATCGGCGGTATTTGTTCCGGTTCCGGCTCTGGGGTCACGTCAAAAATCCCCACCGAATCCCGAGACAAGGAGCAAAGCCCGCCTTAAACCTTCAATCGAAAGACAATTCACTTTTTCGCGACGTTGAACTGTGGGCTGGTCGCTCTTTCTAATGCTGGTGGACATTTGATTTTATTTTTATTTCGATGGGAATGTCATAGAATTTTAATATCAATGCAAGAGCAAGACATAAGGGCAATAGCAGCAATGTCACAGCATTGAAAAAGTGAAAAAGTTTCTATGGAAACATGATGGAAATAGTATTCTTACATGTCATGTTGCTCAAATCGTCCACACAATTCGATTTTCGGACAGATGTGCGGGAAGGTTTTTATGTTTTTTTGTTGTACTTCCTGTACTATGCAAAACAGGGACTCTCTATCTCTCCTCCTCTTCCTCCTCCTCCTCCTTTCGTTGTTGTCTGCAACTTTCCCCCGTCCATCGGAATGTTCGATTATTGTTAACATTTGTTTTCATTTGCCCGCCTCGGAAATGCGTCGGAAAAACGGAGATGAGCTGGCAAAAAAAAAAATATATATATATTGGACGCATTTATATTGAGCACAATTTGCAAAACACGCTACCGAACCGCTTCCCCGGACGGCGTGGAACGTCTTCGAGTCAAGCGGTGATTGGGTCGGATTTATGGGCGATCGATGGCACAATAAAGCACCGTGCCCTGCCAGTTCGCTTCCAAAAGGGGCTCGGTGCAGGGAAATCGCTACCCCTTTCCATTCCATTCGGCCTCGCTTAGGACAAGCGGAAGCGGACGCGTGTTTAAACCCGGTGCCGATGTAAATTGATAAATATCATCCCATTTGATTGCCCGTATCGTATGCCGGTCCCAGGGCAGCCCATCCGATGGATGGGATTTCCCTAACGAATGGAAAATAATCGACAATGGTTAGTCGACGGGATGTTTGGAGCGCGGTCTGACTGGCTGCCTTCACACTGCCGATGGACTAACAAGCAGCAAACGACCTTCGACTCGGGAGGAGTCGATTTTTCCCGGACGGGACGGGAAAAAGAATAACTGGCAACGGGCAACATACCATACGCGTACGTATCGACACATTAGGGCACTGCCCGGCGCAGTATCGGTCCATGATTCTGTAACACGGCTTTGGCCTTTGATCCCTCTTCGCAGCTATTTATTGCGAGCCCTGTTTATTGTATTGCCCTGCTTCCGGGCGTAATGCGCCGAACGGATAATGGCACGAGACGGTTTGACAAGGAATCCCCCCGGGCTATCGGTGCGGAAGCTTACGAGCACAAATGGCCAATAGAGTGGCATCAAGGAATCAGCGAATGAATCCGCAGACATGCATCACGCACATTATCGAACGGACTGTACGCCCTCTTGCCGGCTTCCTGTTCGCCCGGCGGAAGCGTCACTGGAGCAATTGATAAATTTAAATTTAATTTTAACTAATACCACATCCGGAATGATGGCCGACAGTTGGTCGAAAAATGCGGGTAACGGGGGAGTGGTGGGATGGGTGAAAACTTCTACACTCATTTCTACACCCTACTGGCCAGCCTGCGTTTGCCGTGGGCTAAAGTTTTTTAATTTATTTGATGATGGTGAAAAACTTAACAACCTCCGACAACGTCCCGCCCACGACTTTTCCCATGGCCACAAGGCACGGGGGGGGGGGGTCCGCCCGATCGGCGCTACGGCCACGGCAGAAGAAGGCCAAAAGACCGCCAAATTTATGCGTATTTCATTTCCTAGCTGCCACATTACTGGCACCCTCTTCAAAGTGAGTGCTGTAGGGAAATTTCCACAGCTGCGAAGGATGGTGGTGGTGGTGGTGGAAGTAATGGCGTGGAAATATATGATAAGGTTGTGCAAAAAGTGTCGCTAAATTGTTATCATGCAATGGTAGAGGGATAACAAACCATGTCCTTTATTGTTAGCTATATAATTAATTTTTCTAAAATTCAGCTTTTCCTTCAACAAGGTTTATGCCAACAAGTTGTTTATTATAGTTTGCAGTTATAGTTTGCACTTTTTCTCTCCGCAATTTCAACTTTATAAAAATAAATACTAACTGTATATGTTATATAAAATATTAAGAAAAGGGTTTATCATAACATTGTTTGTGTGCATCAAAACGAGTTTGACTGTGTTAGATAAAAGTACATCGTCCGTTAATTTCTGAGAAAGCTTACCTAAAACATCGTTAACTTGTCGACCTTACCTTCCCGGTAAGCCGGCAGCTGGTCCTCACTGGTCAACCTAATCAACCTAACAGTAACGCAAGACGACAGGCCGAAACGGACACCTCTATAAAAATCAATTGCCGGAAATTGAAGCGGAGAGGCCATTTTTTCACGCGTACTTCATTTGTCTCAATGGGGTGGCGGCTGCCTCGGTGCCGGCAATGCGGCTACGGTCATCGCCATTCCCCCCCCCCCCCCAACAGCAACCCCAGGCCCAGCTGCCCTGCCCCACGGCACGGCCCACTTTCGAAACGAACTTCTCCGGAGGTGTAAGAAAACGTCCGTTTTTATTACATTTCTCCACCCAGCACGGTCGCGCCACCCACAGCGGGATGCCAGGGCAGGGTGGTGACTCTTCCGATCGAAGGGAGAAAATGGCAAGAAGAAGAAAAAAAACCCACCAGCCGATCCACCGGCAGCGCGTAAATTGTGGCACAAAAATAGCTTCTAATAGCTCGGCAACTTTCAAACAGTTGCCATTCGCCGCCGGGCCGCGCGTCCTCGCCGAAACGGAAAAAGCGACAGACCACGGTGACCTTTCGCCGAGGCAGACGGAGGAGGTGGAAAGATAAATCTTATTTTTATGGAAAATTCATTCATTTAATGAAAAATAGTGGGGGTCGCCCCAGCTCCAGCATCGCGAGCCCCACCCGCCGGTAGGGAACCTACACCTACCCCACAATGCTACGTTCTATTGATGTCGATAAAATTTCCTTTTCCGGGAGAGAACGGGAACTTGGATGGATTTCGCATTTCCCAAATGAGGGGCCGGGGAGCTGACTTCTTTTGGCCTGAGAGGTCGTCCATTACATATCGATGAATTTTCTTCGTCTTCTGAAACCAGATAGACAATATAATTATATTCAACTGGACAACGGTCGGGGTACATACTAGTATTCGAATGCAGCCTTCTTGGTTTTATTCTTCATTGACAATTGAATATTCAATTGTCTGAAAGACATCCATAATTTCCAACACTAAAGGAACGCTTTGAATAAACTGTATAAAGCAACAAAAGTATAAAGCAACAGTATTAGGCAGCGGTCGCCAAAAACATATTTTGAATCATAAGTGGTTTAAACTGCTGCGGCAAAAGCAAAAAAAAAACATTCGATTCATTCCCCTCCCCAAAAATCATGTGGGACTCTCTCCTCGAAAAATGATTGACAGTCGGGCGGCAGGATTAAATCCAAATTTGCTACAAAACCGGCCTACCATTCTGTCACTCACTCGGAAGCTGTAGCGTTGCATAGAGGGACGTGACGGTCCGGCTCGGAAGTGAGCTAATTAATTCCCTCTTCAGCTCCCCGGGCGAAATTTGCTGCCACCCAAAACGGAGCTGATGAAAAGATAGTTTTCGCCCGTGTGCACACGCTCCGGTATCCTTGGGCCCCGGGATCTCCGTTCCCGGTTCTGTGCCGCGTCCCAACACCAACCCACCCCCGGAAATGCCACAACCAGCGACAGATCGACAGTGCCGCCCATACCGATGGCGCATCCATTCCCTTAGCTAGCCCACGCACCATCCGGTGGGGAGGTCGGAAAAACTCCGGGTTCCGCCATCCAGTCCAGGAAGCAGGAAAAGATGTTGTCAACCAATCAAAACGGCTCAACTTTATCGTCACGGCCCGGAGCCGTATTCCGCAACGGTCGGGTTGAGCGCAACGGGTTGATCCCGTCCCGGACATGCCGGATTTCCAAGATCGAGCCCGAGCAGAAGAGGGCGACTAACGACCTGACTGTCAGATGGGCCTACCCTCAGCTCCATTTCCGGCGACCCCGGAAGGGAAGTGGCGTGCGGGGTTTTTTGGGCGAGCGAAGCATGAAACTTTATCCTAATTGAAACTATTGTCTTTGCGTAGATTCGTGCGATAGAATCATTGAACAAATACGCCCGGAGATGGTTTCATCCGTAATTTGCACCTCCGCTCCTCCCGGGGGGTAAGGGTGGCCCACCCGTGGTAGAGAAACTACTATCACTTTCGCATCCCGGAACCGACCGTCGGCTGGTGGAATTATGTCGAGCAGTGTTAGTGATGGAAAACGTTCTTGCCGCACTACGAGAGTGCACCCGGCGTGCACATGCCGCACAGGCAATGAAGTCATCATGGTGTGGTGTGTGTGTGTGTGTGTGTCTATGAAGTGTTTGTTTTTGTTGTTGTGCGTCTTACCAAAACCGAGGGGGGAACAAGAAAAATCCTCATTCTAAAGTGACAACTTTCCGGGATGTGTTTTTTTTTAGAAGATTATGCCGTAACGTATCTTCTTTCATGCAGAAACCGAAAAGAGTTTCACCAAATCCACCCTCCTTGTCTTGGAAACAAAAGGCAGTGAATTAAATTAAATTATACTTTATAGAAAGTTTTGCTACAAATAGAGCCCGACAACCAAACCAATCGTTTCCCAATTTTAGAACACAAACGGAACTAATTGCAATTGACTCCCGAAGTGGAAATGCGCAATGGGAAAATTAGGTAAGGCACCGTTCTACACACTGGTGTACGATGAAGGATACTGAAGATTCTCAACAGTGTCCGAATTTAGTATAGCTTTAGTACAATCTAATTTAAAACATAGATTTGAAAGAAATTCCAATTCTCACAGTTTATTACAACAAAGAGAAATAATTAATAAAATCAGTACAGAATCTTCCTCACTCGACTTAGGGAACGTTCTACGTCAAAAAAAATGCCATCAGCATGACGAGCGGAAGCGTCACGTCCCGTACATGAATTTGCATATGAAAATAGCTAGCACT
>JAOEFI010000003.1:32118912-32135606 GCA_034621735.1 Anopheles plumbeus
TTCGGTGCGTGGGACAGAGCGAGACCTTCGGCTGGAAATAGGATAATGGTTGAGGCTGTGTTCACCACCCTTTTCGTGTACTCCACGCAAAGACTCCATGCGGGTTGACAGTTGTTAGCGCGTATCCTGCCGCAAAGAAGTCCCACGACCGGGGCCGGGACGAACGCCGGGACGAAGCCGGCGTGTGGGTGGTATGCAAATAAGTGGAAATAATAAAGTTGCTGCAGGCATCCTTCGGGAACCGAGCGTCCTCGCCCACGGACGGCAAGCTTTCCCCGCCCCTTTTTGTCCCGGGCGGAACATTCGCAACGATCTGGAGCGCGTGCGGAAATTGTGCCGGAATGTGCAACGACCACCGCCCACCGGCCAACCCATTGTTGCGTCCACCGCCGCGTCAGCTTTGTACGCAGCGGAATTTTTCCACCAACACTCGAAATTGCTGCCCCAGTGCTTTCGCTTTGATCCTGCCGAGCTTTGATGCTTCAAGGCGAAGGCGCCGATCGGCTGCCATGTCAGAACGGGGCGCGAGTGTTGGAGTGTTCCGGCAAGACTGTGCACGGCAGCGTACTTCCGGTTTGGGGGCGGCAGCATCAAACGACCCGGCTTCTATTAAGTAAAAGAAAAGCGATCATGTTTAGCTGACGAATAAAACTCTCACTTCATTGTGATGCTGAATTACATGAGGGGGAAACTTGCTTGGAAGCTTTGAAGGTTGGAAGAAAAACGAACTGCTTCCTTTAGTTACATTTAAGCTCCCTTAAAGCAACTTTATTTATTCGATCAGAAATGATCTTTTTTGTCGTGTTCGAACTAGGCGAATTCGTATTTTCCAAGGTTTTCAATTAGGATAGCTATTTAATACTATTGAAGAGCGTATTTAAAGCAATGTTGTATGTTTTTAAATTGAATCATCAGATATCAGTCAGTTGCTTTAAAAGTAAAGTGAAACATTAACACGCGGTCAAACTGGTAACCGATATGGTACACAGCCCTTTCGAAACCCGAGTAATTGAAATAAGTACTAATATTATACTAGTATTGAAATAAATACAACATACTAGCGTTTGACAGTTGTATAGCTCATTTTTCCCTCTATGTGTGAGTAGGGTTCAATAAAGTTAATGACATACTACCGTGTCCAGTTTCGATGATTTCGAGTGAAACTCAAATTCATAATTATGATAGATCCATTCCCGTGATCCGAACCCCAAACAGCTTCCACATTCAAATTAATTAAGAAGCGTTAAAAACGTGTCGAAAAATCCACTCCACTCACTTATTTAAATTCATAGAATCAACACAGTTTTGTTCGATAGAGCTATTTATACGCCATCCAGTTATCCTTCCGTTTTCTCCCTCCCCGCACACCCACATCAACCTTCTGATGGCCCTTCCTTTCAACATGCCTGCCCCGGTAGGTAGCGCGCTCCGGATAAATTTTTCGATTATACATAATGTTATCATACGCCCCAGTTCCCAGTTCGAATGAATTCATTTATTATCTGCCAAATGGAGACGCACACTTATCAAAATTGAAGGTCGACTTTGCGTTCCCTTTTTTTTCTTTTTCCTCTTTTTGTGTTGCTTACCTGCCCACAGCGACAAGCAGTAGCAGCGAAAATAAACTTAAAAAGAGAAAAAAGGGCTCCGCTACCGCTTTTAACATAATCACTAACCGGCAAATCGGTTATGAGAGCAGTCGCCGTCGCCACCTTCCCTGCGGTTTCACCTGGGTCGGAAAAACTGCAAAAGGCATATTTTTTAGAGCGGAGCCCCATTCTCGACTTAGCTTCAACCCTTCGCTTAGCAACACGAGGCCGGGGGGCGGGCGCACTTTACGATAACCTTTCGGCAAGCAGGTGTATTTTATGCATTCAGGATCAGAAAGGAGGGTTCTATGGTGGGGTGTGGGGGGGGGCGTGTTTTTCCATCTGTTCCGGAAGGTTTCCATCCGTGTGATCCGATCCGAACCAGACTGTTGGGAGGTGCCGATGGTGGAAAAATGCAGACTCCAATTTGATTTGCGAAGGACCCCCTTCACACACAGACACGCAGGTAGACACGGGCGCGTTGATATGATTGGTGTAGGGATTGTATGGAATGTGTTTTCGTCTAAATTAAATTCCACAATTTTTATCTAGCTTATTAAACACAGCCGAGCCGACGGATGGACCCGCCGGACTGAGCGCTAGACTGAGATCCGATCGTAAATATTTCACCACCATCGTTACACCCATCAGTTAACGATGTTTCACCTCGCACCGGCCAAGTGCACCAAGTACATCGTAACAGAACCGCGGGACGTCCTAGACACTTAATGAATGACCAACGGGGGTGCAGCAGCAACACCACCCGCAGGGATAGTGGGAAAAAAGGGGAGGTGGGATGAAAAAAAGAAACCAACGGTTGGGACCCTCTAGAACAAGAATAAAAGGTGGGTTACATTGGCCACCCCAGTTGGAACATGTGACCACCACCCCACCACGGGGCGGGTGTTTGTTGTGCTCCGGTACTGCCGTAAAGTTGGCAGCGGCATAAACCGCCAGATGGAGTCGCCCCCGGATCGAAGAAAATGGCGAACGAAAATATAAAACTCCTGTCCGCGCGCCACTCAGCTGTGATCTGTGTGATCGCAGACATCTTTACGGAATGTGTCGCGCACCCGAGTGCTAGAGAAAAGGTTACCCACCCGGCAACAACGGCCAGGTATCCTACCGGAAGCGGGGAGGGTGGTGCCGGGCGCGAAACTTTGCACTCAGGATTGAATGGAATTACGATGACAGCGGGCAGGGCGCAAGTCAAGTTTGGTCACAGACACACCTTCATCCTTCGTACGGTGGCCGCAGAGCAGACGGCGGCGATATAAACACATTCTAGTTTAATGCCATATTTACGACGGCACCGGGAAAGCGGCGGGCACCCGGTGGGTGGCGCGGGTGAAGCTTCCAAACGAAATTTAATGCTAGTACTTTACCGGTACTTATCGGTGGCCAAAGTCCGCCTTCTAAAACGGTGGAAGCTAGAGCACGCAGTAAAAATGGCCATTCTTCTCGAGGGCGCCTTTCAGCCGGGGTGCACGGAATAGCATGCCACCATTCCCTATCCCACTTGCGAAGGGTGCCCGGGGGGGGGGGGGGGGGTGGAAATCAATTTTCCGAAAAGGTCCATCGCCACAACCTCCTTTCTCGAGATGGGTGTCTTATCGGGGCGCAGCCTGGATCCGACTTCAAACCGAGTTGTGTGATGTCTGAGGGGACCGGGGACAGTTTAATTTTCCAGCACATCCTACAGTGTCGACGGCCCGTGGAACAAAGCATCCAATCCACAGCCCTACTCCACGCCTGCTCTGTTGGGAAATTTTCTCCATTTTCCACTAAATTTGAGATGTCAGTTCGCTGTGCGGCCGTAAATCATTTCCGATACGCCTAGTGAACCGACCGATGCGGGACGAAACGCTTTTCCAGTAGTACCTCACCCTCCCAGCACCCCTCACCCTTCCCTATTCAAAAGCAAAATAAATGGACAACAACACGCAGAGAATGGCTTTTGATTCCCGGACATCCCAGCCATCACATTTCTGTGAAATATTAGCCTTGTAAGTGAAGTTCATCATTTTCTTCTCCCCGTTTTCCCGTTATACCAATCCTTCCGAAGACTGCGGAGCGGAATTACATCCATATGGACGCGGGCGATGGCATTATCATCGTGATGGGATGGATTTTACAGTAAATTCAAACTTTATGCATCCTCGGGTGAGCATCCAGCCTCTGGTGGTGAACGTGTCCGTTCCTTCTGTCTCACTAACAGTCATCAAACGGGGTTGCTCCTCCTTCATCCAGGAGGGAAGGACCTCTCCTTGTCCTCGTTCAACAGTTTTCCCTCAAATATGTCAATTGTTTTTTTTTTGTTAATTTGCGTCCCCTCGAGCTTGCCAGCGTTGTACGTTGCAGTCTCGATGGTGTGCACATATCATAAGTCGAGGAGGACGTCCGGCCCTCCCACCCCATTATCAGCACATGTCTCTGGCAGCCGGTAGACATTCCACACTTTCCGACCCCCGGTGGAAACGCCAGCCGTCGATCGGGGCTGCAGTGCACCCGCATCATTGTCACGGACCGGCCTGATTCAGGGCCCCGCTCCGAACTGACCGACCGGATGCTGGGAAAATGAAGATAAACTTCTACCACCGGTTCGGTGGGGTTCGCGTCGGAGGGCGTGGACGGGGCCTGTGGTAACAACAATTCCATGGCATCGGATCGGAAGTTATGTGCCCGACTTGTGTCCCGTCGCGGACCGGATGGTCAATGCTGCCAGTCCTCCTTCATAGCCTGCTCGGAAAACGGAACGGTGGCAAATGAAAAAGGATGCGAAGCGTTCGTAGAGCGGAAATTTATCGTTCAGCTGCAGACCGGTGGAACATACCGGGCTGGAACCAGAATAGGAAAAAGGCCATCTTATTTTAAAATGTTTCAACTCACGACATTACGATCGCGCTTACGATTCGAAGGACATCTTCAGCGGGAAACAGAACAACGACATCAAAGCCAAACGGGGACCATATTCGGAACGGAAATTGGTACAATTCCGATCGGGCGCGATCGGGCCCGTGTTCAAGGGAAAGGCAAGAATCTGGCGGGAAAGGAAATAATAATGAAATATGAGTTCCAACGCCCCTACTTGTGTTCTTGCTGCCCGCCGATCTTTGCTGCTGATAAATACACATTTCAATTACAGCTGCTATGTTGAACATGTAATGCCAAGGGGGAAGGGGCGGGAAGTAATTACGCAGCATCCCTCCGCCACGGAAAGCGCACCATGACTGCCCACTTCCGGCTGGGTCCCACTAGCCCCATTTCCCCGCCATTCTTAAACGGAGAGACGATAATGAAGATTGATTCGAACTATTTATTCCCGCTGGCGTCCCTCCGGTTTTCCGGAAGTATTCAACGTGGAATAGACCTCAAAGTGGAAAAGAAAAACGAACGAATGAAAAACAAAATCAAAAAAAATCCAGGAGGTGAGGAAGGAACCCCCGCACCCAGCTACAACTCCACCCCCGCCCTTTCGGATGCTTATCGTTATTCTTAGCGCTTCGCTTGCTCAATCCTTTTTCATCCCACACCGTCGTTCACAAAGTCGGTCACCCATGGGGTCACAAACTCGGAAAATGCCCTCACCCCGGCACCCCCCTCGCGGGGCAAACAAACGCCAACACACGGGAAATGGCCAACCCTACCCGTCAGGTCCTTGGAATGGCCGCATCTTCGGCCTTCACGGTCCGTCGGTGCGCGAAATCGCCAACCCTCCCTCGACTTGTGCGTGGCAGGCGGAGGGTGGGGGGCAGCCGGCGGGGTGGCTGGATTGGGGGAGCGCATTATGGGATTGCAAATGACGATGCTCGGATGCGAAGGAGCAGGGATGACGAACGACTCATCCACTTGACATCGAGCCTTCTTCCATCTCCTCCTGGTCCTCCTTCTTCCCTTCCCCCGCTGGAGGGTTGGGAGGGCCGTCACCAGCAGCCGGCTGGTCGATGGCGATATCGGAACACACGCGGCCATGCGGAAGAATATTGATTTAAGGGTGTGGTAAATAATTTACACTCCATTTGCTAGCGAACCCCCGCGCTCGCCATCGCCCGGTGCGATAGGGTTTCGAGTTGTGTTTTGTTCTTTGTGTGTTTTTCTTTTTTTCCACCATCCTTTTTTGCCATCATCGGTGGCGATAAATCATCGCACAGAATGTGTCAGACGTTGGCTCGGGGGCGGGTGCGGTGGGTTTCGCGACCCGCCAGTACGCGAACACAACAGAAAGCCAGAGAGGGTACCCAACGGAATTTTTCGAACAGAACTTTACGCTGCCGCTTTCGGTGAGCTTTCGTGCTTCGGCTACGATCCGGTAGGTGGTGTTAGTTTCCTGGGGAAGCGCGACGCATGCGCTCCCCCATCCGTTGCCAACAACACGTTTCGTTATCGACCAAACGGAAGCCGGGAATTCAAACACAAACAATGCCGGTGAAAGTGCTCTCGTCCGACGATTGGTTCGAAATAACGCTCGTGAAGCAAACGACGGCGTCCATCAGCTTCCAGTGGGCGTTCCGGAACCCGCTCGGGGTGCCGTACGATCTGTTCAAGGTGGAAAAGTGCTACAGCGTCAAGCGGGACCAGTGGGAGATGGTGTACTGGGGCACCGGGACGGCGCTCACCGTGCGCTGGCTCGAGCAGAACCTGTGCTACTCGTTCCGGGCGAGCGTCCTGCATCAGCCGGCGGACGGGGCCGACTTCCGGTACGCGTACCGGTCGCCCATCTTTAAGGCGTGCACGCTCCCGAACGTGCCCTCGACGATGGGGCTCTACCGGGCGGTGAAGAAGTGCCAGCCGGGCCTGGTGAAGCGGCTCCTGCACGCCCGCCCCGAGCTGGCCAACGTGCCGGTGCACGGCGAGACGTTCCTCTACCTGGCCGTGCGGGGCGGCAACCTGGAGCTGGTGAACGTGCTGCTCGATGCCGGCGCCCACATCGACCGGGGCGTGCCGGACACCGGCGTGACGCCACTGCAGCTGGCGGTCTACCGGCGCAACCTGACCCTGGTGCGGCACCTGATCGAGAAGGGCGCGAACGTGCAGGCGCAGAACTGCGTCGGCATGACCGTCGGCCACTACGCGGTCGACACGGACGACCTGGCGATGGTGAAGTACGTGCTGTCGCAGGGCATCAGCCAGGAGGCGCGCGACCGCTGCCAGTGGACGCTGATCTTTCGCGCGATCTACATGCGCGCCTCGGTCGACATCGTGCGCCACCTGCTCGAGCGCAAGTGTCGGCTGAAGGTGAAGGATCGCCTCCGCCTGACGCCGCTCTACTACGCGCAAATGATCGGGCAGGAGGAGATCATCCGGTTGCTCCGTCGACGGCTGAAGATTTAAATACGGCCTTGTCGAAGCTGGCAAGCAATAGCTTTCCAACCGATAGGGATAAACATTGAAGCCATGCCTGTCATCCATGACTCCCTAAAAGAAAGTCTGTGTGCAATGTGTACGTTCTCTAAAATAGAAACTCATATGTTCAGGTTCACGAAATATACAAACATTAACCCTTTTTGTTTATGGGAACCCTTTTTAAAACTCGTGGCCTCTTCAACGAAAACCGCAGATCGCGGATTAATTGAAAATGCGTAAATCTTATTGTGTAAAGGATTTTCTCATCTTTATTTACAACCCACAACGGATGGATCCAACATGTGCTGTCTGTTCTGTCCCCAGAACAAATTCTAGAGGGTGTCCGTGTACTTGCCCTACGTTCTACTAAAGACTAAATTCGTCCCCGTTTTTCCTTATCCACTATAACCTACTGTTGCCCCGGGTGGCCGGGCGATGATTTAACGTTGCTTTGTGTTCCGCGTGTGTTTTGTGTGTGATTTAAACAAAATCGTAACCCTAACTTGCCGCCGTAATACTGCTCCCTTCCCCTCTCAATGGGGTGACGCACCCCCGTCTGCCCGCTGGCCGTTCACTACAGCACGCCGGAAGTCCGTCGGAGCAGGATCACCGGAGCGACGGTGAGGAGAAGGTGGATCGCTCTACTCCAGCCGCCTGTTCGGCGTGGGGCGTCACTGCTGGAACCGGCCGGTGGCTGCCACCCGTCGTCGTGGCTGTCCCCGTGGTGGTCCGGATGGTGGTGCGGCGCTCGCTTGCTGCGCGCATGCCCGCTCGGCCGTTCGCCCGACTCCTGCGAGCCCGACGGCTTCACAATGGCGAGCTTCGTCGAGATGGGCCGCCCGGAGGCCATGGAACCGTGCAGCTGCTCGTCGCTGCCGCCATCGCTCTCGTTCGCATTAATTCCCCCCGGCAGTAGCGGGTTGGCGTACTCGGACACGGGCGGCTGCACGGCACTGTTGGCACCACGCGTCCCATAGATGGCCACCGTGTCGGGCGCGAGGTAGGCCGCGATCGGCGGTATCTCCCCCCGGAATGGGCCAAACTGCGGTGTGCCACGGATGAGCTGCTCCGTCTTCGAACCGATCCCCGGTGGGAGCGGTTCCCTTCCGTCACTCGCCGGCCCCTGCAGGAGTGAAACGTCCAGCACCGCCTTCCCGTCGATGGAAACGACCGAACCCTCGGTGCCGGAGATCGGCGGCAGGTAGAACGGATCACCGCGCTCGTTCGCGGCGGCCCCGAGCGAGTCGTCGTCGGCCTCGACCACGTCGGCCGTCTCATCGGGAAGGATCTCCACGTTGCGCTTGGTGGCGGACTCGCGCGATCCCGCCGACGACGATGACGCGGACACGCCGGCCCCGGCCGGGCCCTTCACGCGCGCCAGCGCCATGCTGTCCAGTGGCGACGGAATGAACATCGGCTCGAACGTCTGCTTGATCGGTCCGTCCTGGCCGTGGATCATCAGCGCGTCGCTCTCGATCGCCTCGTCGATGTCGTCGTCCTGGCGCCGCTGGAACCCGCCGTGTGCCCGGTTGTCCTCGAACTCGAGATCGTAATCGTCCTTGCGGCGGTAGATCGGCCGGAAGCCGCTCTCCACCACGACCGAGCTCGGCTCGAAGCCGTGGTTGCCGGCCGCGGACGCCGCCACCGCCAACCCCTCGTAGGACACCTTCGACTCGGGCGCGCCATCGTACGGCGTCTTGAAGATCGGCTTGATGTTCGGCTTGTGCGAGTCCTTAACCGGTTTCATGTGGCGCACCGGTAGCGTGATCGGTACCGGTTCGTTCTTCTTCAGGCTCATCGTTAGGTGCGGAGGCATATCGTGTAGCGCGAACGGGGGACCTCCCGGCCGCTGTTGTTGCTGCTGGTGATGCTGCTGCTGGTGCTGGTGCTGAAGCTGCTGCTGCGTCGGATGCTCGCCCCCGATCTGCTTCGGTGGCTTCGCCACCATCATCTCCACCGCGGGCCCCTTGCGGAAGGGCTTGATCTCGGTCGGCTCGCCCAGCAGTAGGATCGGCGCGATCGCCTTCACGGGCAGCTTGTTCTTGGCCACGAACGGGCGCATCAGCGGCGCCACCGGCTTCTGGTAGTGGTTCACGATCATCGACGGCTGCGGGATGACGAAGGGGCGCGTCGGCCGACTAGCCGACCCTGGCCGCCGCTCGATGCCGATCGGGCGCCGAACGGGCAGCTTCACCGGGCGGAACATCGGCCCACCGTTCGGGGGGCGCAGGTACACCGGCAAGCCGGACGACGAGAGGATCGGCTTCATCGCGCCCGGGTGGTGACCGGGAGGATACCGGTGTCCCGGTGGACCGTGGTGCTGGCCGTGGTGGTGATACTGCTGCTGCTGCTGCTGATGGTGCAGATGGAGATGCTGATGGCCCACCGTCTGATTGCCGCCACCGCCCTCGACCGTCTGGTTCGCGCGGAGCCGCTCCTCCAGCTCCTCCGCCGCCCGGATGCCGTCCTCGATGATGCGCGTCATCTCCGGGTGCTCCTCCAGGTTGATGTCAAAGTTCGGCTCCTCCTTCACCGCGTCCGGGTTCATCTTGTGGTGCTTGATCAGGTCCAGCTCGTGCTTCTGCAGGAAGTTCTCGTGCTGCTGCAGGAAGTTGTCCGCCGGCAGCACCTTCGACTCGTGCCGGATCGATTCCTCCACCGAGATGCCCTCGTTCGGGTCCGCGTACACCTCGTCGATTTCGCTCGGCTGCGCCACGTCGCACCGGTCGAGCACGTTGATCCGCCAGCCGATGTAGCGATGCGTGTAGCACTGGTAGTAGACCGTGTCCGGGGTGTCCGCGTCCGGCGTCCAGGTGATGAAGCCCGGCTCGCCGGCGTCACACTTGAGCGAGAGGCTGCGCTGGTACGCTCCGAACGACGGATAGTCATCCGACGGCGGCCCTTCCGGGTTCGGTGTCCAGTTGCAGAGCCGTCCGACGCCGGTCGGTATGATCTTTCCGCTGCGGCTGCGACGCACACCGGCATAGATGTTAATGTTCTGCGGGGGATTTTCAATGGGACAACAATGAACGGTTGGCCAGAGTAGAGCAGGCGGAGTGAGAAAAATTAGAGGCAACTTACCTTGCGATCCTCCTCCGACTGGTGCTCGTATCCACCGACGGGGTCGTCGGTAATGTAGAACGGATGGTACTTGGCCGGGATGTTCGGGTCCAGGCCACTCTCCACCACGAACGTGTACGTCTTGCCGCGCACCACGTTGATCTCCGGGATGAGCAGCCCATTGATGTACCAAGAGATACCCCAGCCAACATGACCTGCAACGGAGGTGAAGTGCAACCGGAGGTCAGCATTTTGTTTCCGTTTCAAACAACGTCCCATGCAGTACGTACCTGTAATAGCTGGGTAGCCCTGCTTGCCACCGGTCGGTCCGAGCTGGGCGTAGAACACACCATCATCCGGTTCGTAGCACTGGATCGGTGGGATGTCCCAGGCGTTATCCTTCGCTGGTGGTCTGGCCGTTGCTGGAGCCTGTGGTCGCTGCTGCTGCTGCTGTTGCTGCACCCTGTTCGCTACATCCTCCCGCCGGTTGCCCCCGTAGCCGGACGAGGAGGCCAACTTCTGAGGTGCCTGCGGTGCACTGTAGGCCGGTTCCGGTGTCGCGCGGCCCTGGTCCGACTCGGGTGTCGGACAGTTCCAGTACGGCTGGCGGCCAAAGTCGACCAGCTTGGTGGACTTAAGGGTGCGCGAGTGGTAGGACACTTCGTAGCGCTGGTTCAGCGGACCCACTGCCCACACGATCGCCTGCGACGCGTTGGTGGAGATCGGTAGGTCAAGATGGTCCAAGGCACGCAGCGGCCGCTGGTAGGTGACGATCGAGTACCCGTTGACCATGGCCGCGTTCAGCAGGCGGATCGAGTTGCTGTTCTCGGTGATGCGCGTGTCCGGACAGGATCCCCGGCCACCGGAGCACTGCGACTTGGCGTCCAGGTAGTAGTCCTGCGCGTACCCCTTGCCGGTCGCCTTGTCCACCCAGACGACGGCAACGTCGGCACCGACCATCTGGCTCTGCTGCGGATTCGGCGACACCCCGAAGGCCATGTACTCGCCATCGTCTAAAAGGGTGGAGGAAGTAATGAGGGGACATCGGCTTTTGGTTTGCGTTCCTGCGGGAGACCGCCATCCCAACGACTACCTACCAAGCTTGGCGACCAGCTGTACGACCACACTCTCACCGGCAACAGCCCAGCGCACCTCAAAGGCCAGCTCATCGAGAAGGACTTCACAGTTGAGCTTCGACTACTCGAAAAGATTCAAAAAACAAACGAATGGAATTAGTAGTAACCGGGGAGGCCATTCCTTCCGTGGCGAACATTCGAACTCCATCGTTAAGCGTCGAGGGATCCATTAGGCAGCCGAGATCATTCGATTAAGCAAAGCGGGAAGCAGAGTTGCGCTACGCGGTTAGACACGCCAGAAACGATCTACTATTCAATTAGGAAAGTTTACTATATTCAACTATATGTACAGCAATTTACATGTGTTAGCAACGACGCCCCGGGGGGGGGGGGTGGTACTATTCACAAGCGTGGGATCACCTATAGTTCTTACCGGTTCTTTTCCCACCGGTTTCGTCCTAACGGGGTTAGATCTGGTTGGGAGCGATCTTCATACTTACACCACCACGTCGCCGATGGAGTGAGCTTTCGCCGATCGATTCGCGGCAAATGGGCACGTTAAGGGATGACGGCTGCGATAATCAGTCTCCATCGAAGTAGGCACTCTATCACACGAAGCCATCGGCACCAAGCGCGCGCGCACACACACACACACACACGGAAAAACCAATTATTTACACAACAATGCAACCACCGCTAGACGGTGGAGGCTCGCACAATTATGACGCCCGGGTGCTTCGCCATCACTGCAATCTCGCGTTGCATATCCACCATTCCGGGGAGGGTGGGGAGTTGTAACGGCACCGTGAAGGAACCGCATCTTCGCTCGTCAAGCTTGCACCGTTTTAGCACTTAGCGGTTATAGGAATTAGTTAATTGCCGCTCGCTAATCACCTAAACCCGCCAAGTGTCTCTCCCGAATAGGTGACAAACTGTTGGCCCATGATGGGGTGAAGATACGAGAAGAACGGGTCGACGACCTACCATCGAATTATGCTGGCAGCGGTGATGGTGTTTGAAACAGGAAACATCGACGGCAGGCCGAGGCTACAGGGGACCGGGGGTATTTTTTCTACAAACAACAAACAAAACAACGCATGCCAACATTCTTTTCATTCTGCATTTAACGACGCTCACGTCGTCGTGGTCGTCGTCGGACGGGCGCGTTTCTTGCGGAAAAGACACATTTTCCTTTATTATCGTTACTTATCTGTTTTCCACCGCTCCGACTACTGCTACAGACCGGCCGGCCCGGAAACGGAATGCACCATCCGGTTGATCAGTGGAGTGGCTTGTGAGACAGGGACTTCCTCGGCACTTCCTATGTTTGGTCCGGGGGTTTGGTCAAACTGTACATTGTTTTAATCACACCGAAAACTACCATGTTCATTGCGCAACGCGTGTTAGTCCTTCTGTACGATCGCTTATCGAACTTTTTTTTTTATTATTTGTATTTTGTTTTTGTTTAACCGTCTCATCAAATCAAATTATTTACAAAGCGGCAACAAAATATCAACGAGTTAGTTAAGTACAGCACCGGAAAAGCGTTTCCTTTATGTTCAAAGGCATACATTTATCAGGGAAATCTGGAGTGAATCTCTTCTAATGGCTTTCCGTTTTTTCAAGAAACTTTTCTTGTTTCGTCATTCTTCCAACAAACGATCATTCATGTAGCAATTGCTGGCCGGCAGTGTCCCTTTTTTGTTTGGTTTGTCGTGCTTCAAGAATACATAGTTCTTTTATGTTTATAAAGTTTTATTGAAAAGCAGTCGCTGATAATTTGTATGAATAAAGCACACTATTTTCATCAACTTGATAGCCTTGGTGGGTAACATGTTCGGTGCTGTGTAGCCGTCAGCACTAAGCTCTACTGAATAGTTACAATGTTAACGTACAATTGTCCAGCATATTACTTCCTATTTTCAAAGAAAGATTCTCGACCACCTCAGTAGAGTGATCGCCGACCGAAACGCGATTGCTGAAAACGAAAGCAAAACGGAAAAGGTAAACCAGGGAGGGCAACTGGACGGTGGGGAAAAGGCGCATCAAGCAGCCGCAAAGGGGAAAGGATGCTGTTCGCCATGCAAAAGATGCCATTTATGATGATTTACGACGAGCATCGGTTTCTGTGTGTATGTGTGTGTTTTTTTTTTGTTTTTTTCGCAATGTCCAATTGAAAAGCGATGATACCGCGTGATGGTACACTGCTACCCTGACGATATCACACACACACAAATGGTGGATGGATTTCAATGAGTCCTAACAGCGCGTGGTCCCTCTGTGCCACATATTATAAATAGCTTGCAACAACCTAAGTGAGTAGGGGTGAGTTAAGTGCGGTGGTGTGATGATTCCTGTTTCCTAGCCGTGGGTATGGGTTTATGTGGTGATTAACTCTTCCCTGGTGGATGGTGCGCGGGTGGTGTGGTGTTGTGAGTGGCACGCACATGGAAGTGTCATTAGTCATTACTGGGTGGTAGGCAGACAGGTACGGAGGTATGTGACCGAAAACAAGAAAACCATCCCGCCGCTCGGTGAAGTAGCACACCGCAAGGGAGCCGCGGTCGAACCGGGATCCCCTAGAACAGCAGTGAGCCAACGTAGTCCAGCAGCCCGCCGGAGCTGCCGCTTCCCGACGAGGGGCGGCCGGCCGGTTTGCGGCGCTGGTTGCCGTTATTTACCTGCGGACTGATGCCGAGCATCTTCAGCGACGGCGGCACGTTGATCGATCCCCTGATGTGCGTGTGGCCAAAGTCGACGGTGTACGCCTCGCAGTACACGCCGAAGTGGCCGATGTCGAACACGGTCAGGTCGCCCGGCAGCGTCAGCACGATCGTCTTCCTGTCGTAACGGCGCAACGGTGTCTCCTTGCCATTCTCGTCCGGGATGCGGGTGCCCTGCATGTTCGGGGTGCCTCCAGGGCCGACCCAAAACTTGGCGTCTGCGAGGGATCGGAGGAAACGGATTTCGTGTCAGAAAGCATTTCACATAATATAAGGTAAATCTGTCTAAAGCGATAGCTAAATCATTGCCACAACTTTACAGCTGGTTAAAGCAGCTTCGTATCCACCCACTTACCGGGTGCCTCGCCGTCGTAGCTAAAGTTCGGCACCAGCAGCGTCTGCGCGTCGACGATCACGATGTCGCCCGAGCTGACGCCGTGCTCCCCGGACAGGCCGGAGATCTTCGTCGGGAGCGGAAAGTCCAGATCGCTCGGTACCCGGACGTCGCCAAAGTTCACCGAGAAGTCGTCACACCAGACCGAAAACCAGCGGATGTCGCGTAGTGTTTTGCCCTCCGGCAGCGACAGCGTGATGTCTTCGCTGCGATACCTCCGCAGCAGCCCGGCGCGGCCCCGTTCGTCCTTCAGCCGCTGGGCTCCCTTGTTGCTCGGCGCCGGCGAATTGCCGACGTAGAAGTAGGCCGCTGTAAGAGTCGAAACCGTTTTGACGCAAAATATGACATTTTGATAATGGGGGGGGGGGGGGGAGAGTGCAGCTTCTTTTCTTCTTCCGAAGCCTTTCCCAAAGCGCCTAGCGGCTTCAAACTGGTCAATACCAGTTCCATTTTCCAGTAGCAATCATTCGATCGGAGTTAAACGACAAGAAAATGCAAATGGTTGTCGGTTTCAGTGAGTTACGTTTACTCCACTTGGACTGAACGCCCGGAAACGAGTCGGACTTACCTGGACCTTCGCCATCGTAGTTGAAGTTCTTCAGAAAGAGTGTCCGCGCATCGACGGCGTACACCGAACCCGAGACACCGTGGTTCAGCTCGCTCAGATCACCGATTTTGACACCGTAGTAACCCTGCAGGCCATTAGCGCGCCCCGCCAGAAGACCTGCCGAATACACACAATGGGAAAGATAGAGATAGAGGAAGTGTGAGAGCTTAGGATGTATGGAAACCGAAGCAAAAAGAGAAAGGGAAATTGAACAAGAATGCGCCACAGGAGGTGCTTCCATGTGACAAATGACCACGCTTGTTCCGCGCGTCATAAAAAGTGCGCGCCCTCGGTCAACGACAAGTTTCGAGTGTTCGGTAACTCGAGTGTAGGCCAGCGGCAACAGCAGCAGCAGCAGCCCTGGGAGATCGCGCCATTAGCGCGTTGGATCGCTAGAAGGGTTACCGTACGCAATCATCATCCAGCAGCCAGGATTCATTAAACCGGTTCCCCGGTATGAAGGAAAAATGTACGTTGGCTCTTAAATTAATTGGTTTTTCCCTTTCATTTTTTTTTGTTTTTTTGTTTCAGATGTATTCCGTCTTCTTTTCGCCCTGGCCCTGGCAGATACCGCATGTTTGAGTGTACGTCGAAGGCGACGTGGGATACCCCCCACCCCCTGGCAAGGAATTTAACTTCCAACAGTTTAGCCACTCGGCCGGTGCACGCGAGTCCGCCGGCTGTTTTTCGTGACTGTCACGCCAAGAAGCGCCCGCCAATGGTTCCAGCGACGACAAATGAGGCGAATTCTTTACCCCCTCCCTTTGCCGGAAAGAAAGCCAATCACTTTCGTTGGCTTTCACGCGATGGTTTCGAGGAACTCCTGGAAGTTCGACGAGAGCTGCCGCGCCCGCCTGTCATCAGGTTGGGGTGGTCTCGGGACCTGAAATGTCTCGGCGCCTCGACAGTAATGGGCTCAATGCTTCCCTTCGACACCCCCTAGTTCGGCCGTGGTTTGTGTTGATTGATTGCCGTAATGGTGCGCCTTCTCGGAGTTTCCTTTTTTTTTTATATAAATATCTCCACCCGAAACTCCCCCCGAGGAAGAAATTTCCGATCGAATGGACGACACGACAGAACCGCAGATAATTGTCGTACCCCAGGTGACGGGCGCATTCGTGTGAAAACATCCTCCGGCCAGATGTCTTGAAGTAAGAAAAGCTTTCGACACGCGTCACGTTTGGCTGGCCGGAGCTGGCCGAAGCTGGAAAAAAAACCAAACGTGAGCGTTTTCCTCACGTGGGGGATCGAATTCTTTGTTAAATCGAATTCCTCTCGATCCGCTAGCCACTCGGGGCGGCACCGGGACGGACCTGGGGCCCACGCATCCCAGCCGTGTCATTATTTTGTTCGCCTTTCGAAAGGGTGAAAGTATGGCACAATACTCCGAAAACGGTCCATTGACCTTACGCAGGATGGCGAGGCGCGCTTATGATGCTGAATGGTCGCTCACGCGCACGAGATTCGCGCGTCATCTCCCAGGTGCAGGGAGGTTAGGAAGGTGGGATGTGCTAGTGGGGTAGGCAGGACCTGCTGGTACATTCAAGGCCGGCCATGATCCGCGAAAGGTGGCCCAAAAGGTTGATGCGAATCAAGAGATTTTTGCTCGTTTTTTGTTCCTTTTTTCATTTATTTATTTACCCTTCTTCTTTGAAATGTCGGCCCTCGTTTGTCGGCACGTGAATGAGGGAATACATTTAAAAACTTTGTTCAAAAAAAAAACAAATGGTACGAACAAGTGACACGAAGAAGCTTACCTCATCGGTCGAAATTCGCGTTGCAAAATGTGTGGGGAAGGGGGTTGAAAAAAAAGCGAAAAATAAATCCCACATATTGATATTGCGACATGGCCATAAAGTTGCGTAATGGGTTGCGGCGATCTTCGCACGGCGGCTCCGCTGG
>JAOEFI010000003.1:32146760-32157579 GCA_034621735.1 Anopheles plumbeus
TCCCCGTCGCCCCGGTCACGGGTTTTCGTTGGAGAAACGAAACAAGCGCCTCAACATAAAACCCAAAAAATCACAACCAAAGTGGATTTCCTTTTTCGGATGACCGAACCACTTCGGACGAACCGCGCGCGCACGCCTCGGTGACCGTAGATGGAAACCCCAACCACCCCGGAACGCGCTCTCGTTGCCCCATCGCAGCGCACACCGCGGCGGCAGGGTAATAATAATTGAATTTTAATGAATGCCGGCCCCGGTGGCCGCTGTCGCCGCTTCCATTAACGGGGTTTTCTTCGGCCGCTTTCGCCGCTCCGGAACGCCCGAACGGAACGTTTGCCGCGGACCGTTTTGCCGGACCGCCACAATGCCACAGTTCAGCTGCTGCTGCCACCCGGTGGGTAGTGGTGTTTTTATGGCTTTCCCGCGGCCAGCCGCCGGTGGTGGAAATGCTGCCGACTGGTCACCGGGAACGGAAAGCAGAACCATTCACGCACGCGCCCACCAGAGGGCGAACGGGAAAACTGTGCGGCGCAAGCGGTACACCATACGACTACTTTTTTTTTTCTCTGCCCCTATTTTCCCGCTACGTGCTCGCACTTGATCGATGCACAGGTGAAAATATACGGCCCCCTATCGCAGCGCCCGACTAGGGCTGGTTTTTATTCGCCTCCCCTCGACCGGCGTGCGCACCTTCGCGTCTGTATTATGCGCACGCATCCGGCCGCTCACGCACGCACGAGCGGACACAGGCGGATGGTTGCGTTTCTCTATCTCACATTGAGACAATTGGCAGCTTCCGGTCGGCTGTCCATCGCGCGGTTGTGCTCCTCTTGGCGCTCTGTTTACCCGCGGTGTGCCCCCCCCCCCCTTAAGATGGCAGCAAAGGGGCGGCACGAAGTGGAGTGGTGGTAGTGAATGTTAGTCCAACACACGAGTATGTTCGATATTTATATTCCTCATCCTCATGTTCACTCCAAATAGTCGCGAAAAGCCGACAGCTCGTTTCTTGAAGTGCAAATCGTTCATGTTGGACTAAAGGTATATGCGCCAGTGTTGTTGCGAATGTTTCGTTGTTTACGATATGTCAAGAGTCATTTATTCTGCGATGAATGCGAGAGTTTCAAACATTACTATCACAACAGTCCATTGGCAAGTGCGGAATGGTGACAGTAGCTTTTCATTAGAAAAGTTGTACTATTTTGAGCCACGCTGATTATACGTCATTTTTATTCGTGGACTATTTGTGCTTTTTGGCGAAGCACTATCAAAACATGTGTTGGTTGCGGCGAACTTTAGTCATTGCAACGAATAAATTTTAATACATTCTAATTGAGATTTGCATGGATGTTCCAAAGGTGTCCAAGTTTGCAAAGTTCCAAAATCACTGGAAAATATAGCAATATTAATTACGGGTTAAACACCATGTGTTTACATTCATTAAGCCGCAAACTGCTCTTGCGGTGCAATTTCGATCCCTTTCGAATCTTGGGCAACCGGTCATGAAATAATCGCTATTTGCAGAACGTGACATTCACGATTCGAGGGTACCGAATCATCTAACCGCATTCGGTCACCTACATGAGCATAACCGAGCCAGAGTTCGTGGATTAGCATACTCATCTCGGGAGAGGAAATTCAACCCACCACCATATCGCCCGCTGGTTATTCAAAGAGACGAACACACACCGCCCATATACATAAATGGCAAACAAAATCGCAACGACGATCGCAGAAGGATGCCAAAGGAAAAAAGAAACACACACGACGAGTCGCGGATCCTCCACGGGTGGCGTATTTTCGGTGTTTCTCGCCCCGGGGGGTGCCCACCGTTTTTCCTTCCGCTCGTGCGGTCACGTTCTTTTAATTTATTTCAGCTTTCAATTATAACAGGACGAAGCCGCGGAAAAAAACATACATTCATATTAACATTTTCGGCAAATGAATGCAGTCCACTATACGTTCGCCCGGTGCTGCGTCAGAGTGATGCAACGCGACGAAAATGCGGTGCGCCGCAGCGGTGCAGCGAAAATGACGCTGATCGAAGCAACTTTTCCTCGAGCAAGTATGGGTCGGGAAATGGGGAAATGTGCCTCCACCCGCTCTTCTTACGGGTCGACGAATGTTGCAACGACGCAAAACCGCCGCCACCTCCCCACTTGGGGGACGTCTCTCCTGTGCCCCGAAGAGGTGGACAGCGCGCGGACAAAGTGAGCGTTCCGTTATTTTTAGTCCGCGGATTGGACGCGCGGAGTGCAGGATGAGGTTTGCCCTTCGTGCCAGTTGTTTGGGGTTGTTTTTTTTCTTCTTTCTCTCCCGTTCTGGCTTCGTCGTTCCGTCTTGTGTTGGGGTTCTTTATTTCATCGAGCGCGGCTTGTCGGATCGAAGGCATCGGCCGACGCGATGGCTAGCGAAAAACAAGGCCCGTGGCCAATACATCTGCTGTACTTTAACCGTTCACGCGACGCGATGAGTAATGCGCCGCACAGCAACAGTGTGGCCGTGGCGGAATGTGAGGAATGCTCTAACGACCGCGGTTCTACCGTTTCGTTTTCGCCTCCCCCAATTTTCGCAGGTCCGCGAGGACGGGTTCGCTGTGATCGACGATTTCCTCACGCCGGCCGAGGTGCAGCAGCTGCTGCAGGTGGGCCGGAACCTGCACCAGGACGCCCCGAAGGAGGAACGGAAGGTGTTTAGCGCCACTGCCGGCGCGCAGTCTGCCCAGAGCCGGGAGCGCTACTTCCTCGAGAGTGCGGACAAGGTGAGCTACTTCTTCGAGGAGGGCGCCGTCGGCGAGAACGGCGAGTTGCTGGTCGACCCGGCGCTCGCCCTGAACAAGGTGGGCCACGCGCTGCACGGCGAACATCCGGCGTTCGGCCCGATCACGTTCTCGAACCGGGTGAAGGAGGTCTGCTGGCAGCTCGGCTACCGGCGGCCGGCCGTCGCCCAGAGCATGTACATCTTCAAGAACCCGGGCGTCGGCGGCGAGGTGAAGTCGCACCAGGACGCCACCTACCTGTACACGGAGCCGAGCACGACGGTCGGCTTCTGGATACCGCTGGAGGATGCCACGCTACAGAACGGCTGTCTGCACTTTATCAAGGGATCGCACAAAAGCGGTGTCCACCGTCGGTACGTATCCGGGATCAGCCAACCTTCGTTGCTACTGAACCAGAAGACCTGGCCATTCGAAGAAACGCTTCCACGAAACTAACTTCCCATTCGACGTTACTTCCAGGTGGATCCGGAACCCGGACAAAGCGTCCGACGAGCTGCTGGTGTACGACCGCCCGGCGCCCCTCTACCCGCAGTCCAACTTTGTCGCCGTGCCGGTGAAGGCGGGCTCGTGCGTCCTCATCCACAGCCAGGTGGTGCACCGGAGTGACGCGAACAAGTCCGACCGCAGCCGGCACGCGTACACCTTCCACGTGATCGAAACAGAAGACTGTGAATATTCCAAAGAGAACTGGCTGCAGCTGCCGGAGGATCAGCCGTTTCCGGTGCTTTTCGAGCGGGACTAGTATCAGAGGGCGAGTGATGGAGCGTGCGAGAGAGATAGAAAGAGAGAGAGAGAGATATGTTTTTGTTTCTGCGTTTGCTAACCGAAGCAGGAAGTGCGGTGCCGGGGGGCCCGGGCAAGAGCACTATATTCCGGTTGTCCAAAGAGAAGCGTATATAATCCAGTAGGTTTCCTCGCCCTCTACATAGTGATACTCTATATTTTATCACTTCCTTTTTTTTCGTGTACTGTATCGTTTCCCTCGTGTAATCTTGTTACCCATCAATCAAAGATACTCCCCCGTGCCATAGATGTTTATTTACACTTCTGCGTAGGCGCTCGGGCGTGCCACTATTTTTCTGTCCTTTTTTTTTTGTTTTCTTTTGCGTTCCGATTGCGCCACTAATGTGAATCGCTAATGGTTGGAATTGCGTCAGTGTAAAATACAAGATTAATAGTTATAATAATAAAAAAACGAATCCAAACGATTTAAAGAACTGTAACAAGCTTGCTGCTCTTTTTTGCCCTGTCCACTCCTTCCGCTTCGTAGCAATCCAGTGATCCATTCGCTGCCACATTTCTACACTCGCAGTCCCAAGGGGGGCTGATGTGGTCAGTGAGGTGGAAAACCCCACCGGACGGTGCCACAGGGGTGAAGCGATAGCGAAGGCAATCGAAGTAAACAGTCGTAAAGAGCGCAGAAAACACTTTTCCCTTCCAGACGGTGGACGGTTGGTTGATTCGAACGCGAAGTTTATTTTTTATTTTTTGCCGTACCTTTATTGTTGTGCCCCCAATGATGGCGCCACCGTTCGGCTACGTGGTAGTGGCTACAAAAGCACACATCACTTCAACTTCGACTTCAACTCATAGACGTCGCTGCGTTTCTGCCGCAGCACCGGTATCTGCTGCTTGATCTCTTCGCAAAACCGCAGGTTGATGTCGGTCACGAGCAGCTCCTGGGCCTCGCGCGCCTGGCAGACCACCCGACCCCACGGGTCGCACAGCATCGAGTAGCCGTAGGCCACGTAGTCCGTAGTCGGATCGCGGGCCGGTGAAACCATCGCCACAAACATCTGGTTGTCCAGGGCGCGGGAACGCCCGAGCAGGTCCCAGTGCAGCGGCCCGGTGTAGGGATCGAACGCGGACGGGAAGATCATCATGTCGCAGCCGAGCTGCCGGTAGCAGGCGGTGAACTCGGCGAAACGCTTGTCGTAGCAGATGCCCACGCCAATCTTCAACGTGCCGATGGTGAACGTGGCAAACTGGTCGCCAGGGGTTAGCACGGACGACTCCTTGAACGTGCAGGTGCCCGGGATGTCCATGTCGAACAGGTGCATCTTGCGGTACTTGCACAGCAGCTCACCCTTCGGCCCGAACACGGGGCATGTGTTGTACAGCTTGTTGCCGTCGCGCTCCGGGAACGTTCCACCGACCAGGTAGATGCCCAGTTCCGCCGCCAGCTTTCCCAGCGCCTTGGTGGTGTCGCCGTTTGGGATTTCCTCGGCATTGCGTCCAAACTCGGCCGTGCTGTACGGGGAGTTGAAACACTCTGGCAGGATGATCAACCGGGCACCCTCCTGCTTCGCCAGCCGAACCTGGGCGGACGCATTCACGATGTTATCCTTCTTCGTCGGGCTTCCTTTCATCTGCACTAGCGCTACCCTCAACGTGGACATTTTTCCTTCTTCGGTTCCAGGTTCCGCTGACAGACAAACGGCAAGTGAAGTTTTCCTGGAACTGGTGTTTCCGGTGAAATCTTTCTTTGTAAGCCTCTGACGACCGACGGGTAGTGGACGGTCGTTCCTATCCAAGTGACCGTTGCCGTCTCCCAGACTTTATATAAAAGCGACAAGAATCGTCCTTCTTGCAACTTATCACTTACAGCAACGGACTGAACCAGGGCGGGTCAGCACCAATTAGGTTCAAGTAGTGCCCTACAGACTGAGCCTGCACATTTTGATAAGCCATTGCACATTTCACCAGCGACTGAAAACTGTGCCAAGGGAGCGATGCAATTAGCAAAGAAACCGCCTTCCGATTATCAACCGCTTGCCAGCGTCTATATTAGTTGGTCCAGTTAGGATGCAATTCTTGATGTTTATGATTCGTGGAGAGGGCGCGGGAAGAATTGGGCCCCGCATGATAACGAAATTTTTTGAAAATAATTTCCTTAGTTAGCGAAAAATGTAGCCTCTAGGGAAGTACTAAATGATTTGTCCGTTGGTGGAACAATTCTAGCTCCAGCATCTGCGTAGAAAAGTAGATTATAAATTAGCAATACCAGGTCAACTTTATTTATCCATTTTATGTATGCATTCTTCAACCACTAGAAGTATTTTTCAAAATTTCCACACGCGTATTACGTCTAGGGATCGAACCCCCTGGAAAGATTTTCCGAAATGTTGACCATGTTGCACTCCACTGATGTCCTAGTTTCCTAACTATAACGATGCCGCTCAACGAATGGACACAAACATAAACATTTCACTAGCAAGTCGGACCTCAACCGGGTGGTAAAACTGATCCGCTAAACCTCACTGCTCCATCCTTGCGCAACCTACACCACAATGGCAAAATCAATTCGAATCTAATCAAGTGGGCGAAAAACATCGCACTGTTTATCAATTTGTCTATCACCGTCGGCTTAATTATAACGACTATCGTTTGGCCCCGCGCGCATCGACACTCCGAGCACCACCGGTAAACGGCTCTGGGCGCGCTTCCCCCTTGGCACTTTCCGCTACATTCTCGACTCATCTTTGCCATCTCTTATCTGCCAGTTATTTTATTGGGAACCGTCAGCGCCCGGAACGGCCATTATGCGTACGCATCCCGCACGACCGTGTTTGCCGGCTGCTTGCACTACGCTCCCATATCAGTTAGTGCGGAGTACGGACGGACGTCAAAACAAACTTGTTGCCGGTCTCGGTCACCCGGTCGCTGAATGGTTTCCGGGGGTCAGCGGGCTAGCTGATAGGGTGAACAATCGAGCATCAGGCTGCAGATGGTGTCTCGAACGGGCGTACGTGTAAAGTGCAGTGCTTAGTGTGGGAGCTAGGTTCGCCGCGAGTAGCTGCGAGCTTTTCCAAGTCAGGACGAGTTGAATTTCGCGCCAGTTGTGTCAGCGTTTCTTGTCGGACGACCCGTGGCCAGATTGGACAGCAGCCTACCGGTGAGCAAGCAAGATGACGATCAAGATTGCCCTCGTGCAGCTGCGCGTGGTGGAGTCGAAGGAGAAAAACCTCAAGAACGCGAGCGATCTGATTCGCATCGCGAAGAAGGAGAAGGAAGCGAACGTCGTCGTGCTGCCGGAGTGCTTCAACGCACCGTACACGGCCGACACGCTGAAGGACGTAGCGGAGGAGATTCCCGGTGGCGAGTCCTGTCGCGCACTGTCGAACGCGGCCCGGGACTTCGGTGTGCACGTCGTCGGTGGATCGATCGTGGAGTCGTGCGGAGGCCGACTGTACAACACCTGCACCGTTTGGGGTCCGGAAGGGAACCTGGTGGCTACGTATCGTAAGGTATTTTGAACATTACTTTGAAATGGACGAGGATTGTCGCTGCTTTGGGACGGTTTGTAGAATGATTTCCCGTGAACATCTTCTCCCACAACCCTCGTACAGGTTCACCTTTGTGACTCGAGCCTCAGCGGAAAGACGACGGTAGCGGAAACAAAACTCTTCACTGCCGGCAGCCAGTTCGCGACCTTCACCGTCGGTGACACTCGGATCGGCCTGGGCATTTGCTGGGATATGCGGTTTGCCGAGTTTGCCACCGCCTACCGGAAGATGGGATGCGATCTGCTGATCTATCCGGCCGTCTGCGACGTACCGACCGGCGAGCAGCACTGGGAGCTGCTGGCCAAGGCCCGCGCTTTGGACAACCAAGCGTTCGTGGCATTCTGCTCACCCGCCCGCGATACGCACGCCAAACTGATTCCCTACGGCCACTCGCTCGTGGTCGATCCGTGGGGTCAGGTTATCCAGCGCGCGACCGAGTTCCAGGAGATAGTGGTGGCCGAGCTGGTGCTGAAGGAACTGGCGGTGGTTCGCCAGCGGATACCGGTGTTCGACCAGAAGCGCTCCGATCTGTACGAGCTGAAGGTTGGCTACTCATGAATGGGGTCCGGAGTGATTTTTACGTTCTCCCAATGATAATATGTTTGTTAATGCGCGTGTTTCATTAGATGTGTAGATGGGAAAATTTTCTCGTGACGTTAATTCTACTTTTTTCGATGATACCGATAACGGAATAAATTTAATGCCATGAGGCTGTGATGCAAAAAAAATAAAATTTAATGTTTTTATTCTGCCGAACGCATCCAATCGCTTAATTTAAGATGCTATCGAGAAGGAACAACGTTAAACAACGATTCTCGTTTCGTTTGAAAACATACTGTTCGACTCAAGTATTTCGAGTGAGTGTACCAGCCGTGGTTTATAGAAATTGCGGTCAAGCTAAAATGCACCATTTCCATCAAAATTAAAAATGTTGACAGGTTGAATAGGAACTGAAATGGAAACGGGCTAAATGCATATTTGTATTAAAACTACAAATTAATGCGATATGTAAAGTAAAAATCATTAAATTTTAATATCAGTTTACATGGTGTGGATTATCCAGTAGGATCCTGAAAAATCATTGCAAACCGGTTGAGATAACGAACCGGTTCGATTCATCTTGAATTAAAAATATGGTATTAGTGGCGCCATCTGTGGTGGCACGAACTCTTGAAACGAGATCGTGTGAATGTGTAGGTATAACAATGTTTTCTCTGGCGTTTCAAAACAAATAAAACATCTGAGAAAGCACGAACCGCAATTTATTCCGTTTTGATAACAGAAGCTGTCAGTGCCATTAGCGATATGAGCAAAATAGTGCGCGGTAAGTGAATTGAACCTTCATTTTAAATCATTTTTGTCAAACTATTAATATATGATAATAATGCGTATTGCATTTTTACAGCTGGGTTCCGCATTGCGCTTCTGCAATTGAAGGTCGGCGCAAACAAAACACAGAATATTGAAAATGCCCTTTCCAAAATTCGGTCTGCAGTTACTGATAAGGGTGTTCGCGTAGTAGCCTTGCCGGAGTGTTTTAATTCTCCCTATGGAACGCAGCACTTTCCAGAATACGCCGAAGAAATCCCGTCTGGCGAAACGAGTCGCAGCCTGGCGGCAATAGCCAAGGAGCTTGGAATTTACCTGATCGGTGGAACGATTCCGGAAAAGTGTCCCGCAGACAACAAGCTTTACAATACGTGCACCGTTTGGTCTCCGGAAGGTTCGCTGTTAGCAACCTACAGAAAAATTCACCTATTTGATATCAACATACCGGGTGGAATAACGTTCCGTGAATCAGATGTCCTGACAGGCGGAAGCAAGCTCGCGACAGTGGCCGTCGATGGCGCGAAAATCGGTATTGGCATTTGCTATGACATTCGATTTGACGAGCTTGCACGTTTGTACCGTAATCAGGGCTGCGATATGTTAATATATCCCGGCGCGTTTAACATGAAGACGGGCCCGCTGCACTGGGAACTGTTGGCACGCGCTCGGGCGAATGATACGCAATCGTACGTGGCTACTATTTCCCCAGCACGGGACGCATCGGCAGGATACGTCGCCTGGGGCCATTCAATGGTAGTGGATCCGTGGGCTAAAGTTGTTTCCGAGGCCACTGAAGCCGAGGAAACGATTGTTGCTGATGTAAATCTCCAGATGGTGGACGAAGTGCGGTCACAGATCCCAATATTTAATCAGCGTAGAACGGATCTTTATTTTACGGAATCAGTTACAAAATAACAACGGCCAGACAGCATTGCCATTTGTAAAACGATAGTTGAAATATATAAACACAAATACGTTTCTCAACGGTTGCGTTTCATTGCTAAAGTGGGCAACAAAAAAACAAACCCAAAAAAATCATACGTAATGTAATAATTAGCGATAGCGGAGAAAATTAATTTCATCAGATAAGATGCAAATACATAACTTGGTTTACTAAATTATCTTTTACACTTCCGGATACTTGCGGTTAACCCATGACCGCAATGACTTCTATTCTGGTTGGACCAGTTCCATATTCGAACCATCAACGCCCATAATGGTTTCTCGAAAAATGTGTTCCTTCAAAAGCATAATCGCATCATCCGTAGCATGGCTTGTGGCAATGCAAATAATCCCGAGTGATAATCCGTATGTGAAATTAATTGGCCATAGATATCGCATTTAACTAGCGACGTGTGGCGATAAGATGCCGATAAGCGCTCTCGTGCCCCTTGTAATGAATGGCATCAACACTGTACAAGTATCAGTCTACATTTCTTGGTCCAGCCCATGAGCAACGATCATGATTAAGTGGTGCAAGCTTATCTCTTTTTGTATTTTTGTCACCGGATGGTTCGGCGAAAACGAGGCAGAATGTTCCATAGGATTCGGCGCACGTAGCAATGGTGAATATGACGAACCGAATCAGCAAAGTACGCAATCAGTTTTAATTCCTACTTACCCTTTAGGCGATCGATTATTACATACTATAGCGATGTCCAAGGGCCCCTTAGAAATAGCGCAAAGAATCGATTTCGCCGTCGACTACAAAGTAAACCCACTGCACAGCGAGGAAATTACGCTGGTTATGCTAGTCGGAACCGATCGCGGTTGCTCCGCTATGATAAGCAATAGCGTAGATAGAAAAAAGCATTTTCTCGGTTCAGTGAGCAGTGTTAGTGAGTTGATCGAATTTTCAATTACTCTATCGGTGTACGGTGTTGTGTGACATGAAATGAAACAACCTATAAATAAACATTAAAATCGCTTATGGTCATGATCATCTTGGATAAATAAAGCAACGAACAATTTATGTTAACAATTTAAGGATGTTTAATCCATCCTCAAATATATTAGCTTCGCGATGGAAACCACTTCAGACGAAATGTTCCATATTGAACTCAACCACTGAGCACGGTGTGGTTATCTCGAATGCGTGAAGTACGGTCGGATGCAGCACTCCCACGCTTCCAATAGCCGCCCCCTTGTACAGTACCGAAGCACACCGTCCGGGAAAGAACGCTGGATCATCACAGGCCTGCAGATAGTAGCCAGCTGCCTTATCCCAAGGCACCTCTAGTAGCTGCATTACCCGGTCTAGCAAACCGTGCACCACCTCAAACCCGGCAGTTCTGTTGCAGTGCACGGCACACACCCTACGCTCATTTTTTGCGCCCACTTCCGCCTTGCTATCCGCCAGCACGACATCCGACACCTCGAACAGTTTCAGCGGCAGCGGCATTTTGCGATTGGCAGCGAGCGTTTTCAGCAG
>JAOEFI010000003.1:32171912-32191451 GCA_034621735.1 Anopheles plumbeus
TTTTGGATTCGGCCCTCCTCCTATATTGCTAGGGACGGTGCGAACACACACACAATCTTTTCAAACCGCAATGGATGGAACACTTTTCCTTTATCAGTTCACATTTTATTTATTCACTTTCTGTTGCACCTTTTTTCTTTCCCTCTCTTCCTCATTTTATCTCGTAGATTTTGCTGGCTTGCCTATGTCTAAGGCCAGATCTGCTGGTAAGTGTCGCTAGTGTAACTGCACCTTTCCAAAGGGGGGATGTGTGTCTGTTGCCTCTTTTTTCATATTTGCGCGTGATGTGTTGTGCGTTGTGTGGCTATTCTAACAGTTTTGTCGCTTGGCCCTTTTTTGCCCTATCCTCGTTAGCGAGTTTTGAGGATATTTCTAAGGATATAAAAACGCCTCTACGAAAATATCCTACAGTGCTTTGTTTTTTTTTCTTTTCGTTTGCGTTTCTAATCATCGAAAGTAATGCATAACTTTGTCTCATAAATAATCCCTAACTTTGAGTTTTCACCATTACTACAAATATAACCTTTAATGTTTGGTTATTAAGGGCGCAACATTTAACCATAACTTGACGAACAAAACACTTATAAAAAGGTGCAATGAACAACCACAATGCTTGCAATCGATGTTCCATTAACTAGAACCATTTTAAAGACACTTCCGTGAGCTGCCATGAAAATATGGTGCATCAGTTCAACAACCATCATTATTTTGCGCCGCCTTCCTCCGGTTTGTGTTCGGTTGGAAGGGAAACATTGTCCAAGCCAGCTTTATACACTTTGTTAGAAGCAAAGGCAGGATCGTTGCTCAAAGTGTATTTGCAACCAGCCACAGAACAACCAACAGCCGATCTTGTGCCTTCGGACGCTTGTGCGAACAACGTCATTGCATCACACACATGCATTTTGTCAATCTGGGGGAACTTTGCGGTATAAAAATGGCCCACAATTTACACGCTGCAGTCCGCAGTATTGGGGGTGAATCCAGCCAAAGTACAAGTTCGGTGAGAGTTTGCGAAGGAGAAACCAAGAGTGTGAATATTTCCACACCCGGACCCTAGAATCGACTTCGGCTAGCTTTCCCTTCAGGGTAGAGGAACAAGTCCGGCAAAACCGTTTCGGACCGAAACCGTCAGTTACCTGGTAAACGACCTGTTTCGAGGATTAGCAGCTGGGTGTCAGTTGAACCATATCGCTCTTCGAATAGGATGAATTCTTCTCGAAATTTTCCACCAAGTAATGTCCAATGGTTGCAGGTGCTAAGAGCAATGTAATGTGTCAGGACGGAGTCGGTTACTGCAATCGCTCTATGCAAAACACCAAGCGATCGTAAGAGGGTTAAATCGAGAACGGTCGTGGGTTATTCAACCGCACAGCAGTGGAGTCAGCGTCGCGAACCAGATACTAAGGTTCTTGCACGACGATGCCACATAGTACCTCAGAAGTAATCGACAAAGAGTTGATAGTGCGCATCCCGGACCCTGCAACGCGTGAGTTATGGCAGGGGTTGCAGCCTCCCAGGGTGACCGACCGAATACCGTCCAGTTTCTGAAGGTGGATGCAGAACCGTTCGAGTCTGTTGAAGTCCAAGATGCTTCATTTACATTATCGGCCGAATGTGGCGTACCAAACACTGAACTATCTTCGAATCCAACTTGTTGTTTCGTACATTTATCGAGTTTAGGCCTGTGATTGCAGGATCATGTTTTGAGTTGAGAACTAATGTTTCTATCTAACGGATTGTTCCGATCCGATCCATATGATATTGATCATGTTCTCGCACGGTGACACCTTTGCCCTCTCCTAGAAGCGCTCATCAATGTGATAAAATAAATATATATTAAACGAAACAGTATATCGTTTGTTTTTAATTCGTTTTTTTTTAAATAGGAAAAAATAAATTGACGGTTGACGATTTCGACGAAATCCGTACACAACTTGTCAGTAGATTCAATTCAGTGTTATGAATAAGAATATGATGCCCAAAACAAATCCATGCCCATGGCTGATTGCCATTGGTTGGGTCGGCGAGCGATAACCGAATTCTTCCAACTTTGTTTTCCATAATCTTTTCTAGAAGGGACTATGAAATATAAAAAATATTTTAGTGTCTTTCTTTTACCAGCTTTTGTTTTAAAGTGTGCGTATTTTTCGTGTAGAAGTGCATGCCCAACAAAACCCATGCCGAAGCCCAAGTTATCGCGTTCTGAGCTGAGCTCGGCAGCTGTTTTCCCTTAACTTGTTTTCGGCCAGCTCCAGATATCTGTGCTCCAAAAACTAATCTCTTTGTTCAACTCTATTTGCAGGTTGAATCTATTACAGAAGACCACCAAATGGAGGAAATGCACGAGGCGGAGTGCTCGGACAGCTGTGAGAATGACGTCGACATGGATGAGTCGGACAGTTGCGACAACGATGCCGACGACAATGATGATTCCGAAGGTGAGTATCGCGGGACGCGCATCGCGCATCCGCCTCGGTTTATTTGTATGTGACGTTTCACACTCACTCGCTCATTGCTCACAGAAGACGACGAGGACGACGAAGATATGGTTCATAGTACCGTGCCGGGTAAATTTCTCCTAGAGAACGATGACGATACGGACCATGAACGAGGTAGGCATGATTGAGCGTTAAGTGTAATTGTCAACGATGAGAGCATTTATAAAAGAAGCCGTTTAACATTGCGTTGTGCGCGAGAGTGCTAATGAGAATTCCATGTGGTATTGTGTATTTTCCTAACAGATGAAGCAGCGCACGCCTTGACGCGAATGAAATCCAGCGATGGGAGTCCAAGGGATAAAAAGTAAGTTGCGGAGGAAATAGTAGGGCTTTGATACCAAATGGCCATTGGGTCTGCCCGCTGCCAGAGCGTCGAAAAAATTGTTTATTTTCCATCTTTTACGGGCGTTTCTCCCATGACAGTTTGCTATCGCGTTCGCTGATTGCGGCCTGCACGGATAACGACGTGAACACCGTCCGGAAGCTGCTTGGCGAAGGCAACTCGCTGAACGAAGCCACCGAGGAGGGTGACTCGCTGTTATCGTTGGCGTGCTCCGCAGGCTACTACGAGCTAGCCCAGGTATGGCCGAAGCAGATACGCACCAATGTTGCATCCGACTACAGCTATGCGAGCGCTTGTGTGAAGTTTTTTTTTTGTTCTCTTGGCACAGGTATTGCTGGCAATGTCGGCACAGGTGGACGACCGTGGCCAGAAGAACGATTGCACCCCACTGATGGAGGCGGCATCGGCCGGGCACGTCGACATCATTGAGCTGCTGTTCAAACACGGTGCGGACGTGAATGCACAGTCCTCCACCGGGAACACGCCGCTCATGTACGCGTGCGCCGGTGGGCACGAGAAAGCAGTAAAGTTGTTGCTGGAGCACGGGGCCAACGTAGAGGACCACAACGAAAACGGCCACACGCCCTTGATGGAAGCTGCATCGGCGGGTCACGTTGGAGTAGCGAAGGTATGATGTGGCGGGATTGCATCCACTTCTTTACCATACAACCTTTCCCCCCGCTCGCTCCGCATGATTAAACCCGAGAATAGAGCTCAAACTGTGCGACAGAAGCGTCCACCTGCGAGCCACCAAATGCCGATCGAGGATCCGAAGAACTTACGTGCAGATTCGGTCAGTTTTATTGAGTCGACCTGTTTAAATGCAGTGTATGATTCTAATGCTTTCCCAATAGGCGCTAGCTAGATCTACTCGATGGGCAATCTGGTTGTGGTCGGGTGTGTACGTATGTCCATTAGCGAGCAATGATTTTTATTTGATCTTATCTGATGGATATACACATTAAAACACTCAAGCAAGCCACGATGTCATAGAAACATTGGATGGTGGTCTAGAGTCCTATAAATGCCTTCATATGATCGTTCTACCTTCTGCAGATTCTACTGGAGCACGGTGCCGGTATCAACACCCACTCGAACGAGTTTAAGGAGAGTGCGTTGACGCTCGCCTGCTACAAGGGCCATCTCGATATGGTGCGCTACCTGCTAGATGCTGGCGCGGATCAGGAGCACAAAACCGACGAAATGCATACTGCCCTGATGGAGGCCTCGATGGACGGCCATGTGGAAGTTGCCCGGCTGCTGCTCGACTCCGGTGCGCAGGTCAACATGCCGACGGATTCGTTCGAGTCGCCGCTAACGCTGGCGGCGTGCGGTGGCCATGTGGATCTGGCCATGTTGCTCCTCGACCGGGGAGCCAACATCGAGGAGGTGAACGACGAAGGCTACACACCGCTCATGGAAGCTGCGCGGGAGGGTCATGAGGAAATGGTGTCATTATTGCTACAACAGAGTAAGTAGAGCATCAAATACATGCTACAGGGCTGATATAAATCAACTTGTTAAAGTTAATGCAGACTGTATTGTGCAAACTCTAATTTTTTCCTGCTTTTGCTCTCTTCTGCTACGCCAGATGCGCTGATAAATGCTCAAACTGAAGAAACTCAGGAAACTGCCCTTACGCTAGCGTGCTGCGGAGGCTTCATCGAAGTGGCCGATTATCTCATCAAGCACAGTGCCGATATTGAGCTCGGAGCCTCGACCCCGCTAATGGAGGCCGCCCAGGAGGGTCACATCGATCTGGTGCGCTTTCTGCTGCAGCACGGCGCGAATGTACACGCGCAGACGCAGACGGGCGACACGGCGCTGACGTACGCGTGCGAGAACGGCCACACGGAGGTGGCGGACGTCCTGCTGTATTACGGGGCCGAACTGGAGCACGAATCGGAGGGAGGCCGGACGCCGCTGATGAAGGCCTGCCGGGCCGGGCACTGGTGCATCGTGAAGTTCCTGATCGAGAAGGGTGCGGACGTTAATCGCCACACGACGAACAACGACCACACGCCGCTCTCGCTGGCGTGCACCGGTGGGCACCAGAATGTGGTCGAGCTGCTCCTAAAGAATGGCGCCGATCCGTTCCACAAGCTGAAAGACAGCAGCACCATGCTGATAGAGGCTGCCAAGGGTGGGCACATCGGGGTGGTGCAGCTGTTGCTCGATTTCCCCCATTCACTGATGAGCGCAAACGCTCCCCAGCAGCAGAATATGCTCAACAATGGGCAGATGCAGCAGCTGCAACAGCAGCAGCAGCAGCTGCAACATCAGCAGCAGCAGCAGCAGCAACAACAGCAGGTACAACAACTGATTATCTCGCAGAACCAACACCACCAACAGCAACAGCCCCAGCAGCAGCTGCAGCAGCAACATCATCATCATCATGTCCAACAGCAGCAACAAACGCTTCAGCATCAGCAACAGCAGTTACTCGCAGGTCCACCCGGCTTGCGCGAAGTACCGGAAGCCATCCGCGTCAGCAATAAGCAAATTTTCCAACTGCCAACGAAGGAGGCGCTTGAGCAGCAGCAGCAGCAGCATCAGGGTCAAGGACAATCTCTTCACCACCCACTGCCCGTTCACCTTCAAACGCCTGCCCAACAGCAGCAGCTACATCAGCACCAGCAGCTGCTAGCCAACAGTCACCAGCTGCTGAACCAGGCGAGCATGCTCCTGGACGGTGGCAGCAACGATTCGTCGATCCTGACCCAGCATCTGCTAGAGATACAGCCCTCGCTGGAGCCGTCACTGAAGGAAACATTCCTGGAGGGCTTGGCGATGGGGTTGGCCTCACGTGCCGCCGCTCGTCACATCAACACCGGAGCGAAAGGAACGACGTCAACTACGCCACCCATCGTGGGACAGCAGCAACATCACGAACAGACCGCGGTTGCTCAACAACAACTAATCCAATACCTGCATCAGCACCAGCACCAGCACCAGCAGCAACAACAGGCGCTACAGCCGCAGCAGCCGATCATCCTTCAAGGTAGCAATGTTGTTACCCATCCGCAGCAGCAACACCAGCAGATGGTTGCCGCTCCCGGCGTAGGCAACGCTGCCAGCGGTGGAGGCAACAAGCAGCAGCGTAGCTTGTTGCGTAAGAAACAGCAGCAGCAGATAGCAACACAACTGCCTTTGCCATACGAGGCAAATCTTACCAGTTCGGAGGCGCAGCAAGTTCGCAGTGAACCGGTTGGCGAGGATAATCCAACTGGTTCCGGAGCTAACCACAGCAACCCACCCCAGCTGCAGCAACAGATGCTGCAGTCACGTGCTAGCAATGTTGCGATGCGCTCCGACTACGAGCAGTACCAGAAACAGATGAGGGAAATGTATCAAAAGGTAATTGTCATGTGAAAAAGTTTACACAAGTTTCTATATCGCATCAAAAATTAGACGATTTGACACGACAATGGATCATGCTATAGCCGTTTGGGAAGGCATCGCATTCATAGTGTTTTTTTTTTGCTGAATGTATCACCTTTGTTTTTGGTTATTTTATGTACCGTATAAATAACGTTACTCTGCTCTATTGTGGTATACATTGCTAATATTAGGTTTCATTTGCTTCGCTTGTTTTCACAGAAGGCAAACATTCAATTCATTTGCGATGCGAATGGACCACCATCGACTCTTTTACCACCAACGGGAACGACGTATCTTGATATAACATCCCCGGTTCAAGGTAAGAAGAACGGCAGGCAAGCAATGTCACTTTCGGTTTTACCGAACCGACAAATGGCATTTGATTTTGATCGATTGCATGTTTCTTTCCGCATCGCTTTTCCAGTTGGAAAAATGTCCGCGGAGGCCAGTGGGACTGCCGCCGCCAACAACAGTGGTCTGCTTTTCGCTTCATCATTGCCACCACAGCAGCAGCAGCTACAGCTGCAGCTGCCCACTATGGCAGCTAATGCGGGTGCGTCTGCAGGGGCGGGGGGTAGCGTTGGCAATGTTACTGTCGCGTCAGTGCCGGGCACCAGCGTCACTGGAATGGTGAATATTGGTGGTAGCGGTGGAGGAACGCCACTGACAGCGCCTTCGGAAGTGTCTCAGAGTACTGCCATCAGTGATCGTCCAAAGGTGAAGCCCGTCTCGAAAAAGGATGCCAAGAACAATCGCAAAACGGCGGCCGCAGCGGCGGCAGCAGCAGCTGCCGCAGTAGCTACTGCCACGTCAACAGTCCAGCAGCAGCAACAGCCGCTTTGGCCGCCAGCGACCAACAACGCGTCCGGCAGCAGCGGTGTGCTACAGCAGAACCCAATGGTGTCAATTTATAACAACTTGGTAAGAATTCACTTAAATTAGGTAGAAGCAGGATTTGCTTCATGTATTCAGGTCTACCGTTCAATTAGTGGCATATTTTTGAATTTCTATGTCTCGAACATAAGCACATGTCACATGTCTAGGAATGTTTATAAAGCAGAGTTAGGATGAATCCAAAAGAAACAAGAAGCCAATAGATCATTCCACATTTTTCTCCACCTTTTTCTCGCACTCCATCCAGTCTGTGATTCCAAGTTCCGAGGCGAACGTTCACATGCTGCAGCAGTCGATGTCGAATTTGAACCTGCAATCACAGCCATCGGCATCGACAACGTCGTCGTTGTCCGCGCACGGTGCCTGCCCCGCTTCGTCTTCGAGTAGCAAAGCTGCTCCTGCTCTCGCGGATGCCACCGGGACCGCCGAATGTAGCAAAACCGACACCAGCGATGAGTGCACAACAAAATCGGCTACCACCACAACGCTATCGTCGTCGGCATCGTCCCCAGGCGGAAGCAACAACAATGTTCCTACGTCGGTTATCACCACAGCGAAGCGTGTTGGTGCTGCTGAGGCCGAAGACGGTTCCGCGGCGTCGTCAGCGGATGGGCAGGAGGAACAGCCATGCACTTCGACTCCAGCCGCGGGCACCGCCGTTGCCGGGGCTGCTATCGAAAGTGGAACTGTTGCCGCCGCAGATGGTGGTGGCAGTGATACTGCCAGCAGTAGCAGCAGCAGCAGCACCGCTGGCAGTAGCGCACCTAGCAGCAACAGCAGCAGTGCGGCGGCTAGTAGCAACAACTCTACTGCCAGCACTACGACCACCGGCAGCAGCGGTGGCGAAGGAGACGGCAGTACAGCGAGCAGTGGTAGCATTAGTGCCGCCAGTAGCAGCAGCGCCAGCAGCGATGGAAGTACCACCGGAAGCTGCAACAACAACACTGCCGGTGCGGGGGAAGCAGAAGCGGAAGTCGTGGAAGAGGACGCGAGTGGCGGCGGCGAGCTAGTGCCCAGCGGCGAGCAGGAAAACCAGTTCAACCTGTTCGCACTGGTCGACCGGAAGATGATGCGCAAGATTGCCCAACGTTTGCTTGGCGATCCGCCGAAATCACCCTCGGAAACACCACCGCTGAGCTGCCCGGGATCGAATCTGGAGCTTTCCTCCTCACCACCACCATCATCGATGAATGCAGGTAGAGTAATAGTCCAGAAAAGGGAACACACAAAATAGTATGGATTCCTGATCCGGTCTGGCCGATCTTTGTATCACTGCTGCATACTGCCAACCTAACTGCCCTGTCCCGTCTAACTTTGCAGATCTTGAATACCCGGAACTGTCACGCATACTGTGCAGCTTCAGCCGATCGGACCTATTGCCCACGTCGGAGTTTGTGCAAGTGCATCAGCACGTTTCCAACATCATTCAGCATAAGGGTGGAAGTAATGTAAGTATTTATACAGCGCAAGAAAAGCAACATTTTGGCCGAAGTATACCGTCTGTTTATCCAGCATATGAGCGTTTTTCGACTCATTAATGAGCATATATTTGTGGTCGTTAACTTTTACAATGGAGAGAATATGATTAGGCAGTATGGCCAGTTTGCGGTATTCCTATTCGACAATACTGTCTCGGGTTGGCTATAATGATTCTTGTTCTGTTTGCAGCCAATCAAGCTTGGTGACGCACCCGACGGCCACCAGTACGTGGAGGAAGGCGACGAACATTTGTCAATGTTCAACATCGAGGAATCGGAAGCGGATGGAATGGCCGAGTGTGTCGGTGGCATGTACTCCACGCTGGATGAAACGCTCGAACCGTTCCACGCGGAAGACGGATCGGTACCGCAAACCCACGACCCTCGGGGTTCGACGTACAGCTACGAATGGGTTGAGTGCATCGATGAGGTGCTCAACGCCCTGAGCACCTGCACCGACATTCCGGTGGCGTTACAGGTACGTCCTTTGCGTTACATGGTGTCCTCGACCCCTGCAATGAACAGTCGTTCTGATCAATGCTCCTCTTCCGTTCCTTTCCACGCAGGAAATGGCTGCGAATCTCAGCTGCCAGGATATTGACGCATATGCAAACCTCATCGGAATGAACTCCTTCTGCAAGACGCGGTGGGCGGGCAACCAGAATCAGCTAACATCTGGCACGTCGTCCCCTGTGGAGGAGGACGGCAATATAAGCCCGGGCGACGAACAATGTGCTTTCCGCCAGGGGCAAGCCGCCGCCAGTCAGCTGTTGACGTTCGATCCACAGCAACCATTGTCGCTGGATAATCTTATGCTCAGTCAGTTTCAGGTAAGGATGAGAACGACCACCCCGAATTGTTAACGGACGACTAAGTTTCATTCTTTCATTTTTCAGGCATCCGCTTCTGGATCCGTACTGCACCATCCGTCCGCGGGTAGCGGTGCGGATGGAGGGCAGCAGCCAAAGCTTGTCTTTAACGTCGATGCAGATAAAGCCTCGCAAGTGCATTTGCTTTTTCAACTCCCTACCGTACAGTCTCAGCAGCAGCAAGACCAGCAACATGACCCCAACATAATCGTCAACCAGTCCCAGCAACAGCTGCAGCAGCAGACTCAACCACAGTCGCAACTCTCGCAACAGCAGGGAGGAGCTCAGCAGCAGCAGCAGCAGCAGCAGTGCAATGTTGCCATGCAGTCGCATGCGGCGGCTGCCGCAGCCGCAGCAGCCCTACAACACGCCCAGTTGCAGCAGCAGTTTCATGTGCAAAACATGGCCGCTCACTCTGGTTCCGTGAGCCTCCAGCAACATCAGCAGCAGCAGCATCAGCACCAGCTACAACATCTGCAGTCCCAGGCCCAAGGACAGCAGCACCAGCAGCAACAGCATTGTCTGCAGCACTCGCAAATGCAGGTTGCAACTCAAACTAGCCAGCAGCAGCAACAACAGGAGGGGGGATATACGTCACCAATAATGGATTGCACAGAAGTGCCACCACTTATTACGTCCCAGCAGTTTGCTCGACTGATGGAAGCTTCCCAGCAGCAACAGCAGCAGGTGCCGACAACTCCGGTGCCTACTGGTGGTAAAATGGGTGCTGCGGGCGCTGGTGCTGCTGGTGGTAAGAAGGGAGAGAAGAATCGTAAGGAGAAAAATCGCCTCGCAGTGCCGGGAGTCCGCCAGGCACCGGCCGGACAGCAGAGCGGAGTGGTCGGCGGTCCCATCCAGAACTACCAGTTCGATGCGAACGGTGGTGCTAGGCAGGGTGGGCTAGTAGTGGATGTACCACCTCCCGGTGCCGTACACATGACTACGTTCCCCGGCGGTGGCAGTAACATTATGCCACCACAGGGTGCCGCTAGTAGTGCTGGTGTGGTCGTACCGGAACGTACGATCGACGTCGACTCGGAAACAGACTCGAATCACGACACAGCGCTCACACTCGCCTGTGCCGGTGGGCACGAAGATATGGTGGAGCTACTGATCAACCGCGGTGCCAACATCGAGCACAAGGACAAAAAAGGCTTCACGCCCCTGATACTAGCGGCAACGGCCGGGCACGAGAAGGTGGTCGATACGCTGCTACGTAACGGGGCCGAAATCGAGGCGCAGTCGGAACGCACGAAGGATACGCCCCTCTCGTTGGCTTGCTCGGGCGGGCGTTACGAGGTGGTCGAGCTGCTGCTGAGCATGAACGCGAATCGAGAGCACCGCAATGTGTCCGATTACACTCCGCTCAGTTTGGCCGCGAGCGGTGGCTACGTGAACATTATAAAGCTCCTTCTGCAGCATGGCGCAGAGATAAATTCACGCACCGGGAGCAAGCTAGGCATCTCGCCGCTAATGCTGGCCGCCATGAACGGGCACGTGGCTGCGGTGAAGCTACTGCTCGACATGGGCTCCGACATAAACGCTCAGATCGAGACGAACCGAAACACAGCGCTGACGTTGGCATGCTTCCAGGGGCGCCACGAGGTCGTCAGCTTACTACTCGATCGTAAGGCCAACGTGGAGCATCGGGCGAAGACAGGCCTTACGCCGTTGATGGAGGCCGCCTCTGGAGGCTACATCGATGTGGGCCGTGTGCTCTTGGACAAAGGTGCGGATGTCAATGCCGCCCCGGTTCCGTCCTCCCGCGATACGGCCCTCACGATCGCGGCCGACAAGGGCCACCTGAAGTTTGTTGAGCTACTCCTCTCCCGAGGCGCCGCGGTGGAGGTGAAAAACAAGAAAGGAAACTCGCCCCTGTGGCTGGCGGCGAACGGTGGTCATCTGGGTGTGGTCGAATTGCTCTGCAGTGCCGGCGGCGATATCGATTCGCAGGACAACCGGAAGGTTTCCTGTCTCATGGCGGCCTTCCGCAAGGGCCACACGAAGGTGGTAAAGTGGATGGTCGGACACGTGACGCAGTTCCCGTCGGACCAGGAGATGACGCGGTACATCAACACGATCAGCGAGCAGGAGCTGCTGGAGAAGTGTCACGACTGCGTGAAGGTGATCCGTGCGGCGAAGGATCAGCAGGCGACGAAGGCTAATATCAACGCGTCTATTCTGCTGAAGGAGCTTGATCTGGAGCGCTCGCGCGAGGAGAGTCGGAAGGCCGCAGCGGCGAAGCGGCGAGAGAGAAAGAAGCGCCGCAAGGCCGAAAAACGCGAGCAGCAGCGAAAGATGAACTCGGCCGATGGCGGGGACGGTAACAATGACGATGATGAGGAAGAAGCGGACGATGATAAGGATGAGGAGGAGGATAACGACAGCGAACACGATGAGGACGAGCTACTGCTTTCCGCGGCCATGACGAACGCCGCCGGTAACAAGAACGCAAACCGTGCTGGTACGGGCAACAGCAATCCGGCTCCGTTACACCACAATAAGCATCAGCAGCAACAGCAACAGCATCAGCAGAACCACCGTGAGAAGGAGAAAGAAAAGGAGAAGGAAAAAGAGAAAGAAAAGGAAATCGTGAAGGGAAAAGAGAAAGATAAGGGAAAGGAAAATCAAACCAACCAGTCAGCGGCATCCTCCTCTCAGGCCCACCAACGCCTACAGCAGCAGCCGCAGCAGGCACAGCAAGGTGCTGGGGGCAACAACGGACAGCAGTTGTATCAGTATCGTCCAATTTCGATACCATATCAGGTCCAGGAGGAAGGTGACTCCGGTATCGACGCCAACAGTCTCGGCTCGTGCTCCAGCTCGGAAGTAAAGTCGTCTTCAGCGAACAACCCGCTGGAGCAGAAAAAGAACAACAAGAAGCGCAAACAACAGCAGCAGCAACAAGCTCAAACGACACGTGGTGCTATCGCGTCCACTAATGCTGCCGGTGCAGCCCGGGCGGCCAACGCGAAGGCGGCGGCATTATCGTCCTCCTCTACGGCAACCGCGGCTAATGGCAAATCGTCAGGCCACGGACAGCAGCTGCAACATGCAAACGCTGGCAATAGTGCAACGCCCGCCAGCCGTCAATCGAAAAGTCCGGAGAGTGCCTCAACGTCGACGTCGAACAATGTGAGTGCTGTGGTTCAGGATAAAAACTCGAAAGAAAAGCAAGGTCGACGTCAGCATGAGAGGGAACAACAGGCGCAGTACAACAGCCGGGACAAGCGCGAGAAGACGGTTGAGAAGGAGAACGTCGCACCGAAGGACGAACGATCGTCCGGCCTGACAGCGAAGGGCGGCGATAAGAAGTCGTCATCATCTGCCGACAACTCACACCACCACCATCACCATCAAAACACGAGCAGCTTGGTGGGCAGTGGCAATCTCTCTTCGTCCACCAGAGGGGAGACGATGCATCAGCACCAGCACCAGAATAACGCCGGGTCGCAATCCGGCTCCTCTACGGTCGGCAATCGCAAATCCATCATTGTGTTCGGCTCGAACCGTCATACCGGTTCCTCCTCCTCCTCCGCAATGGTCGACCACGATGAAATGCAGTCGAGCGGAGGGAACTACTACGGCTCCAACGCTCCTGGGGGTTCAACCGGAGCGAACAAGAAAACCCACGGCAACAAGACGTTCTACAACACGAACGATGATCACCACCATGGGAGCAAGGGAGGGTCCTCGTCCAGTCCGATGAAACAGCACCAGCATCAACACCCGCAGCAGTCGTCATCGTCGGTCATGGGAACTTCGTCACAGCACCAACACCAGAACATTACGAACTCCACGTCGCTCTCCAGTGTGACGGGGAAGCGCGAGGAAGGCTGGAAGGAGGTCGTTCGCAAGAGCTCCGTTCAGCAGGGCGGTGGCGTGGGCGGCGGCAGCGGCCAGTCTTCCTCGTCGCCGATGGAGTGCCGCAAAGTGCAGGTCCCAGTGCATGCCATTTCGCGTGTGATCGGCCGTGCAGGAAGCAACATCAACGCGATCCGTGCCGCCACCGGTGCCCACATTGAGGTGGAAAAGCAGGGCAAGAGCCTCGGCGACCGGTCGATCACGATCAAGGGCTCGCAGGAGGCGACGAAGCAAGCGCACTTGCTGATCGTTACCCTAATCAAGGATCCGGATGTGGACATTTTGCTGATGCTACCGAAGCACAACAGCACTTCCTCCTCGTCGCAGAAAACTAACGCCTCCGGTGTGTCTTCATCTTCCGCCGGCTATTCGACGGGTAGCGGGATTATTTCGTCCTGCTCTAGCTCATCGACGGGATTGTCATCGAACCAACAGCTGCACCAGCAGCCCCCGGTGCCGATCGTTCCGGCGGCTATTGTACCGACGAACGGTGCAGCACCGACCATGTCGGCGATCGTGGCGTCGGGTGGCGTTGCCGCAGCAGCAGCTGCTGCCGCGGCCGCTGCTGCAGCCGCAGCCGCCGCCGCAGCCAACAGCAACTCCGCTTCTTCGGGGCTTGTCAAGGGCGGCAAGACTGGTTTCATGACTTCGAACAGCAACAAATCGTCAGCGAGCGGCAGTGCCGCGGCTGGCGGCGGAGGTACACTCGGTAACTCCATTGCACACAACGCAGTCAGTGGTGGGTCCAAGGCACCGCCATCGGCGGTTCCCTTCATGGGTTCCGTTCCTTCGAACTCGAATGTTCGCCAACCGGTCGCCAAGAACCTGTTCCTATCGTCCACCTCGTCGACACACCAACAGCAGCAGCAACAGTCCCAGTCGCGTGGGGGTATGGCAGGCAGTAACAATGGACCGCCGGCAGGAAGTGGCAGCATTGGTATCGTGCCATACAATAACAATGCTGTAGCAGGCGGCGGAATGGGAACCATGTTGGGCGCTGGTGGACAAGGGAAGGATTCCAAGCGGCAGACTGGCTCATCGACGGGCGCAAGCGGTGGTCCGCTGGGGAGCACCAAGGGTGCTAACCATCATTCTGGATCGGCAGGGGCAGGAGTCCCTTCGGCGTTCGGCATGCAGTCGATGAAGAAGAATGGTAACAAGACCGGTGTACCGCAGGGTACTGGTACGATCGGTGGAAACGGCCAGCAGCTGACGGGAACGTCGGTAGCAGCGCCAGGATCGTTCGCCAAGTTGGTTGCCTCCGACGGTGCAGTTGCTTCCGGGAACAGTACCGTCATTATGAATAGTAACCAAAAGAAGGGTGCAGCAAATGTTGGTTCAAATGTGGTCGGACAGCAGCCCACTGGAAGTGCTGCTGGCAATCGGTCACCGATGCAAATGCAGCAGTCACCAGCAAAGGGACCCACGGGAATGCCGCCGGCACCGTTCGGCAACTCCAATGCCCAAGGCGGTGGCTCCTCGGCGAATCAAATGATTTCATCGAACCAGCTGCAGCAGCTGTCGAAAATATCCTCGTTTATTCCTCCCATCGCCACGAGTGGCACACCCGGGCCGACGATCGCGGAAGCATCCGCCATACCGTCGGTGCCACCGATCAGCGTACCGATGACGGCAAATCCACTCGCGGCCCCGGGCACTGGCCGCTCGATCACACCGATCGGGCAGCAACCCTCCATCATGTCGTCCTCGTCGGCATCGTCGACCGTTTCCTCGACCTCGGTGTCATCGACCTCGGTAACGGGTCCGATCGGTAGCCGCAGTGTTACAACTCCGTCGCCTTTACTTCAACAGCAGCAGCAACAGCAGGGTTCACCACCAATGAGTGCCGCCTCCGCCATCGGCGGACAGTTGCAGCAAACGAAGATGCCAGTGTCGCACCACCAGTCGATGCAAACGCCTCCGTCGCAAACGAACGAATACTCCCTGTTCAACGACCCGTTCAGCAACAGTCAGTGGGGTGGCAGTGGAGGAGGAGGAGGTGGCGGTGGTGTTACGGGTAGTGGCGGTGTCGGTGTGGTGGATGTTGGAAAACCACCATTATACGGCGGGCATCATCACCATCATCAGCACCATCCCCATCACCCTAATCAGCACCATCAGAATGTTACGCCACACCATTCGCAACACCCGCATGCGATCGGAAGTGGAGGCAGCGGTTCCTTACCGTCGTTCATGGAGAATCCTCCAACGCTGCAGGTAAGTGTGCAGCATTACAGTGTGCTATGTAGTCCGCAAATGATTTCTTTCGACGATTTTTCTACAGCCTATTTCTGTTTCACTCCAGGTTGATGCATCGAAAGCTCCTGGGTACCGTGGGAATGCCATTTCCTCCCCCGTCAGTTCGAAGGCATCCAGCAACACCAGCACGCCGCCTTCGTCGTCGTTGTCTTCACACCATCAGCAGCAGCAACATCAGCCACCACCACACCAAGTGTTGCAACAGCAGCATCATCAGCAACAGCAGCAGCATTCTCATTCATCGATGCACCACCATCAGTCACAGCAGCATCCTCACGCTAATCAGCAGCAGACGCTGGGTCTGCATATGCTGAACAATGCGAGCAACAATAGTAGCAACACGTCTCCCTTAGCGGCTGGCGGTATGGGTGGCGCAGGGCAGCAACCGTCTCCAGTAGTGTCTCAATCGGGCGGCGGAGTTAACATGGTTGGTGGACACTCAGTGCCATCGTCCTCTGCGTCACATGGTGGAGGCCCAGGTGGACCCTCGTCTGCATCATCGGGAGCTGGCCAGCAGCAACAACAGCAGCAGCAGCAGCAGCAGCAACAACAACAGCAGCCACCCTACCCATCTCCCAACGAAGCCGCAAACGTCGCGAATGCGATGAAATCAAATCCACCACCATCGATGCTCGGTGTTGGAGGAAACAACAACAACAACAACAACAACAATGGGAATAATCCACAGGGACCTTCCGGTGGTAACGGCAGTGGCATGAACATGTTGCGTCCCATGATGAACTTATCCTCGCAAATGCGTGGTCCCCCGGCAGGAGGATCACACGGTGGTAACGGGCCGCCAGATTACCTGGGCGGAGGAAACGGGCGTGATCACTCGGGTCTCGCCCAGCAGCAACAGCAACCTCCGGTCGGAAGCTCCCGGCCACCCCCGATGATGTTCGATACGGTTGTTAATCTGGGCGGAGGGGTCCCTCAGGACTCGCTACAGTCGTCTTACCAGCCCCACCTGGGCATGGGCGGTAATGGTAATACCGGACTTCCCCCCATTTCTCGCCTAAACCCGAAAGCGTCCGCCTTTTCCGGCAGCGGGGTCGGCCCGTCATCGGGAATGCAAACCAGTGGCGGTGGCGGTCAGCATTCGGTGGGAAAAATGAGCCAATCCAACAGTCACCAACAATCGTACGGCGGAAGTGGTGGCAATGGTGGAGGTGCTGGGATGTTCCACCCACCACCACCGATCGGACTGGGAGGTGGAAAGTATTCGGCCATGTCGTCGTACAGCCTCGCCCCCGGGCGACCTAACAGCAGTCAACAACAGCACGGAGGGGGAGGTGGTGCTGGTGGCGGTGGACCTCCACCACCCGGTAGTGTTATGCATCGAGGAGTAGCGGGAGGAGTCGGTAGTGGTGGTAGTGTTGGTGGTGGCAGCAGCGGTGGCGGTGCGAACAGCTGGTTCTCGTCGGAACTGGGCCACCTGCAGCGCGACAGTCTAATGAGCATGGACAACGGGCTAGCGATGGCTCTCAGTGGCGCGTCGCCCACAATCTCACCCAACAACAACTCACAGCCAACGGCCAACGGCGGAGTGGGGGGAGGTAGCCTGGCGCAACAGCAACAGTCGGTGTTGGACGACGCTCGGAAGTTACCGCGAGCCATCGGCACGGAGCGCGCCTGGAAGTTCGCCGGCAACGGAAACGTTGGCATGGGAATGGGTAGTGGAGGTGCCGGCGGTGCTGGTGGTGTTGGTGTTGGCATGGGCGGAAGCGGTAACAACAACGCCAGCAACATCTACAATGCCGGACTGATCGCGTACGTCGGGATGGATGGGTCGGATCTGATGAACGGTGGAGCCCCACCGGCCGCACTAGCGGCAACGGCTGCAGCAGCTGCTGCGTCCAGTAACCAACCGTGGATGATCGACAAAAGCCAGCTCATGGGCGGTGGATCGCAACAGCAGCAGCATCAGCAGCAACAGCAGCAACAAATACCGTGGCTGAATCCTGGCCCAGTCCCGACAACGATCCGACAGTACATGGATGAGCTTCACCTGCCGGACCATTTCCAGGTAGGTTCTGTACGATGGGTAAAAATAAGGGGTGGTTTTCGGCTACTCTTGTGGTATAACGAAGTAGTGTGGTGTCGCACGCACCCAGGGTTCCTGCAATTGACGTGACGAAGTTTTACATTATCTTTTTTTTTTCAAATTTACCCAGCAATTGCAAATGGATTACCATGGCAACATCGGTGGAGCTGGTGGAGCTAGTGGACCGAACCAACCGAACATGAATTTTATGCAGTATCCGTTCACACAATCGAACGACATGGTAGGCACGGCTGAGCTGCGTCCTCCATGGGAACACGAGAAGCATGTAAGTTGAGTCGGAAAACAGTCTGGTACGATACCAGTAAAAACTGATCATACAATATTGTTTGTTCCTTTTTTGTTTCGCAGAGTTGGCAAAGGTGGACTGGTCACTAAATTGTTGCGCGTCATGACTGGTACCCACTCCTCGAGTCGAGAAGAAGCAGATGTGTGAGTGAAATTGTAAAATACCACAACGTACCACCGCCATGGTGACAGGTGAAGGTAATAAGTGGCAAAGGAGCAGGAGCAAATGATATGTGGGCGAGTGGCCGACGCGACGGTGGTGTAAGGCTTTCCATCTACCTGTGGGCGTTCACCATCTTAAAGATGGAACAGGGCCCGTCTCAACGGCAACGTTTAACTCTTATCTATCGTATAACAATCCCAAACACAACAATGAAACATGCTCTACCATTCTGGGGTCCAGCTTCCCCAGTGTGTCGAGTATCGCGGTACTACTACAGGATCGCCGAGAGAGACGTTCATACTTTGCGATTCCTCCATACGATGGAGGAACGAAGGATATGCTTATCCCTATATATGGCTTCGACGTGCATGCTAACGTCAGAATCGTTTCCGTTTGTTTTCGCGTCGTTCTTAAATACAATGCATACACAATAAAAAAACAAAGTTCATCTAAAGACACCTTGTGCAACTGTTTTGGTAATGGACAATTCGAGTATGGATCATAGTATGGGTTCCCCTGTTTGTCGTTCTTTCATCGTCGTTGTAATTTATTACAAGCTTTTCTTTGATTAAGTCCAACGAAACACGCGAAAGAACAAGAACGAATGGTATTATCTATTTGTAGTGTATTGTTTGTGTGTCACTTGCGAACATTCAATTCTTTAAAGGAATTAACATGCCGAGTGCACATTGTTTTGTGTACGACTCGTTGGTTTTCTACTGCTTTTCTACTTAATTCTCATTGCTATAATGGTTGGTGGTGTTACGACATGCAATTATCTTGTACACTTTAAAATTATTCAACAATCTGCTTTTCCCGCGAATTATAGTTTCTAGCTTTTTAATTTGATCAATAATGAGAATTTTTGCTTCGCATGTTTCTACCGCTATTGAGAATGGGCGCTGGAAACACCGTCTCTAGTAGAAGTTGGCATTATTTTACGCAATACACGAAAGATGCCACTCTAATGCTCTTTTTGGACGGACGTTATTGCGTCGAATTCGGGGAAGGTTCAAAAAGCGTCCCCACTCGAAGCAAGTGTCTCTGATGCCACCGGTAACCAATCCACCACCCCGTATGATAGGAGGCAGTGAAACTAAGCCGAATTAAAACCACAATATACACAGCGAAAAAGACCTACTTACTACTATAACAACTAATAGTACGTACTCCACTACCTACTACTAGAACTACTATTTAAAAAAAATCTCTTGAAAGCTACAGCTACACTTACACACAATCAAAACAGCACACACATACCACACGCTCAAACATAAAAGTAATAGTGATTATCGAAGAAATATCCAAGCTTAACTAGAACTATTGCCTGCGCTACTAACGATGTGACTACTTAGAAATCGAAATTAATTATATGCTGCCGGCAAATTATCAAAAAAAAGAAATGCGCAACAACATTTTGACCCCGAAACGTGAGAGTAA